>MBPM02000065.1:0-503056 GCA_001695595.3 Plasmopara viticola
TCGTAAACGCGCTTGACAGCATGGTTCCTGACGCCAATATCCTCTTTGCCGCAGCACATCAGTTAAAATATCCTTGCAAGCAGCGCGGGCATTTAAGGTCGTGCAAGTCATTCAAGAAGCTCACACAGCAGTCGAACGCTATTTGCTAATGCAGACGGTCATGCTATACCAGTAGCAATTTATAGCTGCGCGAGAAGCTTTCTTGACTGAGCCATGGCATACCTTAAGGGAGCATAACTTTACTAAAAGTACAGATTTGTTGCTGCCTTCCACTTTGAACATCACGTGTGGAAAGCACACAAAGCATCTTAAGAAGCAGATTGTGATCTCGTCAAATGACTGATTCACGGTTAATACAGCGTGCCGAAATGCACAAGCCTACAAATGGCTTCGAAATGCACAAGCCTACAAATGGCTTTTTATAGGCAGCTTGCTGTCATGAACCTTCAAACCGCCCAAATGAGCGCAGTCGTAGACATACAATTCGGTCAGGCCCTTTCTGAAGGCATGGGGAAGGATCAGGGGCAGCATATAATTTTCTTCAAAGTGTACACGGCCAGTAATGATGTGGAAGTCTTCCAAGGTTTGTTTACCTGTACCCTTGGTCATTCTTGCACGCACACGTTTTGATCGAAAGCAACGGAAGCGGTAGCACCGGCTTAAAACCTTTCCCTTGACGACTGCGCATTGGTGATAGATCAACCTATTCAAGCACCAATAGCATCAAAGGGCGCACGTGATGCGGCTGTCCGACAAACACGACAAGTGATCGATCTACCAAAAAAGTGTAAGCCTCTTGCACAGTGGCACCCTTACTACTACCAACGTGCAAAATTTTGTAGATTTACGTGGTCGAGGACGTTCTGTTGTCGCTGTAAGCTCCTCAGGGCAGCGTAATATGTCGCAATTTGAGCTTATGGGGGCTTCTTTACGACCGCAAAGGCGCTGCGAGAATTGTGGGCAGGTGGGGCACATAAGGAGCGGCCATAGCCTGCCTGCTTCTGCTAAAAATGATTTCAATGCCAGTGCTGTAGTCAGTCCCTTTGCTGATCCAAAGATCAATCTCGTTGCGCATATAATACCTACAGTATACTTAAAACACTGCATTCTTTAAAGCTAATCCCGCGGCCGACCTTGCGGTCTAGTAAGCCCGAATGCTCGTGCGGCGGTCGATAGTTTTCATATATTGACCATACGCTTGAAGGTCGCGCACCCAAACGTTTGTGCGCTTAAAGCGGCCGGTCTAGCCCGGAGCTCACTAAGAAAGATTTTTTGACGCAATGAAAAATATGACTTTGAATGCAAGGTAATCGCTCTGACAGTTATTTAATCAAAGCATGTAGCCTCAAGGATCTCGGGGATCCGAAGGTATAACAGAAAAGCTACGGCATGATAACCACATTTTTCACGAGCGCTAGAAGCTTTATGTGGAGTTGCGTGGTTTCTCCGTCTCGCAGAGTTTGTGAAGACCATTGGACCGGTTGTAGCGCATCTGCGAAAATACTGTTGCAATCTAAGCCACGATAAATGGCGCAACTTTAAGGCCGCAGAGTTGAGTTCGATATATAATCAAAACTGTATGCTCCCAGTGCCTAATCAAGCATTATGTCAAACGTGTGACACCTCACGTGACACATCTTCAGCCTACCAAGACAAAAAAATGCACTTTAAGCTTATGGGCGTATATAAGGTGGTTGGAGTTTTGGTCGTATTACCCTGAAGGTTCACCTCGCCATAGAATAAGCTTTTTTAACAATCCGTGGTGAAGGCAGTTCTAGGGAGTACTTCATTCCAGGTGCAAGCTACCTTTTGAGGCTTCTTATAGCGCCGAGTAATATTTTAGCATGGTGCTAAAAACATGATGCGTATGGCTCGCGCTGGGTCAATCTCTTCTTCAGAGCCATATCGGTTCAATCAATGATAAATTAGAATTGGTCTTCGGAAAGCTTTCGCATTACCTGAAGCAGATAAGTGTTCTGTCAGTCATCAGAGCCTGCATCAAGTAATATTCATCCGATAAATCCTCATCTTTCTCGCCGGACCCTCTTTCCAGTAAATGAGTGGATCTTCCTCGATGCGACAATTCGCGGCGGTACATGGTGGTGGGCGAGTCGTATAACGCCTTAACCTTCGTTAGTTTTCGCCACTTCACTCACCTGAGAAGTAAACCGAGAAATGGTGTTTTTAAAGTCGTCATCTTCCTCTTTGTATTTGCTTTCGTATTGTAATTATTTAGGGCATCTGTACCAATTTGCATACTCAGGCACTCAGAAGGGCATCAAAATGTATAAATAGTCTGCCTAAATTACATAGTCTAGATATAGTGGATATAGAGAGCTACGGGAAGAGAACAGAAACAGATTCAGCTTAAATAAGTCAGTATTTATATGCATTTTACCCCACGCTAGGGTTAAGGATAGGAGACCATCGCTCACTGGAAATTGCTGTGTGATTCTGTCACAACTGACGGCTCAAGAGCACACACGTAGCGCTGAATTTGCGTATGGCGCTATCCTTGGTGCATTTAGGGCATAACAAAGAGCTGGCGTACTAGATGATGATGCAACTAATATGTCGTCTCAAGCGCCACCACTCAGATATCTTGCTTGTATAATTTCTATAGGATTTTGAACAGAGGCTATTGAATACGGAATACATATCATGTCTCTGCTAGACTAGCGGGTCTTCTTTAAATACAATTTGTTTTTTCTTTCTACCTTTACCTAACTAAATGTTTTTACGCTTTCAGCACTAATGTCGACTTATCAATCGAGCACTTTTCCTGCTTCGTGCTCACTAAATTGCTTACTGGTTTACTCTTTGTATCGCTGGCTTGGTTGCTTGCTACGACGCTGATTCAAATTATTTGCTCGATCGCACGCTGACCACAACTTGCTTGGACCCCATCAGAGCAGAGTGTCATGCGCTAAACCTGTGAGGCGCTAGTCACGTACCAAGCTACGAAGTGCCAACTAAAGAAGAGAGAACTGCGTTCGTCAAAGGGGCTGATGAGGGTCTTACCTCATGTTCCCATTGCCAAGACTGGCTTGTCATCCGGTGGCATCCAACCTTATGATGCTTGGTGAGCTGATCGAGTGGGGCGTAATACAAGTGATTAGCGCTATGTGGAAGTATTTAAATGACTTTCCAGGTATATATCGCTCACTAAATGTTATTGGTAGGCACTTGAATCTATACAATACCCTTCTGCTTTCCAAAATGGATGAAACTGAGTTAAAGATGATTACGTTGTTGATGTGGATCTATAGAACCATTACGTACGAAGTTTATGTTAGACAAAATCCTATATTCGTCATCTAATTGGCTACTTGTGCAAGCATACAGCTTTTACTCTTATTAATGCTTAAGCCTGTTTTTACTCCACAAACTCGGATTGATTAGCAATTTTTGTTACACGACACGTTGTCCTGTGGCCTCGTACGTGCAGATTGGGTCTCTGTGATAGATGGAGCACCAAGTACTAAAAATTAGTAATGACGTGTGACAAAGGCTTCGAGAAATCGCGATCAAATATCTCAATGTCTTCGCTATCGATCTTCTACAAAGAGGTTAAAGCTACCGGAACTATCACGCAGTGACTTAGCTGTCTCTAGCGTAACATACAGGTCACCACTCCCGGGACCGGGCAATTATCCCTCATTACACGATGAGCATCTTCTTATCTTTGGGGTATTCACCTCACTCACACATCGCAAGATCTTTTTCGGTGCGGGTCTGAAAGGCAGTCGCACATTTGCGTGTGATTGTTTATTCACTTCTGTGATCTATCCTTGGCTGTTTTATTTTGGTACTTTAACTAGGTGCCTGGTCGAGCGACAAACCCTTTAGCCACAGGGTCGGTTATTATTATTTCAATGGCAAGGACAGCCGTAGCATGATGACATTTTGCTGCCGGGAGATTATCGTTGGCCAAACTTGATAAGATTATTAAGCAGATCATTAAGTTGTATACAATTCGAATGTTATTTCAGAGAATGTGACGAGACTTACACTATATGTCGCCTATAAGAAGAAATGCCACTATCAGTTACTGAATAAGTGTTATAAAAGCAATGGTGACTCCGGTGCAGCCAAAATATATTATTACCCTATGGGACGAACTAGATTTATGATAAATATTTCATAAACATTAATATCAACACTGAAATAAGTGTTATTACATTAGTGTTAAGTGCATCATGTTGTAACTTCTGTTTCATAAAGGCTAGGAGATGTGAGCAGTCGTTTACTCGATCTCTTTTTGCCTTATCTTAGATAAAGTGTGACCACGTCACGCCATACCAGCTTTACATTTAAGTTGAGAAAGTTAGAGACAATCTTGCACGTTGTGAGTTTTTTCGCTCGATAACTTAAGGGCCAAATATCTGGCTACTAGCCGTACATTTTCCGTTGTCGTTATAACGATCACTAGCTGACAAAGCTTAAAAGCTGTCAACATCGATCATGCTGTACTGTTCTTTGTAGCTCAATTGTTATCAATCACGCTGTATCGCTTACATTAACATCTAAAGCAATCACAAGCTGTTTGATGCTTTATTGTTGTGATTTATTTCTTCACAGACCTTTGCCCTCGGTACAAAGTCAAGCTGAAGAGAATTCACGGCGATTCTATGCTCTTAACAACCACTTGCTTGATGATTTAAAATGCAGCCCCATTTTACGCTCAAATTTCTACGTAGGTATCGATCGAACGGCATTTGATTGCTTCCATTGATAAGGTATGGCTTGCAACCGAATTACAGCGCTACAAGCCGTGAAATAGGGACCAGTAAGCTTATTTAGGTATTTGTATCTGAAAGCAAACTGCTATTCGAAAGTGCTAGCTTTCAAGCGAGCTAGTATGATGAAGAAGACCAAAACATTTTTATGTATCAAATATGTGTTGATGGCAAAGAGAACAATTACGGCTGACTCATTCTGATTATTCTCTATTTCTCTGTACAAATTCAAATGACAAAGCGAAAGATACACATGTAGCTCTGACAGCGTCTAGATCAATGTTTTAGAGGAGTTAAAGTCCTGCCTTTGCTAAGGGCCATAAATAACATAAACAAGATAGTCATGTGATATACAAATTATGTAAGCTTACTTTTCTTTTGAAAAATTGCCAGAGCCAGATATTTCGGAAGCCTTCCTCTTGAAAGCTATTAGCGAGACGTTCTTATAGAGTAGACACAACACTTTATTCTCACATGTTGAGGACGCTTCGACAGAGCTTTTTTATTGCTATAGAACGTTTTTAATCTCAGGCCCTAGTGCAGCCATACATTGCACCACCTTGAGGTCAATCAATTTAGCTTATTCAACACGCACGGGATATCAATTTAAGTTATTTAACGCACTTTGAGTGAGGCAAAGAGTATACCGCTGGTTCGGGTCGGGATTACAAAACCATGTATTCCACTTATTGAGCCAGTCGTTCATTCTCCTAGACCTGCATGTGACATGCTAAAGTTGCGTGACGGATGTGACTCTTACAAAAAAGCTTTCGAGCACCAGGTCAAGATATCAGCCAAGTTCAACTTTAACCTTGGCAGGAACTGAACCCACGCCCCCCCCGTCTTGCACTCCTCACACAGATGTCTAAGTCGGTTTAACGTCTTGGTCCAGTCAAGTACTTCAACAGATACTTTTGTCCTAAACTTGAAACTGATACGACTTTTGAAGATCCGACTTCGTATGTAAACCAAGCCTTACAAAGTACCAAAATGAGCAAGCCATTGCAAGGGTCCTGTAAGTGGAGAATGCTTCGGTTTAAAGGTCGGAAACAACGGTGATACATTTCCGTTTCAACGCCACAAAGTACATTTGCGAATTGCTTCCTAATTAAGCCTAATAAGAACACCGGAGTGCTTTGCTGAGTGACGCAATGCAAAGGCTATTGGTAACGGTGACTGAAGAACAAATATTTTTCTTAAGATTTGCTGCAAACCTCAACTTCTTAACTTGCAGCTAAATGAATCAAATTGGTCTTTTCAAAGAAAAACAAAAACGCCCGTGAGGGATCTAGGGCTAGATTGCTCTTTACGGAAAACAAAAGTTGAACATCTTAACAGAAAGCTTTTCGCTTTGCTACCAACAGCGAAATTAGGAAAGTTTTATAGTCCGCGTTTAGTTCATTACTGCCTTTTTCATAAATATTTGTTGGGCTGGCCATTTGGACTTCCTTGTCGCCTCA
Source organism: Plasmopara viticola (assembly GCA_001695595.3). Taxonomy (NCBI): domain Eukaryota; phylum Oomycota; class Peronosporomycetes; order Peronosporales; family Peronosporaceae; genus Plasmopara; species Plasmopara viticola. The sequence continues at coordinate 6,200 of MBPM02000065.1, forward strand.
CTAAAATAAACCAGTAACCGTCCTGCACGTACACCAAAGAGCACCAAGGCTCAGAAGTTTTATAACCAAATGCGCACTGGTATCACTACAGCATTTTTGTGCCGGTTTTGCGATACTTGTCGCTTTTGCAACTGTATTGTGGATAATCAAGCATATCGGCTTTTTGGAATCAGAAACGCATCGACCGCTTTCAGATATCCTGTCGCTTTGTTGAAATTTTCCGTTGCTACGCCAATGGTTGCCGTAACACCCGCCAACGCTGAAGCGAGAAATGCCACTTCGCCTTCTTCTCAGTCTTTCACAGACCGACCTCGCGAGTCGAGATTGTAACACTTCACGCCAATGGTAGCGTCCTTACATAAGAATTTTACTGTACCCTCAGACGGCCCCAATCGTGGCGACACGGTCATCGCGCAATATATCGTGGCCAAAGTTTCATGGTGGGGCACGTACCCGCGCATACTTGTGGTTACGGCATCCACACTGAGCACGTACAATCCCGAGACATTCCAATGTACCAATCAGTGGGATATCGCCGACATTAAAGCCGTAGAGAATTCTCCCACCAAGCACGGCTTCGTATTCAAATTCGAAAAGTCACGCATTCGATCGATCAAATCAAAATTTATTAGTGCTGGACGCGGCCACTTGTTGTCACTTGTAGCTCGCCTGCGACGTCAAGCACAGGGAAATGCATTGCTTTATCGACTCGTGAGTGCTCGTACACTTTACTTTCGCTGCATTGAAAAGTATGCCAATGGGTCGAGCAAACTGCTGTTTCTGCAAATAACAGTCTCTAGCATCATTTTTTTGGATGACTGTGGACGTCGAGTGCAGATCCTCCGTTCTTGTATCTCCGAATGGCCGCATTCTCGACGAAGCATTGCGAGGGCATGGTGCTGTCTACGGCTTTTCACGACCGATTTTTTCTATGCGCTGAGAGACTCGAGTGTTTGAATGAAATTGTGGCCGCAGCAACGGACGCAGGAGTGGAGTTATCCACGACACCAACGCAACTCACGGCACTGCAACTCTGGCTTCACAGCACGCAACTATTGGATCGAGCGTCAGTTGTGCGATACGACGTGAAAAAGGCAACGCTTAAGGAGGGCAAGAGCGCTGTAGCGCCTGAAAACAATAGTAGTGACGGTGGCAAGAAGGCGTATCAAAAAATCCAGTTAATTTTGCAAGGCGATTGCATTGTAGAGATGCATTGTTGCAAGCGCACTGTCATTGCACGGCCGTATAGAGCGCTTTTAGCAATCGTCCGCCCCGATTGGGATTCAAGAATGCTGGTTTTGGAGTTTAAGCAGGAGCAAACGCTATTACTTGACGTAGACGACCGCGATCAGATGATCATTATGTTACTGCTGGTGTGCCGTGAAGCAGGGCAGCACAATGTTGTCTTGATCTCCTCAGGTCTCAATTATTGCCGATTTTATCATCCACATACTGCTGACACTGCTACTGACGATGGCGGCAGTGGCGGTTTGTTCATGGAAACATTTTTGTTGAGACGAATCACGCAAACAAGCCAACGCGTCGAAGATAGCAATTTAAAAAGACGTCGAGGTAGCAGTGCGTGGTTTCCCCGCAGGCGACGCAGCGGACCTCGAGCATCTCAAGGAAGCAATGATACAGCAAAATCTGACATCAGTAGGCGTAGCGGGTGGTTCCAGCGCCAAATGAACAAGCGTGCTATCGAGCCCCTGTACGACATGCGCCACTCCATTGACTCGGAAATGTTTATGAATGAAGGTTTGAGCATCACTATGGCCATGGAGGAGCTCAATGCCAATCTTCCACTCGAAGCGCTTTCGCGTAGTGGGCTTGGGCTAGCAAATGTGGTGAATAAGGCCATGAAGCTTGTTTTTGAGCATCTCGTCATGTTAGTTACAGCACTGCGACGATTTGGAGACACTACTAGCTTGGATTTAATCACCTCTCTACAGGCACTTGTGCGCTTGTATCACCATCCAGACGCATGCTTTCCCGATGAACTGGTTAGTCTCTTGCCTGTTTGTCTTTGTTATGCGTTTAAAGCTTTGCATAACAAGCGTTTTGTTTGGTAGATCCCTCAGCTCTTGGACACTGTGCACGAGCTCATTTTGCAACAAGATACTCTTCCCTGTTATTGGTGCGTCAGGCTGCTGCAATGCCTGTTAGGCATTCGCACTCCAAATACCGCTCCGGGTTGCAACCCAGCTGGTGACCAGCGAGCCAGAACTATTCAGCACCTTATTCAACACGCGACACTCCAGCACACCATCGTCAATCTCATTCCAGCCGCTTCGGTAACCTCCAACAGCTCATCCATGATGACAAAGTCGTCCGCCATCGGAGCATCATTTTGGGCGGATAATCCAGAAGTTGAATGTAGCCCACCGTCAAGTCTCTCGTCGACTCAGCCTTCGACTTTGTTTATGAAGAAAACAGGAGTCCGAAACAAGATAAATGTGCTTTTTTACGACGTTCTGCTCACACTGCACCAACTGTTAGTGTACCTACAAAGTGCAGCAAAAGAGCAGCGCATGGCACGTGGTCGTCTAAACCACATTGCAGCAAGCAATTGGCAAGAGCCGCGAAAAAATGACTCTGACGACGTACCAGCCGATAAGCAGACTGACATGCTTGCAAGAAAACTTTTGGAAAAACATGAGTATTTAATGGACTCGATTGTCGATATCCGCCTTGTTCGTACGGCCGAAACATCCGTGGCACTGGTAAAATTTGTTTTAAAGCATTTTGCGAACAAAACCATACGCGACTTTTATGCAGCGCCAAGTACCTGTCGCCCATCGCATTCTCGTGACGGTGACTTATACGACACGCAAAAACGGCGGCTTGGCGCGCTTAAAGTCTTTCTGTATGATTATCACAATGTGATCGAGAACAAAACGGATTCTCAATCAGTGTTGTTTTGCTCAGAAAGGACAATTGAAATGCCGATCCATGCGTTTAGCAATGACACAAGCCAGTACACGAACGAAGCAATGGAAAAGTTGCTTAATCCTGGAAGCACGGGAGATGGATTTGGTACGGTCATATCAAATGGATCAATGAGACTCGAATACCTTAACTCTAGCGAGCCATCGACTTCAGTTGGAGATGACAAGAAAGCAGTAGAGCCAGGGGCATGTGCAAAAGCATTCCAGAAAAACCATGGCGTCGAATTAGTCGAGAGACTGTACAAGGCATCATGTAAAATCAAAGATGCCGGCAGGACACAACCGAAGCAGCAAGCGAAGTACGATCGTAACGACAATTTTGGTCCGCACAACACTAACCAAGTGATGATGCCGTCCCTACGAGCGCCAGTGAAGCGTTTGAATGACCCAATCAGCCCCACACAAATTGATTGTAGGGCTGTTGAGGCAAATCTGTTTAAAATTGACGACATCGATGACGCGATCGATCCGGTAATCGACATTTCTAATGACTTCACAGCTGCCTGCTTATCACAGACCAATCGCAAACGTATCCAATCGTCAAATCGAAATCGCCAAACATGCGATGCATGCATCGGATGCAATGATGTGTGCGCTATGAAGGCTTGCTTTTTCTGCGCCGAGAAAGAATATAATCTTAGTGTTGCCTTCACGCCCTCTGCAAAGCCAGCTACGCGTCAAGTAACATGGCAGCAACGCACACCATCATCAGTAAAGAGTTCTTTCAGCATTGAGCGGGAGTTTTCATCTTGTGAGATGAAGCGGCATCGAAGCCAGCGTTCGTGCTGGATTCGCGTAAATGACAGTGTTTTTGACGTGACAAGTTTGCTTGAGATACACCCTGGTGAAGCGTACATACTTTTGGAGGCTGCCAAGCATGGCGGAGATTGCGGTTTAGTCCTGAGAGATCACCTGCCTGATGCACTGAAAACGCTGATGCAGTATCGGCTAGGCCGGTACTATCAATGCATAACATCGTGAGATGTTATCAGTAATTTCCGTACATGCATTTTTGCAAGCCCATGTACTGAGATTACATCATGCCGATACCCATGCTTAGAATTGATCACTTGCTCGCCTTTAGTTTTTGCAGGCAACGTAGGGTCGTCTTCACCATAATAGACGTCGATTGGGTGACAATTGCTTCAAGAGTTTCCACATGACCAGCACAGTGCTCTGGGTACTTCGAAATTAGCGTAAAAACAACAGTGGCAAATTTAAGCGATCCCCGGACTTGCCCAGTTCCTGGACGTTCTAAAACGGTCTCGCATGCTCCAATAAATCGTTCTACTGTCAATGGGGAGAGTGTTGACTTGGTACTGAGAATATTTTGAAAAACGAAGAGTGCTGATTCATTTGAAAGCAAATGCGGACACAAAGGATTGGCGTTTTCATTGGTAATCAATGCTTCCAAACTTTTACTCAAAAATCCATCCAGCTGATCTGCTGGAACTGCATTAGGGTTACGCAAAATTCGCGTGATGGCTTCTGCTTGCGGAGGGCCAACAACATAGTTAGAATCGTCATTTTTGCCTCCGACTAACAGAGGGAGTAGGAGTGATTCCACAAGAACTCCAGGATAACGAGAACCAAAGCAAAATGCAGTCTGAAGAAGCACGCGAGAAATAACAGATTCGGCTGTTCGGATCTTCGGTAAGATGCTGGTTTCAAGGAAGATAGCTGCGTACCGCAAGCTCCAATTGGAGTCAACAACGACACTGCCAGTAAAAATGAGCAGTATTAGACTCGTAACATTGCCATCTTTTATAGCAATTCTTACCAAGTAATTTGATATAAAGCTTCATCATTGGTCGAGTCTACATGAAGCATCTTGCATAGATACTGAAAGCTGCGCTCGTTAGCTGCGTATGTCGTATGGACGTCGTTGACGACTTCCGCCAACAAATCAAAGGAACGTGAAGCAATGTCATTTACTGCAGCAGTGTCTTCAGAATACACGAGCTGGGCAAGCTGCTTGGCCAGGCTAGACGCACGATTCTCCATCTAGCACGAAAGAAGAAGTGAAAAAATGATCTAGATTTTTAAAACAGGTAGTCATCATCAAGAAAACCTCTTTCGATATTAGCGGTCGTTCTGGTGTTGTCACTTCACATTCTATGGAACTTGGAGGATGTTCACTCGATCCCTGCTCAGAACTCGCATAGATACCTGGTCCATGACAGCCTCACCTCTTGAGCGCTTATTTGATCGTGATAAGGCTATCTTTGCAGGCCACAAACCACGAAATGCCACTACTTTGTTAACTCCTTCGTCTTCCATATCGTGTGTGGGAAATTCCACACGATTTAATATCAACCGCCGCATTCGACGTCGGAACGCAGCGTCCGTCGGCGTTTGTTCACTCTCCTTCTTATCTGCATCTTCTTGTAGCACCATTTTTGCTAGCGATAGGCATACGGCATCAATCTCGCGACGTCGCGGCATTGCTGTCACTTGTAGAAAGGCACGAGCGAGACCTACAGCCGCGCCTGCGTTAAGAGATGCCCCACTCGCCAACGCACTCCATATTTCACGCTGTGCTCGCAAACTAAGCTGCTCCAGGCGAATCCCGAATTCTGCAGCCAATGTGTCCTCATTATCATCTCTCCTTTCTCATCGTCCAGAAGAATGGGCGTGCTGAGCTTGTGCAGAACGTCGGGAGCTACTTGGCAATGCTCTTCACCAGCACAACATCAGCAAAATTATGCAATCGCCATATAGCAGGAAGTAACTATCGTTGTACCTTTTAAAAACTCGCGCACGCCTGTGGCGCCTTTAGATGTGGCCAAAAAAGCCACACGATCGATTTCGCCCATCATTATCGCACGAAAAAAAGCTTACGAACATTTGAAATTATTATAAATAACGAACATTTGGGAATATTTGAATAAAGCATTTACCAATTAGAGTTTGTCTACAAAATTCATGCTTAATTTGCTGTTCGACGGAGGCCATCGAACAAAGACGGGAAGCCAGAGTTGTGCTTAGAGGTAAACTGAATATTCGGCCGAATCAGCAGGTCCGTATTGTGATTCCTTGGGCTCCCATTGGCCACTGCTGAGCCGGACAAGGCTGACAAAGCTTTTGGATATGAAGTTGATAACGTACCTGATGCAGATGCCATCTTGCTGCTACTGTTCTGTCCTGATGCAATAGGCGACTTTTTAGGGAGCTCGTGCCGTAAAGGACATGCGCCTCCTTTAGGACAATACCCATTCGTGAAAGCTTTGCAAAGGTCCGCTGTGGCACTCACTTTTACGTGGCGGTATTTACAACTTTCTCGAGTGCAAGCTCCACGTAAGAACATTTTGCAGTCCGGAACTTTATTCTGTAGTGCCACAAACAAAACACACCGCAATTGGCAGTCAACACCACAAGTCTCGCTACCGGAGCGTGCTCGCACCACAATACGAGTACATGTCAGCAAATTTGATTGGGCTACCCACCTCATCATGCTGATGCGACAGCAGGCACTTAGAGTCCTTGCATCCATTTTTTAAAAACTTTCGGCACATTCTCACGCGCCGACTGTCGTGGATAAATCTGCATTTATCTTTCTTTTTGCAGTAGCCTGTTTCAGCATATTATGCACATGTCGAGGAACAACGTATACTAAACAATGTCAGCACTCTACTGCAGCACAGTGAGACTAGATACTTGCCGAATCGGTGGAAAAAGGAGCAGTACTCTGTGCGGATTTGAGAAACATATTTCGTTTGAAACTGTTTGCTTCGAGCACGTTGCACGGTGGCTTTTGCTCGGATGAGGCTAGAGCACAAATGATTCAAAAATAAAGTAGCACTAACGCAATTCAAAATATACTTACGCAGCACGAGCAGCCCCGTTCGATGAAGTGATGCCCACCAACCTTTGCCTGTATGTGTTGCTTTCCTTGCGCTCTTCTGTAGAGCAACGTTTTAGCACCTTTCCTCCGTTCGCAACTAAATACTTCACGCCACCAATATGAACGGATTCTGAATAGATGCACATTTATATAGCAAGCAAGGCGATCAAAGCAATACCAAAGTTTTAGCAAAGCGTTTAACTTACTACTCTTCGAATTGGACACTGGTACAGGCTTTGCAGAGACAATGGCTTGTGGTACGTTCGGTCCTGTCGGCTTCTTCATTCCCGCTCGAACGAGACTGAATCCACCCTTTGCCTTGGCGTACTCGCCGTCTTCCAAGCGCAGTATTCGCAACTGAATGCTCTTTCTTTTATTAGCCGCCAATTTTACCTGTCGAAAACAGCACTTCTCAAGTCAAATGACATTCGCTCTAATTTCTGAGAGTCACGCACCGGCCTCTTTCGCGTCTTGTTCATCGACACAGACGATACTTCTCTACTTGGCGCATTGTCGCGCCTCCAAACCTTATTTATGCTTCCACCAGCGACAGAACTTGGATTAGTGGGCGCATTAGGACCAGAGAATCGATTCCACGAGCGATTGACTGGTCCAGAAACAGCCTGATAGCGACCATAATTAGCCTGTTTAAAATGACGGTTTGTCGTCTTGGGCAATGCACTCTGTTGTTTGGCCTCCAGTAAGTTCTTCATCGCTTGAATCTTGGCGCGCAACGTCGCTTCTTCCATTGCACTCGCGTTCCGATTCCAACTCTTTTTCTGAACTGTGCTGCTCCCACACCTTAAGTACGAGTTTGCTTTACCAAACTCCCATACTATGGACCGAACGAGCGACTTCGTCGGCATTACGGTGCTATTCGAGACAGGCCAAGTGCGAACGCGCACGTACCGTCCGATTTCCCGCGACGCGCGTCTGGCCCAGCAGATCTCGGACCAGCTGCGGCAGCAAGAGCTGTGTTTACGTGACCTGCAGGAGCTCGTGGGCAAGAAGTCTATTATCGGGGACGACCCCAGCGCACGGATTGCAACGTTGACTGATGTGCTTAAGAAAGAATTAGGTGCTGCCGAGCGAAACATTCACATGTTTCAGCAAAATGTGAATACAAAACATGGACGCCACCAGCAGCATCACCAAGCGCATTTTACAATTGTTTGTCAGTGTCTTAAGTCGCGCTGCGCAAAAAGCGTGCAAGCCTTTCACGTAAGCAATATTTTATGTGTAGTGGGCTGGAAAGACGATACTAACTAGCTAGTGATTGGACAATTCGTGTGTAGCAAGCCTTGCAGCAGCATACTGCTGCTATTCGTGAGCGTAGCTCGAGGCGCAGCAAGTTTTCACACGGAGGAGGCAATCCCATGGTACATATCAACGCGCCGTTATTTTCGCGCACAAGTACAACGACGCTCAATGGTCATCAAGTACTCCCAACGAACAATGGAGTTCCTTTACAGCCGTTGCAAGATCGTCCGCCTAAACAATATACCGCTGGAGGTGATGTTCAGGCCCCACCACCCTCTGCGCCAAGTACGCAAAGTAACACCAATGCTCCTCATGGGCTTTTGCTGGTTACAGCTGTCTGACTTTATATCTGCTTTATGGTGAACTTTAATAAAGATACTGCATCGATATTAAGTCCGCCGAGTCCTCAGGCGGGGCTTCGTCGTCGCGCTAATCTCGGAGCAAGTCCGTTTATGCAACATCGCCCAACACCTCAGTGGGGTGGTGCAGGGACGCAATTGCAACAATACCGCTCTCGTGAAGATGCTCAAACAAGGTACGATAATGCAACGCAAGTGGAAAGCACAATTGTGGAGGTATGTCGATTTGCGAAATTAGGTGAAAGTTTTTTACTGCTTTATTGACTTTGATTGCGCATGTGTCTATTCAACTTGATGTAGATAACAGGCATGTACACTCGAATGGCGACTATGGTTGCTGAGCAAGGAGAGGTGATCTCGCGCATCGATGACGACATGAATATAGCGTACGTGGCTATAAGGTGTCCGCAGTGTGTGCGAATTTTCTGATGTGGCTTTACACTGTTAATTTTTTACAGTCAGACCAACGTGGAAGCCGCGTACGATGAGCTGCTCAAGCTATTCAAGATGGTGCAGGGCAATCGGTCTTTAATCCTGAAGATTTTCCTCGTGCTTATCCTCGTCATATTTTTCTTCGTCGTCGTCTTTTAAGTACAGGTTAGAGACCGTCTAGCAATAATACAACTTTTAGAGCCATTCTGATATTTCGCTGTAACGGTTGCTGCAAACTAGCCAATCAGGCACCTTGACTAGCTATCGTGCACTGCAAGTGAGCCATTTAAAAACCAGCAGTCAAACCGCGCAAGAGCTTGAGGCAGGGGCTAATGTTGGCTAAGGCCATAATGTCTGGGCTTCCAATGGGCAATTTAGACGACCGCATGGGCTTGTGGATCACGTACTGCGCTTTCTTTTCAAGCGGAGCAAGCTCCGTTGCCTTGTGGAGCTGCATTACGTTGTGTTTGTCTCTCTTTGACGACAAATACCCAGAAGATCGTGTGAAATTTGTCTTTCCCGTCGTCAACATGTCTACGCTTCTGATTGTTTGCTTGTATATGGTCATGGCGGGACGGCAACAACGTTTGGGTGTCAGGATGCACGGATCTCTGGCCACATATGCTCTTTTCATTTTAATGTTCCTGCTTGTCAACGTGATCGCATTGCACCATGACGTGGGATATCCACTGACATTGTTTGCGCTTATGTGTTCGACCGTCTCGTCAGCGGTTATGCAGTCGTCTATTTACGGACTGGGAGGAGTGTTCGGCCCCATGTTTATGCCATTGAAGGCGGTAAAGGCTTTGGTGCCGTTCTGATATCCGTAGTGAGAATTGTCCTCAAATGGTGCTTGGAGGGTGCTGCTACCAGTGACAAAATAGATCCTGACCAGCTTAAGTACAATGCTAAGTTGACGGTAGGTGTACTTTTTGGAGTGGCGCTGCTCGTTGTCACCATAACGTGGGTGTCGTATTGGGCTCTGCTTCGTACAAGATTTGCTCAGCCGTTGCTGATCGAGTATGCACTGGTTCAACATGAGACGCCATTAATTTCGGCATTGTCACCTCTTTCCAGTCCTATAAGCCCAGTCAGACGATCACATGCGTTCTTTAGGGCGGATGAACAGAGTCCTTTATTAGCAAGCAAAAAGTACGATAAAGGCACGCTGGTTATTCTCGAACACGACGCGAACGACGAGGAAAACGCCTTTGAGATTGGCGAGGAAGCGGAGAACCATGCTGCCGCCGCGACAGTCATAAACGTGCTTCACACCGCGCTAAAACCCTTTTTTTCGCTGTTTTTTTCCTCCTTTGTTTACCTATCGTGCTTCCCCGGCATCGTCTCGATCACTCCAACTGTAACCCTAAATTTGGGCGACTGGTATCCCATTGTGCTAGTCGGGTGCTTAAATCTGGGCGACTTCGTGGGAAAGAACCTGCCTGCGTATGGGTTGTATTTCGACGTGTCGAATCTGCACCTCGCTTGGCCATTCCAGCTCTCCTTTCTCCTGTTTTTCATGGGAGCGCTTGTGCATCCTTTTGACGATATTGCGATCATCGTGGCGGGATTTTTGCTAGGGTTAATTACAGGATACGTAGCTACATCGAGCATCATTCTTGCCCCGAACATGTGCTCTGAGTACCAAAGAGAAGTTGCCGGTATGATAGGTGGACTGAGTTCTATCATAGGACTCTACGCAGGATCATACAACGGCCTTGTACTGGAGGCGATTGTTCGGTACTGGATGGGAAGCATTTAGCGGGCAGATACTGAGCTAGAGCTTGAAAATTGTTGTAAGAATTACGTATCCGTTTATGGCCTCCCAATTAATACATTGCTTATCCCATAAAACGGTCCATGTGAACTTGAGTGTATATTTTTTAGTTCCTCATCAAGTCCGAACCCATATCAGCGCCAGCCTATTGCAGACACATCACCCGCGCTTACCAAAAAAATAAATTGTCAGTGTTTGTGCCGACGATTGCGCCTAACGACGTAATCGGTCTTGTATAGGTCCAATTGTCTAAGCACAAGTTTGCCCATTGCATTGGAGTCACGTATGTGTGAAAAAATGCTTGTTCAATTGCCAGGTGTAAACTCTTTCAAAAAGTTTATCCTATAAAACAAGATGTCGATGGGTACCTCTTTTGCATGGAGCACCTCCGGACTTGTGCCTGTTGCTGTATATTTCTGCAGAACGTCAGCTGCAGCACATTTTTTAATTCTACAAACGCCGATTTTATCATGACGTACTTCATCGATTTGAACAGAAAATCGGTTCAAACTTTTTTTTGAACAAATAATCGCACAAACAGCTGCATCCTTCACAACTTGCGAAAAGAATGTTTTGAAAAAACAGTATTACCACCGTGAAGACAACTACTTCTTTGCTGTGGTGCAAGACATAAGTCAAAACATTAAAGCTAGACGTGTTCACACCTAAAATATGACGGCATGAGCAGGAAGTGATTGCGAGTGATAACTTTTTCAAAAGGGTTCCAGACAATTTTGAAATAAGATGCAAGCATTTGAACGCATAAGCAATTTAATCGCCGTCGTAATGCTTCCCTCTTTCAATATAACCTGAAACGAGACGCAAGTGATAGTATCGATTTTATGCCACTAGCTCCACCAGTAGATCTAGAGGAAGTTACTTTTGTACATCTCTGCACCTTCAAACTCGATTTTTTTACAAACGACCAAAGTGTATAAGAAAACAACGAATGTGTCCGAGTATTATTATTCCATTTACAACTCGTTCAGTTCCTTTAAATCGAGTCAAAATGGTGCCAATTTTCTGTCAAGGCCAAACAAAGCGAAAAGCAACCACGCGTCCTTATGGCAGCGAGGACATGCAAAAGTTTGCTGCAACATTTCGAGGTAATTCGCGTACAACGCGATGAGGGAATGTACCGAAATTGGTCTGGATGACGTGAATCAACTTCATTAATTTGGTTTTGTCAAAAACTGCAAGCTAAAGTTGCTCCCATTTTAGTACTCGAAAACTGAGATATCGGCAGCATATTTACTGCTGCCACCAGTTCAAGAAATGTCTTGGTGTTTGCACAATATTTATCCGCTTGTATCCAATTTTTCACAATCATAGCATTCGCAAGTAAGGGTAAGTGCCTATTTTATAGCTTTTCAGGCTGATTTTTGTTATAAAAATCAAAGCTGTCGTCAGACACCGACGACAAAATCCATATTATTCCATGGGCTAATATTATCGACGTCAGTAGCTAGTCCTTGACATCTCACAAAATATGTCTCGCAGCCCTTGAAATATACGTATGGCTTTAAAGCAAATATTCTTCGCACTTTGGGATTTAAGGCCTTCAACCATAGAAGGCTTTTATTAAACCTCTGCGCACAATTCGCGATGTCGTAATCCTTCACCTCACCCGCAGTTCATGTTGAGGTAAAAATATGCAAATAGGTAGTAAAATTCGCCATGACATGAAGAAAAAGTTCACGTTTGCAAGATAATAGGGTTGGTGCCCGCATACTTCAGCTATACGAAATGTACACGCACTGATTTATGCTATTTGACTCATTAGATCCTTTGCTCTCCACCCGATCGTGAAGATGAGCTATTACCAACGCCTTCTTGTGTCACCATATCCCCGACCATTCTTGATAAAATCAATCGTGAGAAATCAGGCCGCAAAAGTGGACCCAAATGTTGTAAAGTGTTAGCAACTCGACGTTTCGAGCAAGCTGCTTTGGCAATGCATGTCCGTTATACCCGACGAGCACGGTGCGGTATGAAAAAACGAAGTGGCGAAAGAGCTGAGGAAATTAAAGATCGGGTACCTGGGAGTGAATGCGTTCTTCATACCTTGTGTTGGCAGCGACTTCGTCGACGCAAAAGAGCAGCACGTCTGAAACCTTACGCCTTCTTTGTACGTCAAGCGATGTTTCAGCCGAAATTTGAACCTGGAGGTGAAGAACAAAAAAGTCTCTAGCATTCCAAAATAATGGATGGAGATATGTGCTCCAACAGGGCCAAAAGCTGCAACTTTCAATTATCCGCGTCAACCGCTGAGTTTTTACCACCAAACTGTACATTTGGTGCACTTTACGCATATTATTCATTCAGCGGCTAGCCATGTAGTAAATCAAGTGCCATATACTTTCGCTATGCAGCAAATCCAAAAGCCATCCTTAATTTTCCACGGGTACTTGGCAAAATTAAATTGTCCGGGAAAGGAAAGGTAGCGCTGGTAGCGAGAGTCGAAAGTGACGTTGTGTTAGAACACTGCAATGTGGCAGGATCCCACACCTTCAAAAAAAGTAGAAGACTCCCCAGCATTTGCGTTACCTGTAATGATGAGCGGAGTTGCTTTGACGAAGTAACTAAAGACATACAATTAGCCAAGAAAAGTAACGATAGCTTAGCAGCGGCATACCACGTACCCGATCGAACCAGCGAATCGAAAAATGTGACACCAGGAATGATTGATGAGTCGCACGAGCTTAAACCAATATTTTTCCAAGCAATTTCAATAGCACGTTCTGTCTGACAAACACAAAAGTAGTGTGTGTGGTGCATCTTATTATGATAAGCATAACCGGTCAGGGCATACCTGTCCGATATCCAAAAGAGTGCGGACTAAAAGATGAATCTCCTTCAAACGAAAGTACATATCCAGACCCACTTGCAGTAAGGCCGGATAGATTTCTCCTTTTCGAACCATCACGTCGGCAAGCTCCACAGAATCTGCAAGCACATGGTAGTGCAAGAACTGGTAGAGCTTTGTCGGCTCATCTAAAACTATAAAACACTCCGCGAGCGCCACATATCTAATACGACACCCATCTTTTGGCACAAGCACAGAGCATCGAAACTCTCACGTCGCACTTACGTGATAATGTCTACTGGCACCTCCTTTTCCCGTAGATTCTTGATATACTCGATCAGGCAGACGCTCAAATCACATTCTTTTACGACCTAAAGCAAGACGAAACACATTCCTATCGAATCGAACATAAAACTTTTCGCACGAGCAAACGCACATTCGCGTCTTGAAGCATGTCCCTCCATATATGGTCGTAAAATTCTGTTTGCTGAATTCGAAGGAGGCTTGTCGCGTTGCAAGCTCGTAGTTTTGTGTTTGTTCGCCCTAAATCAATATCATTTCTAAGCATAGACTCCGATCCACTCACAGCTTTATTCCTTTCACCGTCCTAAAGTACGAAAGCACATAAAAGTAAGACCAAACGTAGCAAGAAGATGCTGCAAACATACGAGCAACAATATCTTGTTACGTCGCTCATTGCTGTCTATAGTTTTAGTTGTACTCAGTTGTCGCACAATTGTAGAAAGAGATGTTTGGTGTTCCAAAACGTAGCCTCGCACAAGCTTTATTACCAACAGCTTTGCTGTCTCATCATCGCCTCGACGTAGAAGAAATGGTATGATGTCGGGGTGATGCTCGCAGGTTTTGCAGATCTCGACCAAATTCAGCTGCAGCTTTCGTATTTCCACCTGTTTACTTTCATTAACTGGATATGATTGTTGTACGAGATTGGGGTCGTAAAATCGCCAACGGGTAAAACTTGGTGCAGCGATCTCATACTTTTGTCCTGGGGGCCGAAATGAGATTGGTAATGGTGCCGAGAAAGGATCGTTGCTATTTCTGTCGCATTTGATATCAAAGAAGAAGCTGACCTTAAACTCTATACAGTGACAGACGAGTAAATTGTCCACGACTGAATACTCCAATGCCATTCCTGGTGGCAGCATAACGTTTAATGAGCGCACACACGCCACCTTCGTACGTTCCACTAGATACAACAGCAGCTTCCTCGATCGAGTGTCACTATACACGACGTACATATCCCCATATAAAGTGACAAGGTGAAGATCGGACTTGCTTACCGATTTGGCGAACATAAGCGCGGGAAGTTTTTCCGCTACCGATCCATGCAGCAAGAAAGGTACGACCTCATTAGCTCTCGATCCAGAGCTGACGAGCAGAACTCCATGGTTTGCGGCGTACCAGAAATCATGAACAAAAAGTCCAAACGTTCTGTTCAAAGTGCAACTGCGCCGTTTCTGGCTGACGCAATATTGTTCCAGCCCCAGCTTTGTAACAAGATATAAAGATTGCGAGCCCTTTGTCTTGCCTGAGCGTGAGCTCCAAATCACTCCGCCGTGTAAGATTCGATTGCCGACATTAGACCTACACAAAATCCAATGGGACACGCGAGTCGCGCAATGCAGAACCTGCACCTCAATATCGCTGCGCTGTATGGCGAGATAATGACCGTCGACTGACAATTGTAGTAAAATAATGGATGGCATGCTTTTCGTCTGCACTGGACCCTGATGTTTGCCGCAAGTATCGGCTTCACTAAAGTCGAAGAGAACAGTTGCGTTTTCGGGCGGAGAAAAGGTGGCCGTCGCGGCGGTCATTGAGTCGAGCGATGCATCTAACGGAAGCGTCTGCAGCTTCAGCGTACATGGGGACAAAAGCAACACAGCCTGGTGCACTGCATCATACCAGGCATGATAGCGTTCGCTCACGTAGGCAACGCCCCCGCGCGCGCTCAGATATAAATGGCCGTCGCTCATCAGGAATCAATGTACATGTTTTCCGGTACAAAACGCGCGAAAACTTTAACCGTAAATCTGAATAAAACATTCCAAAATTTGCCAAAACCAAAGGACGTGAAGCGCTTTCCTTTTGTTTGTCTTCATTTTGTGGTCCGCAGACATGTCCGTCTTCGGGCGATGAAAGAAATAAGGAGCGCCAAGGCTATGAAAGACTTCCAAGTTTATCACGTTGTTGTCTGAATGTAATGCATCGTCCAGAAACTAGGACGTTGTTAGACTTGTTATCAGACTCACTGGTCATACGAAGGAGCTTATCCGTAAGAAGAGGAAAGTCCGTAACAATTTTTCGGAGCCGAAACCCAGCCTAAATTGTCCTCATCTATTATGTCAACAAAGCGGGATTACAGGAAGGAGAAACGACAACAACCCTTGGTATACAGCACAGGTGGACGCAATGGCCAAAATCACCAATGCAGGGGGCGATGGGCTCACACCGCCGAATACCGACGCAAGTCGCCTTATCTTGAGAGGTCCTCTAACTCTCCCGACAACAGGTCCGGCGAGAAAGGAAGGGTAAGTCGACATGGGAACTTTCTGAACTATTCAGGCCATGGTACGCTCATCTACTGTAGCTACTTTTGCGTAGCTTCCGCGAGAAAAAATTAGATCTGATAAGAGTCATTAGTTCGGCACGACCGTACGGCGGCGATGCCATGCTTCAAATTTTGTATCCGAATTTGATTTCAGATCCACTCAACGTCGTGAGAGCCTATTTTAGTACCCCGTCTCTCCGCACCACGGCCCAAATAAAATACCTATCGTAGAGCCTTGTGAGCCCTCACCGGACATTGAACAAAGTACTTAACGTCTGCGAGAGTACAATTTTTTCGTTTTATACATCGGAAATACATCCGGAATAATTTGGCTTCAGGATATAACCGTGTCAAGTCTCTGTGCGCGGGAATGGAGTCACTCTCACCATGCAGTCATAAATTGCGGCTTAATTAAGAAGCGCACGTAATCCCGATTCGAAATTACGGTGGCCTTTGTCGAAGCCTGACAAATAGCCCCCACAAGCTTTAAAAGCAATTCACCGCAGCAATTGACGGAAGCCCACGGTAGTCGAAAAAGTTCTTCTGCTTCACTACGCACTTCACATGAAAGCGCCGCTGACCGATGTAGTCAAGGAGCGCCAGAGAGAGCCGCTTGTTGCGACTTCTTTACGAGAAGCAGCAAATAAACGAACGCGCTTGAGATAGAAAGTAATCTTAATTGCTACCAGTGCTTGAAACCAGTCCGTGGCTTCTTCGAGGCGACACGGACCCTTAAGGTCCTTTAGGAAATGTAAGTTTCTTTGGCCCCGTCACCCATCGATTCTGAAGCCAGATTGACCGCCGTTCGTCTATAAGAGCTGGTTAGAACACCCTTGAGGTGCTCGCCACGGCCTAAAGACAGCTTGGTCTGTCTTCCTAAGCATGCGCAAACGTAACGGCGCTATACCTTAGTAGACAATAGTTCTTTTGAAGAGCTGAAGCGTCTCGCGGTCTCAGAACAGCTCGATCTGCCTTGCTAAGCATGCGCAGACGGGACAGAGACGTGACTATCTGAACAATGGTCCTATTAAAGAGCAGAAGCGTCGCACGACCTGGCGTGAGAGATTAAAAAGGCTCACTAAGCCCCACAATCTCTGAAATGAGGGGTGACTATGCACACTGCCAGCCGCCATATATACCTTAATAGCATGGTTAAGCGCAAAGGTAGCCTTTTGAATAAGGGCTGGGAGATCGGAAGTCCTAATGATTGCAAGCTACCCTGCGAAAAAAGCTGGGCGGATTGATATCGTTTTAGAAAGGTTAATGGTGCTAGCCAATCCATGCCTTTCCAGGTCCGATGATACAATAAATCTTGTTTATGAATACAAATCTGCCCAACTATTCGTGATTTCTTATTTTCAACAATACTTTATTCTAAGAGACTGAGTAAATTGTCCCTGTGTTCATCCAAAATATGCTCATTTGTTTATGGGCAAATGGAATTGCAACCTTTGCCTCGCTAACTTCTCAGCCGATATTTGGCATAAGAATACTGGCCTCAAAGTAGAAACCTGACAGGAAAAAAAAATCTTCAATTCCTTACGTATCCAAGAAGCAATCCGGCTTCTCATGTTAGCGAAATCTTCTCTGCCCATTCTTTTAAAAAATTTAATACATGAGAGTCCAAACTCAACTTTCGATAACCTACCGGGTCATAAATGCGACGCTTCAGCACACCTACTGCACAGTGATTTTTGGCAACTTACAAAGCAGCCGAGGAACTTAATGCTTGCAAAGTGTGTATGGGTAACGGCGCAAAAAGGTCGAACAATTGTGTGATCCGACGTCTGAAAATCACCGAAGCATTTGATAGCCCTTGTAGCATCATTAGCCACCCTTACAGAAGTGAGAGATGCTTCATTACCCGAAGTGTTGTTAAGCAAATTCTAATTGTGCAAGTATCGCTGCACAGAACAGCTTATTATAAGCATGAACTACTTACTGCTTTTTTATTCCCTTCCGAACGTAAATTGTCGGTAATAAGTTCGGGCAATTCGACTCTAGCATCACGGTGAAGGCTCTACTGAGCTCGTATTGCTTTAGTGACAATGTTTAGCGCGGAAGTAATCGCGTGCTTATCCCCGTGTCCGGTTTAAGCATTGATAATAAATTACACCTGGGCATTTTCCTGACATCGGATACTTTAAATTTTTGGATTCTTCAGAATTACAAAATATGGGCTTATCGTAAGCTGCGTACGAATGGCATTCACTTGGAGTGAAGGGCTATAATGTGGATTATTCTTTCCAAAGCTTGTGTTTCTCTAGCCACGGCATGCCCAGGATCAAGTTATACTTGTCCATGGCAAGAATAAGAGAGAAAAATTTTGCCTTAACGATCTTTCACTCAAGCGTTTTCCATACGATCGCCTTGCACATAAGAACACCTCTTACATCTCCTCGCAAAGCTCAAAAGCCAGTGAGACTGAGATAGCTGACTGAGCACTAGACATCATCGTAAGTCCAGCATAGTAATGCAAAGCCGCACTTGCCGCGATCGCTCTCAGAATTTTTGCTCGCCTTTATGCACTGCACGATCCGTAAAGACAATCGGGGAAAAAGAAACAAAAGCCAAGTCTACTTGCAAACGAGACGATCGAATTAGCCACGCTAGGATGAACTGCCAGATTATTACTTGATGGATTGAGTTTCCAGCACCGTAAAACATACGTAAGATCCGCTAGATACCAGCCTCTCCATTTCGAACGCGCTGTAGGGCTCGTTTCGCACTAATATTCGACCGGTAAACGCGAGTGATACAAATGTGACGACAACTTTTTTATGAGCACAGCCTAGATTGCTTAGTCATTTGCATACATTACGATGACAGGCTTTCTATATAAACCGAAACACCGTTGCACCGAAGCAGCTGCAATCTTGTGTTTCAGCATACTTAACGACACTTGAGCACGGGCCTTCTTCGAGCTCATTTTTGGCGTAAATGGACTAAATGTTCTGATGTGCATTTTTTTGTCCTGGAGATTTCGTGGAAATCCGCCTTGTAGACCATCCAATGGTTCCGTTTGTGTACCAGGCGGGAATAGATGCAGAGAAGGATGGCAAAGTGATAATTACGATGACTGGTGACTACATAGGGGAAGGCATGATCTTTGTTGACAAAAAATTCTTAACCAATTCGATCAGCTTTTAAATTACTGCGGGGCAACCTTCCACACACGCGATACTACCGATCTCTTGTTTTTTTCAAAGATATTGCCATTGCTTTTCGCGCAGCTGGAAGAAGAACATAGCCTTCTCCTAAGGACTGATTGGGTCGTGTCTACAATAGCAAAAAAAGCTGAGCAGGCCTCTATACCAAAAACCTTTCAATGATAGACGTCTTGAGATATGTTATGCAACTTTGCAAAGCGATTGATAAGATCCGAGTTAGATTCTAGATCCAGGCTTCGCAAAATAAAAAAAACTGTTCAAATCTCTATCGGCAACAATGCATCAAAGTTTCTTATTACGAATCCCAAGCTTAAATATTGTGAGCCGGAAGATCGGTATGTTGCACCTCAAAGAAAGGTAATTCTCAACTTTATTGACTTGACTTAATAATCTTATATTGCTTGTTAGACCTTGTGTTTAGATTTCACTATTGCCAATGCCTCCGATGTCGACAAGAGCCCAAGATACAGAAGCGGCTGATAGTCATCAAGCACTGACGAATAAGCTGATCCGCGCAGTGCGCTTTCCCCCCGAAAACATAAAGTGCAAAACGACAGACCGTGCTTCTCATGATATACATGATTGGATCGCTTCTGATGCGGGTAAAATTCGAGCTCTTTACGGATGGATACAAGAAGTAAGTAAAGATCACCGGCTGACTTGAATATGACACAATTTGTTTTTGCTTCACACAGATGCCGGTCTTTTAGTGGCAAGACGTGAGCTTTACCCACACAGACACTGTATGTTACGTACCCAAGAGTCAAAGAAAATTTGTTGGGATGACGTGATAATTTTTAACAAACTTCACTTACTACAGGGAGCAGTCAAGCTTCAAATAAGCACCGTTCCGACATAGGGCACAAAAGGTTTTATACCACATACAGCAAGCAATTTTATCAGGTAACCCCCTGGCGTGCTTTCCGAACATTTACACGGTGCAAACCTCTCGTGTTATGTTTTGCCAAGATGGATCCAATCAACTAAACCAACACTAAAATTGGTGGCTCACTAGAGTAGTGAAATAGCTCCACCAATCGGTACGCGAGATGATACCCTCGTCAATCCGCATCATCATTCACATTTCTCTACAGTTTGTGCGATGGAAAACTTGCAAGTTTTTCCCATAATCAGTCAACAGTGTCACGCAGAATGACTAGAAAATGATGCTGCACAAATTGAAATTGCGATGCTATGGTTTGAAAATATTGCTTGCCAGACAATGCTGCTAGACAACTTACCGCCGAAGCACTTGTATCCCTCAATGTCGCAGTCGGAAAATTAAACTTGAGCGCAAGAAACCTTATGCTTTACCCACAAACTGCAAATCGTCAGTCCCCCCCCCAACAAGGCTATCACTGCAGATCACACCGCCATAACAATGTACTGCCGCAATATTAATTCTATTTGAAATGTCTCGCCGGACTCCTAAAGCATGACGCATTGTTGGAAGCGATTTATCTTTCTGTGCTACAGCGATTGCGTTTATTTGCTCGGTGAGATGATGATGTCAGATGGAAGGGTTCGATAATCGCTTTTGCCAATGGTACGAATTGACAAAAGCCTAGGCTTGGAGCTAATAAGCACTAAAAATATGTTAGACTAAATCGCTCACATCTTAAAACCGGAACGACGTGAGCGCCCAAAATTCTGCATCTACGCATGTAACGAAAGGCAGAAAATGCTTAGCAAATGAAAGGGTCAAATTATCATCAATATCACACCGATGCAGTCTCAAGCCCTTCCTAGGCTGTTATCGCTATGAAGTCAATTTTACTATACAAGGGGTTTAAGTAAGCCATAATAGGAGAAACAATGGAAATCATTATTCGCTTTTGGATTCCGGTGCTAGGATTTCTATTTCTAGCTTCCACCTTTGCAACGTGAATGTAAGTAGAAATAGGAGTGCGTTGGTAACAAGCACAACTTGTATGAGATGCATGAACGGATTTTGAGTTTGCGATTTGGTGGGCCAAGTCGCTATACTTGGTATGGACTTTATGGCCACGGTAAAAGTTCGCTTGATCTGGCTATTGGATTGTTGTGCTTATTCATTCAAATCCGTATCTATTTTTTCAAGAGCAGCCGCTATACGAAAAAATACAAAAACTTAAATACCCTAAAGTGGATGACAACCGTCGATCTTGCCGTATCAATCAAACTGCCGCTGCGTACTAGGTCTTCAATCACACCATGAGACTTTCATTTGGAGCGCTGAATGTCTGCAGTTTAAGATTTCAGATGCACTATAGTTTTACGGATTGTCCCGAAGGCATAAGGACTCACTTGCGAAGCATGATTACCGTCTCTGAGATGATTCGCTGTGTACAACGGCAGAGAGTTTAACGTGTTTAAAATCCTATACTACGAGTGTCAGTGATCAGACAATGTACACACACACCTACGACTTGAAAATTTGTACCAAGACGACAGATAAATATTTTTCAATACACTTTTATCAAGCAAATTGCCTAGCTTCCGTTTTCTATCAACTCGATCGCTAAGGTTTACAGGCTAAAAAATCTAAGTAAAGTATTAACGCGAAGTCGAAACTTGTGATGGATGGCCGATAAACGTGGCTGTGTTGTGTGCAATATCCGTGTTTGTCAAAACAATTTCAAGGCTGTAATAGCGCTTGGTCATGTTGGCTGGTCCAGCGGGGGCCGCGTTTGATGGGCGGTTGGTGGCCGAGTCGGGGAGAGCCCGACAGTGTCCATCAAGTTCAGTAGTTGGCGCCGCGAAATTCCAGAGTGGCTTAGAATTTTAAGTAGAAAATATTGATAGTAGCGCTCAACATGAAGTGCCACTGCCCATCTCAATTCGGGCTTGAACGTCTATCAGGTTGGCCGGGAACTCGTGAAAACGAATATTGTTCCGATGCATCCATAAGCAGCGTAGGACTACAGTCCGTACTATGTGGAAAATCACGAAGAGACTCTAGCCGTATTTGGACTTGGCCGGCGGTGTAGGTTCGACGCTGAACCACAGTATCGTTTCCCATCCGATTCTGGTCGAAAACAGCGCTTGGGAGGTGGCAAGCCAGTCTTTCCAACTTTCGACCGCAAACTCGCAGTACCAAAAGAGATGCGGAGCGGTTTCAAGCACGACGCAGTTGTGGTGGCACAAGCTCTGAACATCTTGAAGATGTTGAAGGCGGTATCCGAGGTACAACGCGTTATGATGAAGTCTGTAGAGCAGGTCCGAGTAGACAGATAATACGTGTTCCCCCATCTTGATGTCTCGGATTGGGCCGAGCCTCTGTCCACACCAAGGCGGGGAAGTGGCAAGTCCGAAACGTGGTAGCTGGATATCGCGGTCTGTATTCGAGCAACGCTAAGCTCAACTACTTCATAGGTGTCGAAGACCCAAGCGTGGAATACCGCGTGGCGCTGGCCTGCTTGAATCGGTCCAACCGGATATTCGGCGAGCGAATTGAGAAGTCGATCAGCCTTGTTCAAGAAATTGGAACGAGAGCGTACGCTGGTGACCCGTTCCGGTGCAAGGTGGCTGAGAGATTGAGATAATCTCGCTGCCGTCACCGGTCGCTCACAAATCTGAAACAGATCTACAGGGCGGGGAATACCGTTGTTAGCCAGGAGAGTAACCAAATCGAGTGGCCGCGAGGTTCCTGCCAGTGTGCGGCCACAGTAGCTATAGGCGATGTCCGCGTTGTCCAGTATTGGCATTGTGAG
The DNA here is from genome assembly GCA_001695595.3 of Plasmopara viticola. Taxonomy (NCBI): domain Eukaryota; phylum Oomycota; class Peronosporomycetes; order Peronosporales; family Peronosporaceae; genus Plasmopara; species Plasmopara viticola. The sequence goes on from MBPM02000065.1 coordinate 29,060, forward strand.
CTTGTCGGACTTGATGTGGAGACGAGTGGCCTTTGCTTGAAAGCGAGTATGCCACGTGAATAGCACAAAGTGCCAGTAAGCTCCCAAGGCTGTCTAGCGGGAAGACCGTCGGGTGATCGCGTAATTCGGGCTGGTAGTCACGGGTGCGTATAATATGTCGAAGTCCTTCATCCATGGAGCTACGGCTTGGTCGAAAAGGCTAATAACTGGGGCTGCCCGCAAGGGAATGGTTTTCCCTGGGGGGGTCCGTCCAGCTAATATTACCTTGAAGAGCATGGCAGCTGAAGGCTTTGGATCATATCGGGGATGGGAGTGAGACCCAGTCCATCTTTATGCTAGGTAATAAACCCTTGAGTCCTGGGAAGAGTGTTTAAGGCCTTAAACCGGCAAAGAAAGCGCAGAATTAGCTTTATAAGCTGGTCTTGGAATCCAGCTGAGGGAACGTGACAGGCGCTAGCCGAAAACCACAGTATTGGCAGGATAATCTGTTCAAAGATCACTACCTGGCCACGTAGTGTGCGTGCCCGGTGAAGCCATAGAGAGCACTTGATTTTCATTTCTGTGAGTAAGTGCTGGCGTCGGTTAGCATAGCTGAGAGTCGGGCCGTAAAGTTTTCTTAATAGCTTAGCGCGCTCTGTGTTTCTAATCACAATCACTCCCAGCGCGGATAGAGACTGGCGTAATGGCTTGTTCTCATCGGACCAAGGGTGAAAGCGAAGTATAACTGTCATGTCCTTGTTGAACCGCATTCTTGAAGCCGCACAGAAGTCTGGCTTGAACTTTATTAGCACCGGCACTCAGCAGCTCACAGTTTATAAACCGCTTATGCTAAATACCAAAAATTCAAGATTAAATGGATTTATTCGAAAACGTCTAGCAATTACTTAATGCTCTATTAAGACTCTATGCAATAACTTCTGAGGTTGGCTTGAAATCAATTAGCTCCGGCGCCTAGCAGTTCACACCAAAAGTTGAAAGCTGCTTAAGCAAATTGCTATTGACTGAGAAAAAATTTGGTGTGCTTGAGGTCGGAAAGGAGTCCAGTGTAATCATCGGCAAAACTGATCACCGAGTGCGCTGTTTTCCCACTCAGTGAACCGTAATCCTTTAGTTTAACCCTCAGCAGGTTCAACAAAGGTTCAATAAAAAGCACAAAAAAAAGGTGGAGACAGGGGGGTCTCCCTGTCATTACCTGCGCCAAGCCTGAACGGCCTTAATGGTCGAACGTTGAACATGCGTTATACCAGGATTCCTGGAAAAAGGACTCGGATCCATCGTCTGAACCTGTCGCCAAATCCAAAGTGCCTCAAGATCCTGTCAAGTGCTTCCCAAATGACACCATCGAAAGCTTTGGCAAAGTCGAGAAAAATCGCACCGGCTGGTGACTCAACCTTGCCGAACAGCTGGGATAAGGCCTGAGTTCTTAGGTGCGCGTGCCGGATATCCCATCCTGGAACAAACCCGTATTGGTCCGAATGCAGGAGGCTGTTAAGTATCGAGCCGAGACAATAGGCAAGAATCTTGGGTCCCAATTTAGCATTCACATCAAGGAGCGTGATCGGTCGATAGTTGCTAAGGACCTTGCGGCCGCCCTTTTTGCATAACAGCGAGACCTGAGCACGCCGCTGAAGTTTAGTCATACAGCCGCCGAAGTTTAGTCATACGACCGAGTCTAAGCTGGGCCGCGTAAACCACTACCAATATGCGGCTCCAGAGAGGGGGGTTGATCTTGAAGTGTTCGACTGGAAGACCGTCGGGCCCAGGCTTTTTCCCAGTCGAAGTATGTATGTGATAGCGCCCAGTAAAAACGAGGTTGGTGTAAAGGGGCTATTCAAGAAAGCCTGGTCTTTTGGCGTCAGTCTGGCTGTGGTATGTTGCAGTATTCGAGAAAGCTTGATGCTGTTCCAATCTGGCTTAACGTGCCCAAACTCCCTGGTTGGAGAGCAGTAGACACCTGACCAATACGAAGAGAAGGCTTTGAAAGTTGGCTCGAGTTCTTCGGCTGACTCCACAGGATGTGCGTCTTGTGAAGGACTTGGGGTGGCCGAAAGAAGTACTTGGAGCAATGCTCAGTGTGTTCGAGGTCCGAGGCAAACTTCTGCTTGGACGCGTAGTGTGCCTGTTCATCCAGTTTTTCTATGAGCTTGGCTTTGGCGGACGCAAGCTGTCCAGAGTGGGTTGGTGGCCTGGGCATATTGTAACGCATTCACTCAAAGATCGAGATCTTCCCGTGTCCGTTGGCGCTCGTTCTTCTTGGATTGAAAGAGCTCCCTAGGAAGATCGAATCCTTCCACTTGCGTTCATCGAGAAGACAGCCAGGGTTGTACGAATTTCTTGCTGGGGCTCCGGAAAGATTCTGCAAGCTCGCATAGCGACTTGTGCAAGTATTCTTGCGCTTTCGGGATCTGGATGATCCAGGATGGACATTTCCAAGGGGACCTAGAAGGACGCTTGTAACACGAAGTACCAAGTCGGAATGAAATTCCAGCATGGTCTCCTGTTCCTACTAAGCCCCAGAAGTCATGATGTGCATCTTGAGTGGTCGAGTAGAAGAGTCTGGAGCTGACTAAGACGTCGTCGATTTGGGAGCTGCTGTTGGCGCTAGTTAATTCTTGAACTTCCGGATGCTGAAGACAACAGGCATCGACCAGGTGCAAGGTGCTTATCCAGTCCAGCAAGGCTTCCCGGCCTTGGACTCGGTTACGATCAGCTTGTCTCGCTTGGTCGAGTTGACTTGAGAGGGCTGTATTCAGGTCACCGAGTACCATGTGCTGAGAGTCCTCTTCAAAGGTGCGGGGGAGGGCTGCAAAGAAGTCCGATCGCTGGCTAGGCTGAACCGGAGCTGAATGTAGGTCACGACAGAGTCGCACTAGCAAATATCGGGGTAGTATTGCTATGGAGGAGACATGTCGGTTTGTGACGTCATGAAGGTTGCGTATGGGACACGAGAGTGTGAGAAGCAGCCCTACTCCATTGTGTACCGAGATTGGTGATGTTATCTTGCGACCAGAAGCTTGGGTCCAGCTGTGAGGCCGTACTCTGGTGATGCTTCACTCGTTTAAGCGCATAAACGTTGTCTCTTGCAAACCCACAATGTGGAAGTTGTTTCAAAAGAAGTTCAGGGTACGATGTGCAACGTCATTCAGACCATTTGCGATGATGAAAAAACCCTCTCAAGGTTCATTCCCCATCGGAGGTGAATGATTCTAGAGGGGGCTACCGAAGAAGCCCGGATTCGTAAGCACTCAATCGTGGAGCGAAGGTCTGCTGGAAGAGGCCATGCCAAAATGCGATTCTTTAAGGGCGACATTACTAAGTTGGCATGGGTCGTGTCATCACATAGTATCCAGAGTTGGTGGGGCAGTGCCGATGCTACCTTCCCCGTAAGCGTGCTCAGCTTAAGCGGGTCTGCCAAGATACTGGGTGCAATAATGTGCAGAGCCAGATCCGCCTCCGCCAGCCGTAGCTTACGCCAGAATTGCTTTAGTCGGGACACAGCTGTCCCAGAACGGTCTGAAGATCGAGATCCTGCTGACCCGGATAAAGCGTTGGACATTTGCTCAATCACACAGCATACCTCGGCCAGTGTACAAGGTTGCGTGGATATTTCGCAGAGGACGGCATGTCCGAAGGCTTTTGTGCGAAGGTGTTGGAAGCTGTCCTTCGCCGTGGTGTCGAACAAGACTCGATGAAGACTGGGCTGAGCTTGCGCCGATAAGATCACCATGTTTGGGTCAGTTTGCGAGCAAAGTAAACCCAAACGTTCTTCAATTGGTGCGCATAGTTCTTGAAGCGACATTTGTTCAATGTTGACTTGTCGAACCACCGCATCCATGGCCCCTTTCGTCGTCTCTAAAAGCTCAACATAGGAGGCTGTAGACTGCGGTGGTTTGTTGAGTTGTTCCACAGGATATAGTTCTAGTCCGAAAGAATAGGTCCATCTAAGCCATCGCTCGATCATTCATACGAGTTAACCGATGCAATCATCGAGTACTCGGTTTGGGAGGGGGGGGGAGGCAGCGCAGATCCACCGCTGGATCTGCAATTGTGCCAAAGACAATGCGTTTTGGTCGTTTAATGCGATCCGGTGTGCGATTTGTGGCCTGGGTTGCGCCAATAGGAAATTCGGCAGTGCTGTCGTGAGGCCAAACTGACTTGTAATGATCGCATATTCGATTCCGTCCATAGAGCTGCGCTGGGAAGACTCGTCGTCAGATTGATCGCCAACTATGTGGCTTTCTTTCCGACGAAGAGACGTCGACCATCGCTCCACTATCGCTGGCGTCGCTCTTGTCATCAAATGTGGGCGGTATGCTGCCCATTTCGTCTTGGTCAGGACTGGGAGGCGCGGGCGTAGGCTGGCGAGCCTGGCCTCCCTTTCCTTAATAAAGGGTGGGACGACGCTCTTGAAGGCGCGGTTGCGGTATTGCACGATTGTGTAGCCTTGTCCAGTAAGTTGGATTTGGCGAAGTGGGACGCGGGTAGTGAGCATCACTGACGCTGGGGGTAACTTTTGGTTAATGAAGACCCGTCGGTTGCGGGAGCGAAGTATGAGCAGGTGTAAAAAACACCGGCGACGTGCCTTGGTTGACAAATTAGCCGTAGATGACGCCGTCCGTTGCGTCGTCGGGCAAGCGTTGAAGATCCACGTAATAGCAATGGGAGTACTTTGAGTATTATTGGACGTTGAACTTGCGACCACAAATGGTCACAAATACAATTTCGTACAAAAGTCCTAATCGGTACACTGGAAAGTGATTCCAGCGTTGCGGAATGTCTTGAAGTCGTGGAGAGGCGCGAAAATTTGGCCCGGGGCGCGGTGTTGTGCAATTTTGGCACCAAGCTTTGTCGCGTTGGAGGCCCGTCATAGATGGAGAGTTTTTCGGAGTACTCACCACTGGTTTTGAATAAACGCAGGAAACTGTGGAGACGCGTGTACTGCGTCTCTAGTGCCGAAAAAGACACTGAACCCAAGACTAGTCGAAAAGGTACCTCAATACTCGGACACAGTGAAGGTGCAGCCTATAAAGTATGCTCTGTTCCACTCCACGTGTAATTAAGCTTTTTGTTGACTCTCACTTAAGCCAACACTAATGGAAAAGGTACCTCAATACCCGGACACACTGAAGGTGCAGCCTACAAAGTATGCTCTCTTCTACTCCACGTGGAATAAAGCTTTTTGTTGACTCACGTCAGTACGGCCTAGCGTCCTGATGGGTGAGTCGCACTACGATGTAGTCTAAGCGATATAAGTTGATAGCTTTCGGTAAGACTTAGCGCACTTCGTACTTGTCGTCTAAACTGTAGGCACCTAACTGTCTGAGTGACACGAACTGCGGGGGCGGGGGTGGAGGCTCGGCGCGACCCGGTGAACGGGGAAGGGCGGAGCGGGGCGACTTGACAACTGGGGCAGCGGACGAGCAAGCTTGGGCTTTAGGGTAGCTGGCAAATTGCGGAATACCAAAATGACATAACAATATCGCTATAGGTTCGCAAAATCATGTTTGATGGCTGATCTTGTTTTTGAAGAATACCATAGATGACATAAACGATTCGAAGGACCATCGATCAACCACCTCAAATATGAAAACTCAAGGACTAATAAAAGCGAGCGGAGATGATATCTTATGAATAGCAAAGGCGAATCAGGTAAACGATGAAGCTGTTATCGTGAAACTGAGACAGATCGTCGATTAAATGATCAGATCAAGCACGATTCCAATACATCTCGACTTGAGACGCCGAGGCTAATGGGTAACAAGGAGGGAGAAAAAATTCCTCAAATTTTAAATCCCGCTAGTGGTCCTACTAAATGAGCACGGCTATTTAAGCTCACTGATTTGTTTAACTACTATCCACACTAAAGTTGATCAGCGTATCGAGCCTTGTGTGATCGGGCTCGAAGCAGAGGTCCTTCGAAGTGCTCTTATTTAAGCGTGTAATGGTTACACTTCAGCAGCACTATTATGTGGCTAACATTGTGTATGACGTGGTCGAATTTTTTGCTTGCAACTCAACGTCACAATCATTTTATTGATTTTCTTACTGTCATGGATAATTTTTTAAAATGTTTTCCTACTTTTTAAACCCAATAAGTCATGGCGCAAGGAATGGCAGCAGAAGCAAACGTTTCGCGAGAAATTGATGGCATTATCCGATGGAGCGGCATGCTGACGGATGCTGTTGTTAAATGTGGACGAGATAGTGAGCGGCGGCTTAATAGTGCGTACAAACAGAACTCGTTGTGCGAAGCTCGACTGAAAGACTGACAATTGTGGGCCTGACATTTTTAGTGTACGGTATTAGCTCAACTCGATGCCGTAAGTGCCACGCAAGGCTTCGTCCTGGCATAGCAGCTTGTACTACGTGCCATCACGAACACAAAAATTTGCGTGCGTGGGCTGATGTTATTCCAAGATTCATTATTATGTGGGTTTCTTCTGCTGATTGGACTGCGGTATAACAGGCAAATGCATGCGTTGTAGCCAAAAGAATACCCCCGTCATGTGGTGTGTGGAGTGCGATGCCTACTTTTGCGCGCACTGCCACAAAAAGCCACATGTACTGATGCTCGGGAGTTTTAGACCCCACCACTGCTTCGCCATTGACAGCGCTAGTGGGAAGCACTTGGTCGAAGCTGCTTGGTCTGAAAAGTTTTTAACGATGGTACGGGCGACGTATCAAGTGCGTCTTGATGAAAAATCGCACATTGACGAAGCGAAGGCTAAGTCGACTGAACAGCTAATAGCAGCGAACGTCGCAGTAGTTGATAGCGCGGCTGAGCCTGAAGCAGATAAGTCGTCAACTTCTGGCGCTTTGGTGACATTTACTGATATAGTTGAAGGTGTTGAAGCATCTTCGACTGTTCCAGAAGCAGGTTCACCTACTTCAAAGCCACTTCGTAAGCGGCAACTTCCTAAATCTGACGACGGACGAGACAAAAAGTCGGCGCGTGCTGTCGAGTCTTCGCGGTCGAGCGGAAACTCAACGGTATCAACAATGGATAGTATGAGTTTGTATGACCGCGTGAAGGCAATGCATGATGTGCGAGCAGAAGCAGCACACGCTAAAGTTTCAAACGCGCAATTGCCTTTGAGCAAGTCCTTGCTCTATCAGACTGAAAAGCACGTGCAACCAAAACAGACAGAGCAAACAATGCGAGAAGGAGATAGCTTACTTCAGCAGCAGAAAGAACAAGATCGACAGCAAGAGGTGATGCAATCAGAGCTATCTGAAAAAGAACAAGAACAAGATGAAAACAAAAAAATGGAGCAGCAGCCAAGCGAAGTGCGACTCCAGCAAAATCGAGATCGTCAAATGATACAACAACAGCAGCAAGACGACAAACGGCAACAAATTGATGAAAGGCAGCAAGGTGAACGTCGCCAGCAAGAGGAACAGCATCGGCACGAGGAGCTGCATCGACAAGAAGAACTGCATCGGCCAAAGGTAATTCAGGAACAACAATGCCAACAACGTTTAATTGATGAACAAGTGCGTCCTGAACAGCCTATACGGGAACTCGATGCAGGCCGGCAGGCAGCAGCACAATCCTCAAATTTCAATGGGAGCTCATACGTGAGTCAGACAAAGCAGATTTTGCCTACTCAACCAGAATTTGCAACGGCATCTATGGCCCAGTCAAACATTCCTGACCCTGTGTTGCCGGTATTTAACGCCCTATTTACGCAATTTTTTCCTCGGTCAATTAACCCTCTTATGCCTCACGCTTTCAGCCAACGATATCTCCCCTCGCGACCCAGAGTGTCTCGTTCCAGTCCACAAGTCATGCTAACGTGTCGACATCGATCGGAAGCGAGAATGGGTTTCAAATGTATCAGAAGCAGTCGGATATGCAGATGGCAAGCGCTCGTGGCTCTGTACCAGTACTGAAGTTCGGGACCCTTTCACAGAATAAAACTGAAAATTACCACCTTGTCGTCAGGAATCCCAATGCTCAGCAGCCGCCTCTGCCCAAAAGTTTTGTCTCCAACCAAATTGTTTTGCATTGCACGACAGGAGACAAGCGCATCAGCCCCAGCAGGGCTGGTGAAACCGATGAATTTCGAGCAATTTGGGTAAGTGATTATGATGCTGTTAATTCATTAGTTTTGCAACTCGATGTGGAGATCATGAAGCGGACGAAAGAAGGACACGAATTTGTGCACAGGTCAAACAACATTACGATTCCAGAGCAATTAAGAGTGCAAATCAATAGTCTTTTTGCGCAACGGGACGCAGCAATAAAAAAAAGGCTTGAGTCAGTGGTTCGTGTGCTGGTCTTTTCGAAGGCGGTGCGTGCGTTTGCACAACAAAATGAACACGATGATATTTGGAGCGATGTCCCGGCTGTACTAAATTCATCTCACAAGAAGTGCGCAGAGCTGGCAACCGCCATTCGCGAGCTTGAAAGACAAGTCCAGAAGCTGCGCCAAGATATTGACGAGGCCGTTTCCAGTGGCAACCCCGTTCAGATGCAGAACGTGGGTCGACTCGGTGCTCTCATTACAGAGTTAGAACGAAAGCTTCATGCTCTGAACGGCGAACGTGACAAGCAATTTATCTTTATGTTTCAATTTAGTGACACACTCCGACAGATAGTGCGTAATGAATGGGCGGCTTCTGAAAGCGGATACCATTTAAGCATTAAATAATTTTGTGATCCGTCCACGTCTAGTACTACTCTGTATTGAAGCGAGTGACTATTATCGCTGATGAATTTCGCTCTGCAATTTGGCATGCTCAACAACAACAGAAATTGCGGGTAGCGTCCACAACGACGGCCAGCTCCACAAGTGTTGTCGTAATGATTCGATGCAGCTATCACCACAGTTCCGTGCAATCACTTTGGGTTGACTTTCACCAAAGTAGCCATTGGCTGAAGCGCTATCTGTATCGGCAATGATTAGCGCTAGACCTATTGAATCAAACAAGCCACATTCAAGCAACGTAATAATTACCAACGTCAAACTTATTTACAGCTAGAGAATTTCTTTTACAAGGGTGATGTTGAAAAACATCAGAGGAGAATGAAGATGCTTCTAATTGAGTCACTGAGCATTGGTATAAGCGACTCAAGCCGCTACAAAAAACATTCAGACGTCTAAAAGGCAAATAACATCGCCTTGCGCTTAGTAATCTTGCGAAGCTGACGATTTGCCCTTTTTGCCAGTCGAAGCAGACTTCTTAGGTAGAAGCACCGAGTGAATGTTGGGCATGACACCACCCGAAGCAATAGTAACGTCACCAAGAAGCTTGTTTAACTCCTCGTCATTGCGAACGGCCATCTGAATGTGGCGCGGAATAATACGAGTCTTCTTGTGGTCACGAGCGGCATTGCCAGCAAGCTCAAGAATTTCAGCGCAAAGGTACTCGAGAACAGCAGCCATGTAAACGGGAGCGCCGCTGCCCGTACGTTGAGCGTAGCGACCCTTGCGAAGATAACGAGCGACACGACCGACTGGAAATTGCAAACCGGCCTTGGATGAACGGGTGGAGCTTTTGCCGGTCTTTTTGCCACGGCCTCCAGTAGCAGCTTTTCCTTTTCCAGACATTGTAGTTGAAGTAGTGTTTGTAGTAGGTGTCGACTTTAGAGCAAATTCGAAAATGGGTGTATGAAGGCGCTTTTGACAAGAGCAGATATCACTAAAAAAGTCGTTCAGGATTCCACCAATCAATGTATTAGCATTTATAGATCCGGCAATCAAAAAGCTCACCCTTATTTTTGTCCAATTAAAAAGCATGCTAAATTTTACCTGGGACCTCGCTTTGGTAAAAAAAACAAAGGTTAGATACGCATCTAGACGATGGTCACACTAAATTTCTCACGCAATTTATCAAGTCGCCTAATTTTGAGCTTATCAATATGTCGGGAAAAGGAAAAGCTGCTACTGGAGGCCGCGGCAAGAAAACCGGCAAAAGCTCTTCACGTTCAACTAAAGCTGGCCTGCAATTCCCGGTTGGTCGTGTCGCTCGCTACCTTAAGAAGGGCCGCTACGCTCAGCGCACTGGCGGTGGCGCTCCCGTCTACATGGCTGCTGTTCTCGAGTACCTTTGCGCTGAAATTCTTGAGCTTGCTGGCAATGCCGCCCGTGACCACAAGAAGACCCGTATTATTCCGCGCCACATTCAGATGGCCGTTCGCAATGACGAGGAGTTAAACAAGCTTCTTGGTGACGTTACTATTGCTTCGGGTGGTGTCATGCCCAACATTCACTCGGTGCTTCTACCTAAGAAGTCTGCTTCGACTGGCAAGAAGGGCAAATCGTCAGCTTCGCAAGATTACTAAGTATTGGTGTCGTGCTCCGTCAAATGACAGCTATCGTGATCGTATAATGCTCGATCTTGCCGCTATGAATGTTTCTATTTTATCATTTAATCGTAAAGCACATAATTATTTTCAACTGGTATCCTTCTGGTGGCATTTATTACCCCAATACTGTTTAACTTCATCTCGATTTAAAGAATGTTTAATGACGTGCTACGCTAGTTTTCGCATTTGTTATGTCATATTTATGATTACGCTGTACCCTTTGCAATGTCAATCTAGTTAAGCTCGCTTAAAAGCGCTCTTCGCTTGATCTTCAAAGTGGTCTTTTCTAAATAAAATTCTATGGAGCGTTACTTTATCAATGCTGAGCCGAGGAAATTGTGCTGTCGCGCTAAAGCGACGAAACTTATTACGTTAACGAGATCACGATTGTCAACATGGCATGCCAAAGCTGACCACGATGCTTTTAGCAACGTTAGTAATTTATTACAACCATAATTACTTTTGATGCCACGGTTTAAGCGGTGCAACAAACCGAAAAGGAACTTTCCGGTCGGGCACCATACCGTGCTCGTCCTCATCTTCGTCGAACTTAAGTATGACATATGGAGCACCCTGCAAGCAATCACATGCCTGAACTTAGTACTCGTATTGGCCTTCTCAATTGCTAGCAAAAATAGTACCTTTGGATTCGGAACTCGAATGGTGCTGCGGAAGAAGCTGGTCGTGTTCGGGTACATGGCCATGACGCGCTCATTTAAAGTGTAGTGAATCCATTCCCCTTCCGACAGCGATTCACCGGGTAGCTCAACGACATGCTTCCACGAGACAACGTAGTGTCTCCTTGGTGCGTCAGCCTCGTCGTCGTCGTCGCCAGAGTCGACGTCCTCCACTTCGTACGTGCTCGAATCGGCATTGAATCTGACCACACGCGCCATTATCCACAGTTCGTGGCTGCGTGCTATCTTTGCAGCAACATGGCAGCCCACAGCTATTATATCGCTTTTGCTCGGAGCCAAAGCGTTAGCGTAGGCGTCGCTATTTGTGGCTATTCCGGCTACTGAGGAGCTTCCCGCTCTCGGACGGGTATACGTTCGGGTGTAGAGGTTGGCATCATCTGTCACCTCTTGCTTGCCCGTACCAAGACCTACCTCCCCTTGACTGTAGTCCTTTTCAACGTGCTCAATGCACTGATGTAATTGTTGTCGCTGTTTTACCAGCAGACGGCAAGCCAGCGCTAGCCAATGTTGAAGCCGTCGAACCCATTTCTTCTTGGTTTGCGCGTCATTTTCGTTGCCCTCAGACATTAATAACTTTTCGCGTAGCAAGTTGATTTTTCTAGCAATCACGTCCATGTTATTGTCCAACATCTGCGTCGTCACGAACGCGTCCAAGGCTTCCTGCGACGCTGGTATGCGCTTCTTGGTGCTCGAGATCATATTACTCTGTTGACCGAAATCAAATTTACTGCATGTTTTTTTCAAAAATGGAAATATGAGTACGACACCATTACTGGCGAAAATGGGGATCATAATGCACAATTGGAATTTTAGACTACATGGTGTTTCATCTCGAGGAGTCTATTGCCGCCGTGTGTGCGCCTACCTCTAGCTCGCGCGCGAATCTTCTCATTTGTCAGGTTGTGTTTGAGACCAATCGCTATCTTGTTTACGCTTTGGAGTCTCTGGTGGTGGTGCTGGTGGCGGCTTCTCCGGTCTCAACGGGCGCGACTAGATTTGAATTATGGCAAGTCTGGCACGAAAAAGATGCCGTGCAATGCGTGCGCTTTAATCCTAGCAAAAAAATCGCACGTGGTGCACTGGCACTGTGCACTCACGATGGCGGTGGTGTGCTGCTAATGCCCGCGAGCGCCACGTCTATTAGGGCGGCGGCTGTGGCGCGTGCCTATAGAGCCTCGACGCTGAGCGACCAAACCCGCTTGTCAAGATCGTCTACGGCTTCGACCAGCAGTGTAATTCCCGAACTTGACTACGTAAAGGCCCATTTGCATCTTCACTTGCCGAGATGGACCGAATCTGTACGCTGGCAGAGTGCCGATCGCCTATTGAATCACCTGGAGTGGGTGGAGAGCGGAGACGACCTTTTCTTGCTTGGAGTTGGTGAAAAGTTGTCGATTTGGAAACTTGTGGACGATTCGGTGCAGCTGTATCTCCAGCGCACAATCACGTTGTCAGGAGGCGAAAGACCTAGCGTCAACACGCCACTACCAGTCCACTTTGATGTGGCACCCAGCGGGAAGTTTGTGGCAACAGCTTGTAAACATGACCGAATTGTGAAGGTGTGGAATTTAGAAAAGTTATCACCACATGAAGGCGCACCTATGTGTATGTTTCTTGCGCATATTCGCGCATTGGTGTCCATGACGTGGTCGAAAGATGCAAATTTATATAACGCACGATCGGCAAGCAATACGACGACGGAGTCTTGCAAGATGTTGTTTACACTTGACCGAGCCGGTCAAGTATCAATTTGGAGGGAAAATGTGGCCCCGCTAAGGTCATTTGTGTTATGGAAACACTTTGCGGTTGCGGATGTGATTCAGTCGTTATCTAGTGAGAATGATGCAAATATGACGCGCCACGTCCGAGAATTTGGCTTAGTAACTCATTTTTGGACTCGAGATGCACCGAAGGCAGCGATGTCAATTGTAGAAACGTTAGTGTGCGAAAGCACCGTAATGGATGGTTTATGTCTACTTCACTACGGTTGTGATTCACTGAATGAAGCGCAACGGACTGCACTGGTAAGTCAATGTATGGATAGTATTTTTAATATGAACGGCAAGCTACTTGGAGATCGTAGTGGTGCAGTCGCAGAGTCTCTTGCTGGAGAAGCATTCATTTGCGGAAATGTGGGGCTAGAGAAAACATTTGTGGTAAACTTGCTGTTCAGCATCCTCAAGAATGGTGACTTTTGCATCTTTCGCGTAGAGGCAGTTCCGTATACGGTACGGCGACTTTGATTGAATTGCAATGGTAATCGACTCATCCTGTTGTGATTACTACGGGATCGAGAGCAGGGCGTTTCTCCTAAATTATTTTGTCTTCTTGATTACAGCGAACTTCGTGAACAGCTTGTTAATGCACATGTGTACAGTGTCAGCTCGTTTGATTATCAAGGTTTGTGGCAGTGACATCTAATTGGGTCTGATGTAATAATTGATGTATGCTACTATTGCAGGTCAAGAACTAAACTCAGCACGCTTGTGCATCGAGGTTTTGTTTCAACAGAAGAGTTTTAATAGTTGTTTGCAGTGTGCAAGATTGAAGCTTGAGACTGAGAGCTCTATAATGAACACCTGCAAAGGATTCGTCTCTTTTCTTGTTCAGAGTTGTGAAGTTTACACTGTTTGCCGTAGCATGATGGGGAGCATGTGGATGGAAGACCACCAAGCAGACTCCCTGACGGTTGCAAACTTAATTCTCAAGTCCCAGGCTGATCCGACCGGCTCAGCTAAGAAAGTTGCTGTGACGAATGTGGGTGGAGGGCTTAACGTTATTTTGACAAACGGATCGTTGCGCCGTCTTCAGACTGCCTTTCGCCTAAAATCTGGTGATGCCGTGGGCCTTGTTACACACATAGTCGTGTACGAAAAGCGAGGTGTGCTTTACTCGCTAGTTAGTGGTAAGCTGCATGTTGCGATGGTGACTTCTAGTGCGACACATCATGAAACAACAGATGTCGAACGTGCTACCAACAAACACTTGGGATCTCGGACGAGTGCCTTGCTTTCGACTGCCCAGCAAGATGCCTTTCCGATGTCAGTGTGTTATGTAGATAAAAGTAACAGTTTTTCAGAGCTAAGATATTTAATTGGCGTGGGTATCCCCGACTTTGTGAAGACGGAGTGGTTTAAGAGCTCATCATGTTTTCTTCAACCAGCAAAAGGAAAATGCATGAAGGATTATAGCATGGTCATTGGCCTACACAAAGGCGAAAGCAAGCTTACCGTTTGGGTTTTTTCAATTGAGACAATAAGTCCTTTTACTGTTGAGATATTTCGAAAAACGACAGTTGATGTTATAGAGACCCGAGTGGTTAGTGTTGCTGATGTTCCAGTGCTAAGTACATATCAGGTCGTATTTGCTACTTTTGACATGAGTTTGCAGCTGACTTTATGGACATTTTCAGACTTGAGTGATTTGCTTGAGGTAAAATGTATTCACAGAGCCGACGTTGGCGCATTGTTAAGATCAGCGAACAAGCTACGGGAACTCCATACTGAATTTGACGTCAGCGAAGAAAAAAATACATTTAAGCACTTCACTTTTAGTATTTGCGGACGAGTAGCGATTTTGCTTAAAGGAGAAGCTGATGACAAAGCTTGCTTTCTACCTGTTATGGAAAATTGGATGGAAGGATTCGTTGATTTTCCGCACAAGCAGTTTGGTCGAGTGGAGACATTGGAGTGGACGCCACCAGTTACGTCAGAACGAGACTGCGAACTGCTTTTTTTGTCGACTACGACAATCGGCATACTGAAGTTTGACTGCTCACTGCCAATGAATAAGTGGAGTGTGGCTTGGGCTTCCGGTCGCTTTAGTGTGAGACCTGAACGCATTTCATCACTTTCTGGCTATCCTTATAGTCTTCTTCGTGTAGGGCCCAGTTTAGCGCACTTAAACCTTTGGGATATTGATGGGTCGAGACCGCCAAAGCCACAGCAGCCCTTTGTGTCGTCGATCGATTCTTTTAGACAAATACTTAGATTTCAATCATCATCGAAGACATTGCCTGCACATCACCCAATAACGCTGATGTACTTGCTTGCTCGTGGGTCGTTCTGTACATTTCAGGCAGTTCTCGAGTTCGTCAAACAAAAAATTCTGGAGCACGAAGAAATGTGCTATCTGAGAATGACAGATGACGCAGTGCTGCAAACACTTCCATTACTCTCGTTGTCACAGCTGCTTAAGGCAGCTGAGACCGAAAGTAAAGGCGCTGGTCATGGTGCAGTCTCGTCAGCCCCGGCTAGAGCTAGTGATCTCTTTGCAATGGATATTGGAGACTTTTGCCAGCATGGCGCAATGGCAGGGGGTACCGATCGCGCAGACATGTTGTTCGCTCCTTCGGCATCTATATTGAACGATCCACTTAATACTAAAGCAAGAGATGCATCGAGGTCGAAATTGGAAACAGACGAGCTCTCGACCTTTTTTAATGAGCACGAGAGCTCCTTAACATTTATGACAAAGGACGAATCGGCCGCTTTCCTTACGATTATTGCTAGTGTCAAGAAGACTGTATGTTGGGTGCGTGACAACACCCGACGTAAGGACGAAGCTGCTCTTCGTATTTATGCCTCATTACTGTGGTCAAATCATATACCAGCTACCAATGCATCGATTCGTCCCACCGTGAGGTGCTTTGAAGTATCAAATCAGCAATTAAATAGTGCTCAAACGCTAAGCAACCAAGCTGTGGCTGGTCTTTGTTCGGAACAAGTTGCCTGGGGAGCACTAAGTAACTTCCAGCCAGAGCTGCTGCAGGAATGCTTTCCTGCAGCAACAATGAGCTGGAATGATATGAGGCGCTCTCGGTTGCCATTTTGGCTAAAAAGCTCCGCGAAACTTATTCAATTTGCGGAAAAGGTGGCACAGATTGAATATGCAGCGAACCGTGACCCTTTCGCGGTTGCTGTGCTCTACGTGTTGTTGGGAAAAGTTAGACTGCTGGCAAGTTTATTTAAAATGGCGAACGAAACGCGAATTGCTGAGCTCCTTAGTAACAACTTTGCCGACTTGCGTTGGAAAAATGCGGCCATCAAAAACGCTTACGTGCTGAAGACAAAGCAGCGCTATGAGCTGTCGGCGGCCTTTTTTTTACTAGGCAGTAAAGTTATCGAGGCAGTGTCGGTGGCTGAGAAAGCGGATGACACACTCGTACTGTCATTTTTAATTGCCCGGATCACGGCAAAATGGGACCTCGAAGGTCAAGATGACTCTCTGAGCAACTCTGGGATAGCTGAAGCACCGATGTCATTTACGGGCGTTAGTTCCAATTTACGAGGACTTTGTGGTCACTGTGAAACAGACTCAAACATGCTAACCAGCAAAGACGATTCAATAAAAGCAACTAATGTGTGTGTTGACTTTCTTCGCACTACCGTGTGGGATAAAGCTTTCAACTGTGGAGATGTGTACATGTGTTTTTTAGTTAAATACTACCTGGGGGAAATTAGCAATGCCATTGACATGTTGGTGACCCCACCAACTATCGAGGTGCGAAGTATGTTTGAAGATTCAGGTGCCGGTCTATCCAATATGTACTGGTCAGCGTTTGGAAAAACCTTACTAGGCGCATGCGATTTAGTACGCTTTCTTCGAAAAACAGTTTCACCGATGAGGCTGGCTTTGAAGAAAAGTATCATTCGGCTTAATACAACCG
Source organism: Plasmopara viticola (assembly GCA_001695595.3). Taxonomy (NCBI): domain Eukaryota; phylum Oomycota; class Peronosporomycetes; order Peronosporales; family Peronosporaceae; genus Plasmopara; species Plasmopara viticola. The sequence goes on from MBPM02000065.1 coordinate 45,738, forward strand.
CCATAAATCGTATGCAAGGTTCGGGGCTTGGAATTTGTGCGCTACTTCACCAGCGTAATGTGGCATCGTTGGTTCAGGATTTTTGTCGAAAACGCGCGACAAGTTCAGACGTAGCAGCTTTTCTGGCGCATCGCCAGCGGATTTTGGTTGCAGCAGTTGGAACTCAAGTGGACTATTTGTATAGTACCTTTTTAATTTCTGCACATGAAGCCCTGGTGATCCCGACCAGCTCAGCGTCCAGTACACCATTTAATTTTGAGAATCGACTTGACGACGAAATTCAATGTATTGTGCGCCTTGAAGGGGACTATGATCTTCCAGAAGTACCAGAGACGACCAAAGAATACTTGGAAAATAGGATTCGAACCGCTGTAGTTGAGGCGCTAATTCACTCCGGTCGTTTTGCTGCATTAGATTTTCTAATTTCTGGGTGGAAGCTGTCTGATGGATCTGCATCAAAGTTAAAATTTACGAGTCTGTTGCCTCAATTCGTTGAAATTATTGCCGAGGGGATTGCCACGATGGCTTCGGGAGATCTCATCTCGACGGCCACAGACCAAGTGAATACTCGAAAGGTGGATCAGACGTGTTCGAGCTTACTGACCACTGCAATGCGGCTTTTGCTTTGGCTGCAATACTTTTATCTAAAGCCAGAAATGGAACGAGCGACCTTACCGAATTCCGATTTTGTCCGTGTTGCCTTTGCAGCAGTTCACAGTGCTCTCTGCATCTGTTGTCGTTATCTGAGGACTCCGTGCTGTTTAAATCGTGTCCTTGGTCTCATCTTTCCGCACAAAAGAGGATTGACTTCCAGTTCGCAGGAGGCGCTAAATATAATCTTGAACGGCGACACTTGTGTGAATTGTGCTTCCCTTCGCCGCTCAAACACCGAAGATTTTGATGGTGTAACATCCCCACAACAAGATTTACATGTGCTATACAAGGCGGTTTGTTTGTTAAATGTCGAGCTGGATGCTTTTACGGCTAGAGTAAAAACAAATAGGCTTCACCATCCGATGCCATCGCGCGGTTCATTAGTTTCGCCGTTTGCGCATTGTCCGTATTGGGTGCTGGTTCTAACGATGGCGGCAGGCGAAATGCCAAAACACCTTTTAAAGCTTGCAGGTGGTAACATCGCTTCGTCTGCAAATACTTTCAGTACATTAATACAAGCCTGGACAACTTATCTTGATCGACTCGCTGGCTGTGCGTTGAAGCATATATTGTGCGATCTGGCTGGCGATTTCTTTAGTCCGCCTTCGAGCGCGCCATCTCTTTCAAGTCCAGGGCCCGCTTCACCTGGCTCACTTAAAGGGTTGGCTTCACCAAGTCGAAGTACTGTTACGGGTAGTCCTCGTGCCTTCTTCGTGGAAACTCCTAAATCTCCTTCACATCGCATAAACGGAGGGCAGCTTTTGAAATGTGAATGCGAGTGCTGTCCGTGGCTCCTCCTGGTGGAGCTATTTACCGACAAGCACGAGCTTTTGCACCGCCTTAATGCTCAATTAATGTCCTGCAGTGAAAAAATAGATGAGAAAGTGCGATGGGGACGGCTACCAGAGCCCGCGGCACGGAAAGTCGCCCTAACACGGTCACAAAAGTTACTTTTGTCGTCTGGTGCTGATGACACACCTACATTTTTACGTGCTGCCAAGATTGCAGACCAACTCAAGCGGCGTACGATGTCGATGCCTAAGGCAGCTGCTGTACACATTCAGTGTGTGTATAGCAGCGAGAATACCATAAAAGCTATATGCTTCAATCAAGCAGTCTGCGACGACGTCGGAGTCAGCGTTTGCAGTAACAACGGTATACTTCGCGCAAGCTGTGTCAATTACGCTGATGGCTGTCGTTTACAGTTTAAGGGCATGTACACGCCGCCGCAAAGCGCGTTTATTTCGTCGGAATCTGTGCAAATTTCCCCAATCAAAAGGTCACAGCCGGCTGCAATGCAAAGCGAGAACCCATCTCCTTTAAGCAATCTGACTAATCGCAGCCCTCCGTCACCGCTTCGGAATTCAGCTCATCTACTTGCGTCCGCGTCGGAGCCAACTTTCAAGCCCACTGCAGTGGCTTCGCACCCATTTCTGCCGCTCTTTGTATCAGGAAATCGAAAGGGTCGCGTGCATTTGTGGTCTTATGATCGTCTTAGTGCAGTTTGCGCGTTTCAAGCAAACAATGTCGTGGCGGTTGGTACCACCCTTGCTTGCTGCGTGAATCAAAGTTGCTTACGTCTTTACCTTGCCTCCTATAGCCGTATCCAGCAAGTCCATCTATGTTGCCCAGTTGGCGAAGTATCAAGGCACTTCAATTTGACAATCTTGGTCAGCAGGTACAGCACCCAGCAGCCTTATATCGTAGATTTGATAAGTAACGAACACCATTGTATGTTCAGCTTGGCGCTGTGGATGCCATGGGACATTTGTTCATGTGGAAGTTTTCCGAATTAGATCAAGCTCCTAGTTATTACGAGATTGAGGTCAGTGGCACGACGAGAACACATAATCCGAATGATCGTCTGTACTCATATTTGTTGTATTTTAGTGTCACGACAAGGGCGCCAAGGGACTTGTCTTTTTGAACTCGAGTAGTAGTCTGGCTACAGTCGGAACATCATCCAAGTATGGCTTAATGTTGTACTTTGGCCTTCTCGTGAAGCTAACGGCGATACTCTATGGTGTATTCACAGAAAGAGAAGTGTGTGCGTGTGGGACACGCTCTTACCGATTTCAAAAGCTCTAATTGCCGCCCCAGAGTGTCACCCGGCGGGAGCGACCGCGATCGAGTTTTCACCGACCCATCAATTGCTCATTACGGGCGGCGCCGGTGGCGCGTTAAACATATTCGATATGAGGCAGCGTCGTGTTTTGCATGCGGTTTCGAACGCCCACGAGACACCGATTAAAACGATCGTGCTACACCCAAGCGGCGACTGTGTACTATCGGGGTCTGCTGGGGGCGACGTCAAAATCTGGTCTTTGCCACTATTTCGAGAAATCGCCTTCCTTAGCAAGGTCCACGTTAAGCCCTCGTTTTTGGGCGATGCTGCTACGAACTTTCTTGGTGACGCTGCGTCGAACGTGGCAATCAACGTGGTATGTGCTTTGCAATTGTTGGTATTCCTCTTGTGTTTAAAGATCTCTCTTTTTTTCTCAAGTAGACAAACTCCTCGTGGGGCGTGACTGATGCCGTGGCGACAAAAGAAGCGTTTTTCACTAGTGGTACGGATGGCTCGATCCAGCGGCTTCAAGTACCGTCGTTGGGGACCCGCCTCTATTAGTATCAATTGATTATTCTTTTTGAAGGGTCTCATGGTAAGAGGCGCGATCCTTGGATCGCGAACAGACACAAACCATTTACACGCCGAGATGGGACCGAAGAAGACACAGACAGTCCCGTCTGGACGAAAGAAGGTAAGGGATCACTCGAAAGGCCATACGATATCCAGTGGGGATGGTCACGACAAAGAATCGCGGGGTGGCATGACGGGACATGGTATGGGTGCAGGAGGGGTTGGTAACGGATCGACAGACGGTTCTATTGGAGGAAGTGGACACGATAATGAAGAGTTAGATGCGTATCACGAACCAGTGAGATGCCGTTGTACATGAGTCAAGTGTTTTATTGTGTGACGAACCTGACGCCTTGTGTTTTCACAGGTAAAGAGAATAGTAATACCCGACAACCAATTGAAGCTGTCACCCCAAGAATTGAACGAGGAATTCTCACAGCGAACGATCCGAATGTGCCAACGAATATCACGAAGTACAATTACAAGGAGCGAACGTACAAGGTTGACCCACCTGGGTCTGGAGATCATTTATACGTGCACTTATGCTACGACGGTAGTATGATTCATAAAGAGTCTGAGGACGCCAAGACTCAAGCGGCTTTTGACCAAAAGCTTGCTGAGGAGGAAAAGGAAGCGCGTGAGCTGGGTATCAAACAGGCAAGAGAAGAAGCAGAGGTAAAAGGAGAAAAGATTGACGTTGCTGCTTTACACTTTGAGTCAGGAAAAAATCAATTCAATTACAGCGAGCGTGCGGCGCAGACATACAATATTCCGTTGCGCAAACGTGCTGTTGAGACTGAGCCGCCGCCCGTCGTGAGCTTTATGGCCACTGTCACACAATGGGAGATTTATGACACATTTATGGAGGCTTACGAGCAGCACCAGCGCGAACAATTTCAGCTTCAAAAGGTGGTACAAAAGAAGGATAAGGACGAAAAAGATGGTGCAGGTGCGACTGCAGGAGGAGCTGAGCTATTGGCAGCAATTCCCGCAGTATCAGCTGAAGCAACTAATACAAGTTATGGGGCCAAAGGGAAAAGTGATGACATGGTGCACTCAGCAGCGATGAAAAAAACTTTACGCATTATTGAGCGCATGGTAAACCAGAATGCCGACGATGAGATTTTTAATGACTACAAGTATTGGGAGGATGCAAGTGACCAGTTTCGCGAAGGGGAGGGTTCGTTGTTGCCGTTATGGCGATTTTCGAGCGACCGAGCCAAAAAGAAACAAGTGACAGCCGTGTGCTGGAACCCACGCTTTGGCGATCTTTTTGCTGTCGGCTATGGCTCATATGATTTTCTCAAGCAAGGCAGTGGGGTCATTTGCTGTTTCTCCCTTAAAAACGCGTCTCACCCTGAATTTACTTTTATAACGGAGTCAGGAGTAATGTGTCTCGACTTTCACCCTCAAAACGCTGCCTTGCTTGCTGTGGGGTGTTACGATGGCACTGTACTTGTGTACGATGTACGCAGTAAGACAACCCGGCCGATTTACACGGCAACCATCAAGACAGGTAAACACACGGACCCTGTATGGCAAGTGTATTGGCAGGAGGAGGATCTTGCCAAAGAGCTTAACTTCTATTCGATTTCATCGGATGGACGAGTTGCCAATTGGATATTGAGCAAAAATGAGTTGAAGATGGAGCCTGTGATGCAGCTCAAGCTGGTGGCTGCAGCGAAAGATGATCTGGAAGAGGCGTCATTATCTGGACTTGCTGGTGGATGCTGCTTTGACTTTAACCGTTTTAGTGAGCACCTTTTCATTGTTGGCACGGAGGAAGGCAAACTTCACAAGTGCTCAAAAGCTTACTCAGGACAGTACCTCGAGACGTACACTGGTCACCACATGGCAGTATACGCTGTACGTTGGAATCCTTTCCACGAGCGAGCATTTCTGTCCTGTAGCGCCGATTGGACTGTAAAGCTATGGGATCACAGTCTGCCCGAGCCAATCATGTCTTTTGACTTGGGCAATGCTGTTGGTGACGTCGCGTGGGCACCGTACTCGTCTACTGTGTTCGCCGCTGTTACTAGCGATGGAAAAGTTCATGTGTTTGACCTATCGGAGAATAAGAATGAGCCTTTGTGTGAGCAAAAGGTTGTAAAGCGTGCAAAGCTCACACACTTGGCTTTTAACTCGCAGGACCCAATTGTACTTGTTGGGGACGACCGGGGCGGTGTAAATTCCTTAAAGCTCTCGCCTAATTTGCGCAAAATCGTTGGTTCTGGCGAAGAAGACGCTATATCTGGTGGTACTGGTGCGTCTAACGTAAGCGGAGATATGGGCATAATTAGTTCGGCAACTGAGTTCCGAAATGTGAAGGCGCGATTTACAAAAGAGTTTGAGAAGATCGACAAGTTGTTAAGCGTAAATGACAACAAAGTAGAGCAGTGAGGAAATGTGCGAACATTCTTTTGATGGCCTTATGAGCCTATGTGGGTGCAGCGCCTTAAATACATGGCTTGATCAATCGGTGTTGTTTCTCCTTGGCGCTATCGATTACTTTTCTATCTGTGCTACTCTTCCTTTAACATTGTTAAAAATGTTTACGTTGTTTCAGTAAAGCTCAAATACCATGATGCTTAAAGCGCATATACGCATGATCGTCCCCCGTTCGATCACGGACACAACGGTTTAGTCTCGGAACATGTAGGTTCAGCACATCGTCCAAAAATGTCTTGTGCAACGTGTCGATGTCAGAAAACTTTTCGAGTGGTGTGGATGATAAAGCGAGTTCAAGACCAGGCTGAACAGCATTCCATTGCGTCATAATCTCGTTGTGTAAACGGTCGGATTTGCACAGGAATGGACGATACACCCGGTAAAACATAAGCGGCAACCATCTTAGCACACTCTCCCGCTTATACTTTAAGTTAATCATCGATGCCTTCCATAGCGCAAGGTTCGAGACGCACGACGAAAAAACAATCTTACATAAAGTGCTTAATTTGAACAGAGACTGGGAGCGCGCAACTTGTCTGGACCAATTCTTTTCCCAGGACGAACTGCTGGCACCAGAGGACTTGATGGAGGTCGTATCTGAAGATGCTGCTGGTGGTGCGGACGAAGACGATGGAGACGCTCGCAGCGTCGTTGTCTCAACTGACAAGGAGTTCATAGGAGCTCTTGCGCCCACAGTGCGAATTAAATAAATTGCTACGATGCCTACACCCACCACGAGACCCATAACCTGCGCACGCTTCCAAAAAGTACACAGGTCCTGATACTCTTTCTTGCAAGCTTCAACCAAAGTCATGTGCATTTTTAGCCTCAATGCCGTAACTTCAAGTACATTGAGAATATTGTCCGTGGCACGGTCAGGTGCTCGCTTCACCTCACGAATCACTTCCCCACGGATCCCATCAAACTCATGCTCCAGCATCTTGGGCACATTGCAGAGCAACTGCCCACTTTCTTGCGTTGACCCAGCATCCCGCTTCTCCTGTGGAACATACATGGTGTAAATGAATGGCAAGTCTTTGCGTCCAATGACCTTGCTCAAATTCCAGCACAGCGCTCCGTACGCGCGCGCAAAGTCATGTACAGTCTGAAAGTCGTCTACCTTGTTGAGAATCAGCAAGACCTTGCTGCTCATACCTTGCAGCGACTTGGTCAGTACGTCAAGTGTCTCAAACGTTGTACCAGGTTTGTCGGGGTCAAACATGACGAGGATCACGTCAGCACGGTCCGCGAACCACTGCACTACTCGTTTAAAGTCGTAACCTCGGTCTTTATCCGTGCGGTCCAAGGACGTGCCGGGCGGGTCGATCATGCCTGGTGAGTCTACTATCATGAGTCCACTCTCATCCAAAAGCTCGCTACCAGCCACTACCTTTAGTTCTACCTGAGACACGAACTCGCGGCCGAAAAGCCGCTCCACATCTCCGAAGCCAAATTGTGCATGCCTAACTAGTACTGCACCATCAAGACACTCGTCTCTTGCACCACCTACCAGTACTGTGAATGTACAGTCTGTCGGCGCACGTCCAGTCTTTTGCACGTTCTGGCCCACCATGTAGTTGATAAAGGTGCTTTTCCCCGATGAATGATTGCCCAGCACCAGCACCATGGGCACATTTACGGGTGCAAAGGACGGATAGCGCATCTGTGCGCGAAGTATCTCCAATCGGGAATAGAGGGACCCGACATCACTTTGAATCATGCGATTCACATCTCCTGATATGCGAACTTCGCGCTCTGTTGCGCTACTTGAGCCCGCCATGATGTCTGGTGATAAAATTTAGTCAAATAGGGAAATATTAGGGCCAATGATAAAAAAATTACGAAATCGTAATATTTACACCTCTCTACCAAAGAATATTCCCCAATGAAAAAATTCTAAATATTTTCTTTTGGAGGGCTGGTCAACGAAAAGAGGGGGCTGATTAGCGGCTTTGACAATGTGGTAAGTAGCAAGTTTGCAAGCATTGGCATTTTTTGCGCGAATCATCCCAAAATTTAAGTGACAATTTACTTACTCGATTTAGATTAACCAAAAGGATTGCCAATTATTACGAAGAAAAGAGGACGACCAAAGAAAGAACGACGAAAAGATTATCGAAATTTTTGGGTGTCAACCTTACGGTTTTTCAAATACCGCTTCTCAAAGTGTGACGATTTTCGAGCGCCTTAAGAATATCTTTTAATATATCTATGTACAGATTCGCAGTTCCTCTAGCAATAATGCCGAGCTTTAATCAGCGATTTTGTCGCTGCTTGGATGTCTCTCACTATGCATAATCGGCTTGGAAAGAGGAAATAGCCTTCCGGGTATCAGAAATTTTTCTGGATATGTACTGAGAGAAAGTCAGACATAAGATTAAAGCTCGGCTTATTAAGCAGCCCGTCACACGACTGCGCTTTGTGAGCTCTACTTTCTTCTTCTTCTTGAGGCGCTCGAAATTGTCGCATCCAAAAGAAGCGGTATTTGATTTAACCGTAAGGTTGTTTTTAAGTAATTTCGAAAATCTTTTCGTCGTTCTTTCTTTGGTCGTCCTCTTTTCTTCGTAATAATTGGCAATCCTTCGATACGATCCAGTCGAACAGTTGGTAAATCAAAATCGAGTCCAAGTCCAGCGCTGTATGCCAATGCTTGCAAACTTGCTACTTACCACATTGTCACCAGTCATTTTGTATCCTACAATAACCTTATTGTTTAAATCACGATGGGGTCTCCTAAATGCAGTACCCCTAAGCTATAATAATGATCTATGATTGGCTGGAGAGAACAGCGTTGAATCTAAATGTTCGTAGAGTATAGAGCATTCGCAATGCAAAAAACTTGCATTTGCACGTATGGAAGCTGATAAAGTGATAATGTTCGCCATTACTTTTACAATATTACGATTGGCATAAAGAGCAAATAAGTACTAGGAGACCAAGCAGAGTGTTCTCAATCATCGACAGTGCTCAGAACATCAAGGTTGATCTCTACATTGGCTGTGCGAGCCGCATCGGCGTCAACGTTGATATAGACAGGTTCATTGCATCGTCTTCTGTTGTGTCCTGTCTGTACAATTCTCTCATCGTATTTGTGGTCGAATGGATGCCTCAACCACCTCAAACTATGATAAATTGCGCTGAGTCGATCTTGGGATACGTTTACGACCTCGTACGTTTGTGAAATTAAAAGAATTACATAATTAATCTCTGCTATTGCTGTGCAAGCCACATCGGAATTAACGTCGACACCAACAGGTTCATTGCACTTGCTGCAGCTTGGGATTTGGAATCCTCGCACACAAGCACTAAAGATATATAGCTTTGTTTTCACCGTCTGATCGGTGTTAAATCTTCCTTGTTTCTTGCACGTACATATAAAGCCCTCATCCTGCGATTAGAGGTTACTGCCAACCTAGCCTCTTTTAACAACGCTTAAGATGTATCAACGACGGATTCTAGTTAAATCGTAGTCATAGGAATGATGATTGAGAACCGCTGCCCGGCCCCCCCTTTCACTATTATCGGTATGGGGTACTGCATCAGGTTGGCGGCTTCCATGATGAATAGGTGAAAGTTTGCAAAGCCTTTTTGCATTGAGAATGGCCTATATTTTACAGAACAATCAAGTCTACGCTCCACCCATTCATAGAAATATTATAGCTTTGAGGCTCTGCATCAAGGAAAGGGGGGGGCTGTTAATTGAAAAGGGGGGCTTCCTTAAATCATAAACTTATAAACTTATTTCTTTAAATTTGTTCTTACGTATCGGGCGAGTATAGCTCTAGTTCCTATATAAGTAGTTCCTATCGAGTAAGTTTCTTAATTTTCCGTGTCGATTGTCAAAACGGATGATAAATTAGTTATGTATCATTTGAAAGGTGAGAAAAATTCAGTTTAAAAAAATAAAACTTATTTTTCTGCAATGCTATCTTCAAGGTAAATTCTCTTGCACCTGGTCAATTACGTCACAGCATGGTACCTTACTACACTTATTGCTCTCGCAGTTGAGCAACCCTGAAGTCTTGCGGATTTCTTTTAAATTTGAGGAGGTAGCAGCATTTGTGGCTACATTTACTGCTGAGCAGCTAGAACGCTACATGCGCATTTGGTCTCTACGAGCAGAACTTAATCTACAAAAATCGTAAATTTCAATGCTTTCGGCATTGGCTCCTGGGTATTCTAAGCCAGAACATTCGAGGCCTAGTTTTGAAAGGAAAAAGAAAATCAAAACTTCGCTTCTCAATCAATGAGGTCGGCTGGACACAAAACCGGCTACGATATCAGACAAGTAGGAGCGCACAAGATCACGCTCTCATTTCTGGGTGATTAAGATGAACCGCTGTGCGCTCACTCGTTAAACAATATCGCCTGAGTATTTTTCTACCAAGGATTGCATGAAATATCTCTCACGAGCAACATTCCTTTTGCCGAGCTTTGGGCCCCGCCAACGCTCACGCTTGCAAGCAAAAGCATGTGGATGTTTACATGAGCATACAGGTTCAAGCAAAAAAAGTTGGTGGTCTCCAGAAAAGAATTGTCACTTCTTAGGCACTATGGCCCAGGAGTAGAAGACCTGCTTCAAACCAACTCTTTTGAGTGCATGCAGCGACGATGGACCAGATGACCAGAATCCCTCATCATGTCAATTAGAGCCTTCAATTGGCTTGCTCTTCCGAAAATTGCAGACAAATCACCAATGTGTTGACGTCCAAGTAACAATTGTGGTGGGTCCACCGACTTAAGTTGTGTCAGGTGAATGAAGCACGGCCAAGAAACACAGCCTTAGCTGCCAATTGGGAGACAAACAATTCGTGCTTGCGCTGAAAGAGGCCAGCAAGGTGGATATCTTCTTGCAATAGGAATTCATACTGTAAACTTAGCCGCTGATGGAGCGTCAGCACTAGCAGAGGGCCTACTGGGTACAGTCCAGTTGTCATGATGGGTATTTGACCGATACACACCACGAGAGCTCAACCACTCTCGAAAAGGGAATGGATCGCAGATTGTGCACGTAATGTACGAGGCTATACATAACCGCTTCGAGTATTGTTGGGCTTCGGCGCGTCGCGGTATTATGCGCGCCAGCAAGTTGTTGCAGTCATTGAGAGTATGTCAGTTGATGCCTTGCAAGAGTGTGACGAAGAAATCCAATTTGAGATTGACTGGCTAAAAATACGGTTTTAGGCGTCTTAAATTTAAAATATACATAGTTGTGAATTCTAACTATTTTGACCACACGGTGTCGTCCTTGTCCTTACATGGACAACTATGTCTAAATCTCAAGGATGTCATGGCTAGGGGAAAAGTTAAAGAATGTGATCAATTAACGGGGCGACGTCATAAGCACCGGCCTTCCGGTATTGCACAATATATCTTTGGTGAGTCATCTTGTGTCCCCTGCTGTACGCACGGCTTCTCCAAAAGGAAGCCTGCGGTTATGCGCCCGAAAAAAGTATAGGATATATTTAAGTGATAACAATTCTCCAAGGTTGACTTGACAGCGTCTTTTTGCACCTTTGCTTGCGGATAATTAAGCTCGACCATTACCACTGTTTACTAAAAGCGCCAAAGATAGTGGTCAAGAAAGCGTCGCGGGTGGGTCGCACATACTGCCAACGGTTCGCAAAGACTGACAGGGCGCAGAAATCTCAAATCTCGCACTCGTCACCGACTTTCTGTGTTCGAAAGCTGAGCAAAAAAGTGGCCGAATTTTCGTGCTTTATATAGGCTGAACAGTGCAACGGTACCTGCATGAACACCCACTTCAAGGAAGGATGTGCTACCTGTTAGCATGTCCTGTATACTCCACTGGATTATGTGCATAATTACCATTAAGCTCGAATGAGGAAGGGTCAATACGCCTTGCGGTACCCTGTGGGACAACATGTGATGCCAACGGCGAATGAGCGCGTCGGCGAGGTCTACGCATCTAGTCGCACACCTGCTTAAACGACTACGGGCTCTCGACTATTTGACAATAAAGCTCATAGCCGTTTTGAAGCGATAAGTCAGTGCTGAAGGCTCGTTGGCCCACCTTAGGTGAGGTTATGTGATCACAAAAACCAATAAACGCTACGCAAGGTTCATACTAGTTTTTTCGCAACCAAATATTTCAAACTTCTTAGCTGCTTTTAAAGTAGCTACGGGGTTCGCGCGGATTTCGAGAGTGCGAAAGTAGTTGAGACCTCGTCACGTACAGATATCAAAACGAAGCTGCCCGTTTCAGCCAACAGTTTGTTCAAGTACAATGCTGCATTGCTAGTATCGCAAGCCTTTGCCCGATTCCAAGCCAGCACCATGAAAATGTTGGTAGCATCAAGAAAATGTGACCTGTTCTAACTTTACCGGGTGAGACAAAAAGCTTCAATGTCATTGTTACATTCTAAACTGTTCCATTGGCTGCGTAACACTGCAATGCGGTGAGAGTGGCCATGAACAAACTTTTCGCTCTTTTCTTAGCAGTTAGGGCTGCCGTATGGAGTAAATTTATTTTTTAAATGAAGCGTTCATTCATACAGCATGCACTTTTAAAACTTAAGGAACATCTTCTAGGCTCTAGTTCTTTTCAGCCCAATTCGCCCACGCGTCGATTTTAAAATGAATTATTTCGGCCACGATCCTACAACTTTGACCGAAGGTTTTAATTTTTACATACGCAAGCTCAGGGTTCAGCTCGCTCATCTAGTGCTGTCTTCTGTCCTTTAGATGCGCAAACAAAATAAATAAAGAGCTCTCTTTACCAAAAGATTTTTTTTAATTATGTTGGACTATAAAGCAAGATCTGGGTGTCGCGCTTTAAGAACCAATTATATGTTAGTCACAAAGATTTTTGTCATTTAAACCGTGGTTGTTTTGATACCTGAAAGGGTTTCTCGATCGAGTGCCCGTTATATCTTCGGACTTCATACGCCGTCAAAGAGAATCAATGTAATGTAATGTATTACGCTATCGCGTTGCCAAGTTATGCACGTGCTAGGCTCAGTCTGGCTAGTCCATGGCATAGAGTGGTGTCCGCATACGTCGGGTCTCGTTCGGCGGGCAGTGCAGCCAGCACCGAGGTCGTGAGGGTCTTCCATTATTTTGTTTAGCTCTGACTTGGTAAGAGCCCAGGTGGCGCCCTGGTGCTGAACACCGTCGCGTCGAGGGTGAGACTCGTTAAGAGACCTGCAGATGCCCGAGAGCACCTGCCCGAAGCGCGCGAGCATTTAGCCCCAGCGCTTGGAAGGAGGGCGTCACCTTTTTAAAAGAAAAAGAGAATCAGTGCGTGAAATCTGGCGCGATCCCTGAAAACACACGTATAGCCGCCGTGGTATCGCGCCAAAGCGTCGACTAAGCCAAATCTCGCTTATGAATGAGTGATATCCGGGGAAGCCTTATAAGGGGTTTCGCACGAGGTTTGGATAGTACTACCACATTCTGCTCCGAACATCAATGCCGAGAAGCTTATAAAGAGCAGTACATGGTCTAATGGTTGTGCATATCATGCTGATTAAAAATGATAACATAGAGGGTTATATCAAAGCCTTAAATAGAGTTCAGCTCACATTTTTAATTGCTAGAGCTGCATCTTGAAGTCAGGTCTTCGACACGTATCCTTTATAAGTATAATGTACTCACTCTTCCTAAGAAATAGAGGCTACGGCAGCCTTGCTGTAATTCTCTTTGCACGCAACGTTTACGAGGCAACGTTTACGTGGCGCAATAAGAAAACATGCCTATTGCTCAGCACCACGGGCTATATTGACGGGCGATATTTCACTTGCAAGTTCGTCTTTCTCGTCACTCTATTGATTGGAAACTGAGTCGACCTCCCAATGGTTGCACTTTCCGTTTACTCCAGACGATTTGCAAGTCACACATATATCGCTGACTGTGTTAAAAGTGTCATCACTGAGGTCACTCTTGATACTATCTTTGGTTGTTGTTGTTGTCTGGGTCTTCATCGCTTTCTTTGTCCCCGTATTTGCCATATTCCCTACGAAGACATTTCAGGACGTTCTCACCGGCAATCGCTTCAAAACTTGCTGTAATAAATATGGGGTCTATTCAGGACCGTTAAATCGAGTGACATGTGCAGCCTCTTTTGAGGCTTTTCCGTGACTAGTGAAGCATTTTTGTCATTTTTGTCGGCTGTGTGCTTTATTTAAGGGTCTTGTCGGACAGGGGCGAGGCGAGTGCTTTTCGGAGCGCTTGTTGCGATAATACACCCCCGTCCTCGCAACGAGACCAAAATGTCGGCGGGCTAACAGCGAAGAAAAACGGTATAAACGCGCTTTCCGTGGCCTTGGAAGTACTTTTTAAGAGCTAAAAATTGAATGAAGTACACAAAGATACTCTTTTAAAAAGATTTGATCCACAAATTGCGCTTTTACTCAGCCGTTGAGACCATAAAATGTGAGTAGTTGCTCACCCGAAGATCGCATATCTTCCTGCACGCATTCCATCACAGGTCAAACGAGTTGACTAGTAAAGGCTGCAAAAGTAAGCTATAAGAAGCTCAGTGTCATTGCTTGTCGATACAGCGTATATTGCAAGAGCATACGGATGTATACGCTCGAAGAAAATATACCATTAGGCCCGTTCCATTAAGCTATTTTTTCAGTCTCCTAATCCTACGCACACTTTCAATAAATAACAATGTATTTGACTTTTCTACGCACATCTATCTCTCTTTGAATTTACCACATGATAGCAAAAGAGGAAGTATAGTCTATGAACTTCCTAACGCGATAAGTCTAGTTTTGTTTGCGCCATCTTAATTCTGTTTTATACCACGTGGGCCCATGGACGTGGAGGACGCAACAAAGCTGAATTACGATACCTTTTGCACGCGTTATATGGCATGCAATCGACCCGTGTTGCTGCGCAATGTCACACATACGTGGTTTTCAAAGACAAAGAAGTGGCACGATGGGCACAAAATCAATTTTACGCATTTGAAGGATCGCTACGGCACTGCGCTGGCACCGGTAAGACGTTGCAAGCAATCGTCACCTCTTAATGGAGATATATTCTGTTAGGTGGTGAGCGGGGAAGTGACCGAGTATGGAGCTGAAGACCGTTGGACCATGAAATTAGGTGGGAGGTTGACAGAACTGAGTTTAATGTGAACACTGTCTTATCGGAGGTGGTGTAGCTGATTACCTGGATCTGATTGAGAACGGAACAGTGGGTAAGAAGTATCTTAAGGACTGGCATTTCGTACACACCTTTGGCCGCGACATTTACGAGTACGTCAAGATAAATGAAATTCACGTAATTGATTTGCAGTCAATTCTGCAAAAGTGACTTATTTGGTTGGTTGCAGTACGCCACCGTTTTTTAGAGACGACTGGTTGAATTGGTTGGTTCGCTTCAATTCTACAAAAGGCTCTTGATTGACATGCTTATTATTCCACTCAGGTGGTGGGACTACAAAGAGAGGAGCGAAAGCGATTATCGATTTGTGTATCTTGGTATATATACGACTGTCCTTTTAGAAATAAAACACTTTGGAGGATTAAATGAGTATACAATATTTGTAGGCCCCGCTGGAAGCTGGACACCACTTCATCAAGATGTTTTTCGTTCGTACAGGTATGACTTCATCTTTCTTATTTCCTCAGTTGTTTATCCCGCAAAATCACTTTTTAGCTGGTCAGTCAACGTTTGTGGCCGCAAAGAATGGATTTTTTACCACCCCGATGATGTACGTGTTATTTTGGGCTTCCTGGGTGCAATGCTTTGGTATCTAACATCATGGTAAAACAGGAACCGAAATTGAAAAATCGCTTTGGCTATGTAGTGCCTGACGTGATGGCAAAAAATATTGATAGGAAACATTTTCCTCGCTTTCATGAAGCAAAGCGGGTGCACATTATTCAGGAATCAGGTGACGCGATATTCGTTCCTAGCGGATGGTACCACCAAGTTAAAAACCTCGAGGACACTATCTCGATCAATCACAACTGGTTCAACGGGTACAATGTCCGTGAAGTATGGACTTTTTTTAAGCTTGAGTACGCCGCTGTCGTTCACGAGCTGGAAAATTTAAAGGAGATAGGCCTAAATGGGCATGAATTTGTTGAGCAATGCCAACGGGTCATGCATGTCAACACTGGAATCAACTACCTGGAGTTTCGCGAGCTTTTGTATGCCAAAGCAAATGATCTTTTGAATAAAAGTGACTCGACGGATGACGACAGCATAAAAGTGGAATGGAGTGATTCAATCCTTCATTTAAAATATGTAAGTTAGATCAATTGTTTGTTTGGGCTAATTGGTATTTTCATTACCAATTATTGCAGGTGCGCGACATTCTCCACGAGCTTAATGCTGTTTTGAAAGCGTTCGATGGTGAAACAATCAAGGATACGTGGCTGGATATTGATATGCAGTTAACGAATTTGGGTGAATGACATTACAAATATGGCTGACAGGCTAATTAATATCTATATTTGGAGAAATAGTTTTGTGCTTATTTCCATAAGCCGCTTCTTATAATGATGTCCAAGACAAGTGAGGAAATTGCCGAAGTGCTAACTATCGATGTGCTCGATCAAGAAGTAACTATAGAGAATTCGCAGATTCAGCCAAATGGAGAGCAGAGTATTGAACTTACACCGACGGTCGAGTGTGCAACCTTAGAAGAGTCAAATCGGCACGAAGAGAAGCAGGCTGAGGAAACGAGTAGGTATATAAAGGAGCAATGTGTATCCGAAACGGCAAAGCTGGATGATCAGATAGCCCGGCTTGAAAGACGCAGTGATTTCGCCGAGCTGGAGCGATGTCGCTCCTTAGATGCTTGTTTATCTGAACAACAAACAGACTTTCGAAAACAGCTAGATGAACGGGATAATTGCTTTGCTCAGCTCAAAAAAGAGTACGACATACTACAAGTACGCTTCGATCAACTTCAACAGGCTCACGAAGATTTAAAGGAACTTCACGAGAAAGCAATTACTGCCAAGCAGCTGGAGCTGACAAACAGTTTACGCAATTTTGAACAATTACAGGCACAAGCTGCAAGCTTAGAAAATCAGTTAAAAGCAGAGCACCAAGCGAACCAAAATGCCTTACTGCTGCGTGCTGAGCAACAAGCGCTCGAGAAACAGGGTCAGTTAGATGAGGCCAACGCCCGCGTAAAAGTGCTAGAGGATGAGCTGGAACTACTATCTCCCGCGAGCTCTGGCAACGATCACGCTGCACAAATTCGAGGACTGCAGCAAGAGATTTATGCTAAGTCGGAGCAGCTTGTGGAACAAGGTGAAAAACATCTCCGTATGGCAGAGCTTTTGAATAAAGCTAAATTGGAGCTAGTACACGTACGAAAGGAGGTTGGTCACGCGCGAGGCATTTTACTTCGTGGAATCGGTCTCGATCCTACGATCACTACGTGTGGTCAAGACATAGGCATCGACGATAAGCCTTACCAGCATGTAAAGTTAGAAGAACTGATTCGTCTGCGTTTAAAGGCATTTGAGCTTGAATGTCAGTTTGCTGGCGGCCCGTCGCCATCTTTATCGTCGTCTGGAGCCGCAAACGATGAGGACCGATTTAGTACGGAGCCATCTTCGTGTCACTTGTCGAACGTCGAGAGCTTTTCAGCACTGGACGCTTTGGGTCTTGGCAGTGTCGGACGCTTGGAACGTGAAATGCGAGTGCTTCGAAGCCGAAACAAGCGGCTTGTTGAGCGGACAGAACGACTCGAGGGCGAGCTGGACACTGCACAGGCTGGACTGTGCGACCTGCAATCAATGCGTGAAAAAGTGGTTGAAATGGCGAGTCGTGAGCGTGTCGAAAAAGATTTGCGTGTAAAGAGTGAACAGGCCAACAAAGAGCTCGATGAGAAAGTTGCAGCTCTCTCGGAACATGTCGAGAAGCTAATGATCCACTTGAAGCACGAAGCAGCAGCTAAAACTCGCGCAGTAGATGCCCACCGTCGTGTTGAAAAGGAACTTGTTAAGACTAAAGATAAAGTGGCCGTCGCAACCCGGAAGTATGCTGTACAAGAAGCAAAAGCAGTCGAGGTGGAGCAAGGCGCCCGCATCTTGGAGGATCAACTTCGTTTGATGGACGAAAAGTTTATCGACGTGCGCAACAAACTGGACTGGACCCGATCGGCTGCGCGCAAAGCAAACAAACAACTTTCAGCCGAGAACCGCTCGCTGCACATGAAGTGGCAGCTGGCCAGGGACTCTAGAACGCTAAATGAGACGCTCGACCAAGTGTCTGATAAGCCAACGTCTCAGAAATCGAATAAACTAACACTAAGTGCGAGTAGGTCTGATTCACGACTGCCTACATCTAAGACTTCCAGCAATGGCCTTCCTCCAGTCGTTGCGTCCATGATGCAGGACGCTTTGGCAATTCGCAACAAAGCACAGGGCAAGATCGACATCCCTAGATTGCTGCAGCCAGAGTCAGACGCGGGCACGCCGTGGTCGGACGCAAAGCTGGCGGTGCTTCAGCGCCAATTTCAAGACAAACGCCGAGTCTAATGCGTGACCCGATGTTTTATGTGAACTGGAGTATAGTTTGAAAGTATTAGTAATTTTTAGGACATTGAATTGATGACATTGTCTTTAATTCTCACTCAGAACATACAATATTACGTAGGGTAAAAGATCATAACGAATGCACACACTTTCTGCGGTTATACCTTGTTATACCCCTGCTGAACTTTTTTTTGAAAGCGCGATAAACTCTTGACAAAATCTTCAGCAAAGCTTGTAAGCATTTGACGCGGTCGTGAGCTGGATCGTGAGGGCGATATACACCTTTCGCGCATAGAAAAAAACCCTGGTGGGTCAGCTTCGAGGAACAACCGAATGAAGAGTGAGCTTTTTACCTATATTAACACTTGATTGATCTCAATAGCTAGTCTATGACTGGTTGATACCGTGCGGGTCACGGGGTGTGCGTAATAAGGGCGAAATTATATTAAAGCTTAGTAATTAGAAGCAATTGTTGCTACGAAAGGCATCAGTTTTGCTATCGCCTGTCTTACGCAATGAGGCTTGCCGCCAGCTTTGCCGAAACGACTGCACCAGACTTTTCACAGCCCAGGATTACCGGCAATAGCATTGATAAAATTATAGTAGTTCTGAGTGCAAAAGCACGAGAAATGCTGGGTACTGGTGGCATGAAAGCTAAAGATGTTCAGCTTTGAGTGCCACTCGCGCCGTGGGTATTCCAATATTACTTGAGCACCCAATATGGGCTCCCTCGACCTTTATTACGTCAAGAAGCATCCCACCTCAGTTGCCTATTGTGTTAGGCGACAAAAAGGAGATTATAAGCAAGCTCGCGCGACCCTATCGAGGTCAACATGGGCGTCAGCGAGCGACACACAGTCGCGCGTGTGTAGCGCGCTGACGCGCATGTTGACCTTAAATTTGCAAGTACAATGTCTTTATTCCTTCCCAAAAGAAAGATTGTACTTGCAAATCCAGTGCAACTATTGTGGCTACCGCAGAAGGCCCCCCTGCAGACATAGCAGCTACATCACCTTTCATTGTATCCAACATATCGAGCATTTGCGCTCAGCCATTGGTGTTTATACGCGTCAGAGCGTAGTATTGGCGAAGCGCCAGGATAAAATTCTCTTAGATGAAATCTGGCTTGGGTGACATAGAACCAAGTCATGCTTTCGCGTATGCCATAGACGAAGTCACGCTATATGCGATCCTCGGGGCCCCCGACGCTCTTGGAGCTACCGTAGAACAAATTGCGCTTGCGTGTCGGACTCAGACATTATGAAGCGATATAAATCCTTGAGTGCACTTCAAATTTGTAGCGGTCGCTCACAATCGACTCCGAAAAACTTGATCATCTTCCTTTTCACTGGTTGGACTCTGAGAAGCATGAGAAAATCAGCTGTTTTGGTGAGATCGCTCTTCGTCAACTATTGAGCTATTAATTTGGCGATGCTAATTCTAGCAGCATTGCGACAACAGCTTCTCGACACTATGCCGCGAGATGATGAAGAGCTTACGCCGTAACTTGTGAGGGGTGACGGAAGGCTATGTGTGTCTAGAGGCTAGCTTTGGTTCAGTGAAAATTTGGCCATGGAAAGGACTGTCAAATTAGCAATAGCATCTGCTTCTGAGCTTTAAATTAGGCAACGCTAAACATTACCAATTCTCAAGCACTAGGACCAATCCGTTCTGGTTTAAGCTAGGAATAACTGTCCGAAATTGATTTCGAGGATTTGCACTCATGGATTATTCTGAGTTGTGAGTTCGCTCTTCCCCCGAAACAGAGTCCTTCTAAGCAGTAATATAGAGCCGACCTGGATTCGTTTCGACGTCTTTGACGACCTTCGGTCTATAGACGACCTCTTGGAACATGTTCGACACTCTACTTGTGCATCCGTGCAGAAATGGACTACATTTCACCCCTCAGTTCAATTTCATCGAGCTCACACTCATGTCGTGAAGATATTTTATCTCTCACTAAACAAAATAGGCTTACACCGTGGGCTCGAGCCTGCGACTACAAGATTAAACTCGTGCGCTCTACCGATTCCTGGCCACTCGAATAAGATCTCATGATTGGCGATAGATGCTCTGTAATTTATTTAGATTTCTAGCCAGTCATATTATAGCTACTGGAAATGTATTTATACTTTTAATATGTGACATCCCATTTTCCTGTTTCTGCAAAAATGCCATGGCTACATGATTAAAAAACTTGCCCGTTTCTGCAGTGACTTTGGCTTTACATGTCTAAATTTCTTCAAAGCTTCTGTGGCTGATGAAGTAGGAGATGACTTTGCTGTGGCGGTCGCCGGTTTTTTGCCCGACTCAGAGAATAACTATTTTCACTACCAGACATCGTAATCAAAATAGATGCATCGAGTTTTTGATTCCTGTGCACTTGAGATATCGTCATGACGTACTCATTCTTTCGATATGTGAGCTCAAGGCTTGACACTCCTCAAGCATCGTATCACCCTTGACAGGCTCATAGTCTACTTTAGCAGTCTGATACCAGATAACATCTTTGACAATTGTGATGTGCGTACCATATTGCTTTCTTTTGAAAAGATTGCAGGTCGTGATAGACGTTAAAACATATGTCTTGAAAGAGCAGTATTTCAGCTGCAGAATCTTCAGACCGGCCATCTCTAATCTTAGAGCAATTTCGTGTCGATAGACTCTAAGATCAAGATGGTGCCACGACAACAAGAATGCCATCTCGTTGTAGACATCTATTTTTGAACCTCATGTTCTAAGCTGGCTCAAATTCCATAAGATTCGAATTAAGGCAGCCGGGAATACGTATCTAAGTGGACAAGCAACCACTCTCAAAGAGTGACTGCCTAACCATCCTACACCCGATTGGATCTGCAAGACTGAATGCATTACTGACCGATGAAGCCCCATAGTGTAATGAAGGGTACGAAATTCGGTTCAAAATGGGTCGGATAGAACCAGCATCCCGCACTAGAGGCAGCTTAGTCCTAGCGCGCGGGTTCCAGTAGCTTAAATCTCAAGTAAACTTTTGGTGTCTCTAGCGGTAATTTTCAAATGTTTGCGAGCCTAGAATTTTTTCGCTGGCAAAACTTTTACTGCTGAGCACTTTGGCAATCACACTGATCCAGAATCAATTTCCTTGCCATGTGGTGCGCTTACAGTGTCTATCGCTCGGTATTTATATCAAAAACGTGTTGCCGCAAAAAGCGACCGGGAATTATTACTTGAACCGATGATTGCCATTCTTCCTTTAAACTAAATGCAAGATGCAATAAGATAATATTTATTATCTAACTGATTTTCACTTGTGATGCTCGGACTGTGATCTGCGTCAGGACTTGAGTCGTCAATCGCCTGACGACGACGACTGGATTGCGCAGTCTAGATGACATTAACTTTAATGCTGCCTCCACGTGAAGAGATTTCAAGACAAATCTACTTAAGTTGGCATTTTAAAGCCTCGCGCGTATCAAGTGACGTCACAAAAAAACTAAAGCACAGTCGGAATTTGTGTTTATTTGCTCGGCTGCGAGCCGCTCTTGACAATTGTCTATGCGTATGTGTTGTTCATGGTCTCCATGTTGCACCAGTGGGCGGTCGCACAGAAAAAGATACTCGGGAAATGTCACGTGACTTCTTTCAGCCATACTTACATCAACGAGCTCGTAAGTGTGACCATTCCTGAAATATTGTGTCAGCATGATATTTCAGCGCAAAAATCGCGAGCTCCGATACAACTTCCTCTCTGATGACAGAGGCTTAGTGCTTTAAGTCAACAATTTCCCTACTCTTCTAGCCGAATAACGTACAAAACCTCAACGTTCGTAAACCTGATCAGCGCTGAATTCTACGTAGTCCCAGTGGTGATGCCATTCTCGTCATCATGAGTTACCCAAAATGGTAGTGTCTGACCACGATACCTAATTAATGTTGGCACCTTATACAACTTCCTGAAATATTAGACACTAGAAAAGCGGCTGCAGACCCTTGTACAGACAGACAGCCAGCATATTCCTCTTAAATGTCTCGCACAACTACGCAACGTTATGTCTCAGTGGAGATTGGTTCAAAACAATATAAAGCAAGAAATATGTCAATATTCATCAGCAACATTGCGTACCTGTTTTGCTTGCTGCGAGCCACCTCCGGCTTTGCTTTGCTTGGGAAGGAATTATCGGTATCAGTACTCACGCTCTCGGTGGCCTTTGACAATTTTGCACATATAAGTCTAGCATCAGATTAAGGTACAACTAGCGCGCATCAGTTCTTTTATATTTGTAACCAATACGTGCCAAAATCGTGTGACGAACTGCAGCTCGTTATGGATAAGTTGGGACGATTGCGAATAAAAATGGTTTCAAAAATATTGCGATCGTCTAAATATTTTTTGAAATTAGGGCAAGCCTCATTAGTTTGTAGATGTCTTCAACTAAGTTTATTCGTAGACGCCGCGCCGATTTAGTCGAATAGACCCGGTCCCAGGTCTGATCATTATGGATGATTACATTTTGTGTCTTATTCATAGTCGAATCCAATTTCCGACGATCCACTCCAGTTTTGATCAATGACTTGATCTTGTGCGAATTGACGGCCCCATCTCACGTAGAATAGCGATACAGCTTAACTTGCTTCTAAGGACGTTTAAAGTGCGATCCATGACCTTCAATTCGCAATATACGGCCTAGTGCGACTTGTTTAACATCGTATCATAGATGACCACGATATGTGGTACGTTTGCACGTCTTCAAAGCAGTAGTACAAAGGCAATATACGCACAGAAGGAGGAGAGTAGGGAGATAAACTCGACAGAATGTCCTTATTAAACGCTTTAGTCGTAAAATAGTTTCAGAGGGAAGATCAGGCCCATTAATACGCAAAATACTACGCATCTTTTAGCATCTCCGGTTCTCCTAAATTTATATCTTGTTCCGGTTATAGTTTGGCCGTGAGAATGTCCCCATTCAGTATTCACATTATTGAAAGCAGAAGCATCAAAGAGGAGTGATACACTGAAATGCAAGTTTAGGATGTGTAACCAGTTTGACCTCGATTGATTTTGCTAAGACACATTGCTCTCAACACTTCTTCACGACACAAGACATTCCGGTGAAGTCATTCACCGATAAGTGCCCGGCGTTCAGCCCGGCTTCCCAAATAAAAGAGTGCGGCCACCACGCGCGCTTGATAATCCGTAATTAAAGCTGTCTTAGTGGCCATCTACCTCCTTAAATCGGAGAAAGCTCTAGCTTCTTGATCCCTTAATAAATTCTACCAGCTTGGATACCACAGTCGGCTACCGCTCAGGCTTTGCTGCCTTAGCCCTCGAGCGTTATTTCTTGCTGGTGGTTCGTAAACGCCATGGCTCAGTTGGAGGCAGAAAGGGCTGCAATATTAGCTGCCAATTTATACTAGTCAGCAGATTTCTCGAGCGTAACGAACTGCGTATCCGACGGGTGTGGGAAGTGGCTCTACTCGTACCTAAACATTTGCGTCCCGTGGGCGTATATGTGACCACAAGTGCTCCCACTTTGCTTATGTGCAAAAGGGCATATGATTTTTAAGGTTAGCGATCGCTAATAGTTTGCGACATAAAGACTGAAAAATTTTATACTTTTGGTCCTCTCCATTTTTTATAGTAACCTAAGTGTACATTGTAAGCTTGTCCATAAATTCCTGTACTAATACACTTTAGCTTCTGATACCTGGGTGCCTCAGTCTTGTTTGGAAAGGTGGAAACTCTTGACAGCGACTTAAACAAAATTCCACAATATTTTTCGTCTAAGCATTATTGATAAGAGCCTAAAACTCTATCGGTGTATGAACCCAGGTATAGTCAACCTCTTGAATTTGATGCATACGATGATTTATGGGTTTTAGACTAGAGAAAGAGCATTTGCTCTTCAAAATTGCGTGCCGAACAAGGAGATACAACTTCTTTACATCAAGAAAAAAATCCGAGTCTTAGAAGGTAGTGATGGGTAATACTTGCAAACATACTATGGAGCACGAGCCGCTGCGGCAACCCAATGCCTCTTGCTACGACAGCGTCCCTAAGGTCACCAGATCCACCTCTTTTCTCGCCACCAACACTCGCTGACAATCAATCATGCCTTTTTTTAATCTAGCCTGCTGCCAGCGGCAAAGCCGCGACCGATGACAAGCATTTCGTCATCTTTGGCGATGCTCGCGACATTGAGCGTATCAGTCGGTTTGTGGCTGATTATTATGGTTGGAGATGAGTATACAACTCTTACAGACCAGTGCTGTGTGTTTGTAACGATCGAGAACAGCACCTTGGATAACGGAATTCTTGGAGCTGCCATTGATTTTATCATGGCATTAGTGTCGATCGTCTTT
Organism: Plasmopara viticola; assembly: GCA_001695595.3. Taxonomy (NCBI): domain Eukaryota; phylum Oomycota; class Peronosporomycetes; order Peronosporales; family Peronosporaceae; genus Plasmopara; species Plasmopara viticola. The sequence continues at coordinate 70,293 of MBPM02000065.1, forward strand.
GCTGGCATGTACATCACCAACACCTACATTCCATACAACAGCGTACGTAATCAGCTTGGATAATTCTGCACGATGGTGGTTATATCGGAGAAATGTGCATGTAGCTGCCACACACCATTTGGGTGGTCGAGTTACTCTGTGCCTCGCTTTTTACTGCTGACTTTGCCTTTCGAGGCGTCTATCTTTCTGTAAATCGACGTCGAGAGTATCTCCAATCCGTCTCTACGCTTGTCTACTGTGTCAACATTTTGCCTGTGCTCCCAGCCTCATTCTTCATCCGCTACCAGTTAAGTCATATCTTTTCTTCTTTTTACCTCTTCTGCTCTCACATGCTGCTCTTTATGAAGTACGTTTTGGTACGGTGAATCGTGGTGGCGCTTTGTCTACCCCATGCGGTTTGCTTTGTGCTACATGACGGGAACAGCGGTGCTGAGTCGTTGCCACGCGAATCTAAATCCTGTGCGACAATTTGCGCTCATGTGCTATTTGCAAATAACGTGTATCTTGCTTGGAGCTGCTGGAATCATTCAGATTGCCGAGACAATGGATGGAACGCTCTCCGTGAAAAATCTTGGAGAATGGACGTTTTTTAATTCATTTTTCAATTCGGTCATGACGTTCGTGACAATCGACAAGCCACCGTCAGAAAATGCGTTGTCCAAGATCTTTGTGGGCGTGCTCGTATGCGTGTTCATTCTAGTCATCCCATACCAAATTTCGAGTGTTATGGACCTTAGTCAGTCCGTATCAACGTATGAGGAAGCCAGCTACAAGCCTTCGTCCAATAGTAAGCACGTTGTGCTCTGTGGAGATCTCACTACATCGCGAATTAACCACTTTTTTCACGAAATTTTTCACAATGATCACAATTTTGTTGGAGTTCACGTCATTGTGCTGAGTGAAGAAGCACCAGTGACATCGCTTAAGGCACTTCTTCTGGACCCTTTCTTTGCGAAACGCGTGTGGTTTATCCAAGGATCACTGCTTGAAGTCGATGATGCAAAGCGCGCAGCTTGCGACTCAGCCGATGCTATTTTCATGTTGACAAACCGCGCAGGTGACGAAGATTTCTCGGTGAGTGACCACCGCACTCTGATGCGTGTACTCGCGGTAAAGCGTCAGGCCCCGAAGGCGCGTATATTCGCGCAACTGCATCGATCTATTCACTGCCAGCTTGTTCGCGATATGGGAGTGCAGAACGTCTTGTGTCTATCCGAGGTCACGCTGTCTTTACTTGGTCAAAACTGTATTTGCCCCGGCTTCTCGACCTTTATGTACAGCCTCACGTCGACTTCAAGCTTTGTTGATGACAATGATGAAGGTTTGGGAAGTAGTGCCAATCGTACAAACCGGTCTACAATTGTCGGAAAGGGCGAGGGATCCTGGGTGGACCAATACTTGCTTGGAGCGAGTCACGAGGTGTATGTAGTCGAGCTTCCTCCGGCGCTCGTTATTGCTGGTAAGACATTCTCGGAACTAGCGTCACTCGCATACTCTCATTGCAACGGGATTATTGTCTTTGCTGTTGCTGACGGGCCCCGAGAAAAAGTGGTGCTGAACCCGGGCGACACATACACGTGTGTGGGTGGTGAGACGGCGTACGTGATCGCGCAAACTCAAGCTGATGCCAGTTCATTGACTAATATGTCTACAGCAGCTACATTGCCTCTTGCTTGGAGAGAAATGCAAGTGTTACCTCAAACTTCATTAGTGCGCATTGAGATCGGCTCGAGTGATGAGCTTAACACTAGTACTACTCCTCAAAGACATCAAGCACGCCTTGTACGCTGGCAGTTTGGAGATTACGAATGTCCTGAGCCTGATCAGGAGACGGAAGGAGGAGAAGAGCTTGTTACAAACCTCCATGTCCGGAAATCCATCAACACAGCCGAAGATGCTCTTATTCATGACGTCAAAGAATTTGGGTTAGGAATCGCTCCTATCGTGATCTGCGTGACAGCCAAGACAGCTTTTGCTAATGACTTGGAGCACCTCATCGCTCCTTTACGTGCTCGTTCACTTAAGCAGTATCACCCGGTGGTGATAATTTTACCGAAGCTTCCTGATGACGATGTTTACGACAACTTAAGCCACTTTCCGGATGTGAAGTATATCATTGGTGATCCTTATTGTCGAAAGACCTTAAACCGAGCAGGGATATCCGAAGCCTACCGGGTGCTAATTTTGGGAACTTCAAATTCTGCTTCGCACAGCAACGCCGAATTGATGCAAGATGCTGTACGTCGTAGTAGTATTGTATATGAATGTATTAAATTTTTGAACCGACTGACTGCCACAACATTCTACCATTTAGGAAACGATTGCGCTTCACAAATTTATCACAAGCTTCGTCGGTGTCAAAAAAGCTCCAGGAGTTATTACTGAGTTGGGGAATCGTGCAAGTGTGCACTTTGTGGCGCAAAATTTGCTGGCGAATGGCTGGTTTTCTAGTGCTAATGGAAGTCATGATGCTGAGCTCACGATGTTTTCGTCTTCGAAAACATTTTCACGCAATTTTTTCCTTTCACCTGCATTCACTTCCGGATTGACTTACAGTGCTTCGCTGTGCGACAGCATGCTGATCAATCAGTATTTCAATGGTCGAATCAAAAAAATTCTGGGCGAGTTCATGTTCGCGTCCCGTGCGAGCGACGCGTGGGCTGCTTTGCGTGGTGACAAAGCTAAACCGGACATCCAGCGCAGCTCGCTTTTTGCTGTCGAGGTGCCGCTTGATTTTGTGGGTCGCTCATTCGAGTACGTTTTTCACTACCTGCTATCGTCCGATGACATTTTGGTGATTGGGCTTTATCGCTGCCGTCCTGACATGAATGGTGCAAGCGAGACGGAGTCAAAGGCACGAATTGAAGTGCCAGAAAAAGACCGAAGTGTGCCATTCGGCTTCGTCTACGTGAATCCTCAGCCGTTTGAAGTCATCACAGGCGACGACTTGCTCTACGTTCTGACGAACAAGCAACCCTGTTGGGCCGATACCCAGACTGCATGAAGCGCTTGTAGTTGTTTACTTTACGGAGTTTTATTGCGTATGATCAATTTCATTTCCAAAAAATGTAACATTGATTCGGTTTGCGTGAGCTTCAATGACAACCAGATGACTGATATGCTTACACTGTAAAAAATTTCGCGAAGATGCAAAGGACTGACACTGCGACGTCTGTCAGTCTGTGTTGTGCTAATTCTACTACTACGAGCGCTACTCACTCGAATTTCGCTACCTGTAATTGAGCATGCACCCGAGGATATGAAGAAGCATAGCTTGCTACTTTTACCAATTAAACGTACCAAACGTAACATATTATTCCGCACGTTTGTAGATCTTTGTTGCTGTCGGGTTGCCATACCCGTACTTCGAGATTATCATTTCCCACTATAACTATTCAATCCTTTGTTCGTTTTGATACCTGAGCTGTAGCTAGCAATGTAAAAGAACAATTTTCCAGCCGTTATAAAATGATACTTTGAACATCCAGAACGTAAATTTACGACCCGCAAGATACAAAATCACTTGGTACTTGACTATCAATTGAGCGGTTAATTTTGCACTTTGTTTTTCTGCCTCTTGAATGGAGGACGATGGCCACACACGGTGTCTCCGAACATTTAACACGAACACCATCATATTCGAACCAATTGGCCTGAACTATTTCTGCTGTCGCGTTGCTTCATTTCTCTTCTGTGCAACCATTTCTAACACTACATACGCTTCATCGCCGTTTATATCCGAGACACTGATTTACGTCGATTAACGACGGCATGGTGAGGCTCCAAGCTTATTTCATCGGCCATAGCTTCACGTTATGACTAAATAACACCATCTTCAATTCGCATCCACCACGAAGAAGCGGCTGCGCAAAAGGCGGCTTTATCAAATACCTAGGATTCATCCGACAAATCTTATCTTTGCATTTCAAAAAAACATTTAGTTGTCACTGAGCCCTTCTGTGTCTTGCTCTTTCGTTCAACACCTGACGTCATGATGTCGAATGAGGACCTGCCACGATGTATAGTTTGTAATGCAAATGACGTTGATTTCGCCGTGTTGGATATTGACGTTAACGAATTCATGGGGGAAGAAATTTTTGCCTAGGCAAACAGCTTCTTATAGAAAAGCACTATATTGACCCCATGCTGAATTAATGTACCGGAATCAATGTGAGTCTCGAAGAAGAACTCATCTCCCTCGTCATCAGAATTATTTAATTCTGGCAAAACCAAACTTTGTATTGTATTGTATTACGTTATCGCGTTGCCAAATTATGCACGTGCTAGGCTCAGTCTGGCTAGTCCACGGCATAGAGTGGTGTCCGCATACGTCAAGTCTCGTTCGGCGGGCAGTGCAGCCAGCACCGAGGTCGTGAGGGTCTTCCATAATTTTGTTTAGTTCTGACTTGGTTAGAGCCCAGGTGGCGCTCTGGTGCTGGAGACCGTCGCGTCGAGGGTGAGACTCGTAAGAGACCTGCAGATGCCCGAGAGCACCTGCCCGAAGCGCGCGAGCATTTAGCCCCCGCGCTTGGAAGGAGGGCGTCACCCCAACCTTTTCCGAAGCAAACCAAACTTTGACCCTCTTTATTTACAGTCTCATCCTCGATCACTGATTCAACAATCGACTTATCCAATTTTGGAAATTTGCTTACTTCGACACTCGAGGCCTCGACGGGCTCGATCGCCGATGGTGCTGATGTATCAACAACAGCTTGAGTACAAACTTGAGGCGGCATTTCTTCTACTGTACTAATTTCATCATTATTTTCTTTGGCTGTATTTTTAATTGCATGCTTTGCGCATCGATAATCTTTGAAGCAAGCTCGCACTGCTCCCGTTTGGCTTAAGAGCAACGCACATTATATGTATGTCTGGCGTATCTGTATCTGTATCTGATTATATACTATATATCTGTCCTTCAAGTTGGACTCACTTTTTTTGTATCACCCGGAAGTTCCACCCATAGAAGCGTGTAGAGTATCTCTCGTCGTATCTATAAAAGTGTCCAGCTTCGATTTGGAAAAACATGGCCGAGAAGAGGGCCCTCATCATCTGTAGTTGCTCTTAGATGCGAAGTAGAATGTTGTATCCAGCTTTGTTCGGCTTTGGTGTAGAGCTTTCTTTACACCAGAAGCGACGATATCAATTCTGGATCAATCTACCTTCTTTTCATATCTTATAGAAAATAGATATGTATTAGATTGGGGGTATTGTGTATTGTATCACGTTATCGCGTTGCCAAGTTATGCACGTGCTAGGCTCAGTCTGGCTAGTCCACGGCATAGAGTGGTTTCCGCATACGTCGGGTCTCGTTCGGCGGGCAGTGCAGCCAGCACCGAGGTCGTGAGGGTCTTCCATTATTTTGTTTATTTCTGACTTGGTAAGAGCTCAGGTGGCGCCCGGTGCTGGAGACCGTCGCGTCAAAGGTGAGACTCGTAAGAGACCTGCAGATGCCCGAGAGCACCTGCCCGAAGCGCGCGAGCATTTAGCCCCCGCGCTCGGAAGGAGGGCGTCACCCCAACCTTTTCCGAATAGATTGGGGGTATCCCTATTTAAAAAAGGGAGCCGCTAACTTCCACCCAGTCTGCGATTATAAAAAAACCCTAACCCCAATTCACAACGGTGATTGGCCAGAGAATTCACATTTCGATCACGTTAACTCGCATGTTCTTTCTATTAGTATACGCTGGTAGACGGACTGCATTGATTAGGTTACATCGTTCGCTCAACCTGTGCATAATATGACATCTAGAATACCCCTAGACCCCCGTAGAGACCACGTTAATGTACCATGTAGTGCATTATTGCTTATCGTAAGACGCACTCTCTGTGCGAGAAAGAGCGGACGATGAGCGGATGAGAAGAAGATTTTGACATGCGTTCTCATACCTTTTGGGTCGAGACCATGAACGTTGCTAGATTAGAGACGGGGATAGAAATTTTGCGTCAGCTGTTTTATTTGCGCGGAGCATGGATTAATGATTTCATCAAGAAGCTGGATCGAAAGAAAGCCAAAGCTACTTTGTTCTTCATAGAGCGCGATAATGTGGAACCTGAAAAGGAGTTTGCGAAGCCTCGTTAGAAGACTGGGAGAGATATGTCAGGTACTAGAACCAAATATTTTTGTCAAGGGCAATGGCGATTGAAGATGGTTATTTCTACATTGTGAAATTCTCTTTCGGTGCCCATGAAGGATCCTGCCGCTTTTTAATGTTCGCAGTGCTGACTGCAATTGGAACTAGTGATCTGTAATTGATGAAGCATGGATCGAGTTACGTAAAAGCATCCAAAAGCTTAAGATCGAACGCAGGATCCTGGCATTAACTCCATTTGTCCCGGTGGCATGACGTGGACCGCAAACCAAAGACTAAAGATGGAAGTGAAGTATCGGCCCTATTCAAATCGAAAGGTAGATCTGTGGAGGCAATTTTCTGGCGTCGAATACGTTCTCTGCACCACTGAGGGTTCGTCAGTATAAGCTCTTCCGTCAAGCAAATCCACTACCGCCTTTAAATTCGATACCTATCGTCGATCCGACACAAGTGACTTTCGATTTGCGCCGTTTGTTAGGCCTCGTTGGTCGAGATCGTACTCCCCATGGATTATCTCGTCCCAACATTGTGGCTAATTTTATTTCACTCGTAGAGATGTAAATTCAAAAAAACCAGTGAAGACGTCGATCATCAGCAATTAGTACTAAGCACGTAACGAAGGGTGACGTGTGAGAGACTTGACGTCTAACCTTTGTCTTGGCTTGCCAAATGCATTTAAAACACACCAATGCAATTTAACAAAATATAGGGTCTAGAGTAATATAAAAGCAAAGAGAAAGATACAGCCAGTCCCAGACGTGGTGCGAATGAGTGCACTAATGTAAAGACAATTTTTAGATTCACGACTGACAATCTCTTAGCCATGCCCTTTGCTTTAAAGCCGTCGTACAGGCTCGCGTCAGAAAATGAATAATATAGAGCAAAAGCAATGTATTTGCGATGATCGTATAGTACACTTTCGTCACATCATACCATCCGACTGAACTTAATTATAAATTCTATATATTCGAGTGCCACAAAGCATTTGGAGCCGTCTGCATGAATGACAACAATTCCCGAGGCAAATTTCCCGTCTGAGCTTGAGTCTCTCCAAAGCGAAGAAAAATACGAATTTCCTGCTTATGTCAAAGCTCTGTTAATGAGCACAGAAATGTGCAATACTTCAAGAAAAATGGCGTTCGTATCCTGGTCTATGCTGGAACGTCAGCTGCCGCGATCCGATTCGTCATTCGACTATCAACAGGGGTTACAAGATCAGCTGACTAGCATCTCTCTTTCAGAGGAAGTGGTAGTTGCCTTCTTTAAGGACAAAATACTCAGGAAGCGATCCGGCCAGGCGTGTACATCAAATTTACTTCAGTATGAACAAAACTCAGGCCTATATAGCTAAATTTAAGCGAAGTTTAAGCCTTGCTCGTAAGCATGCAACTCGTGCCGCCACGCCAAATACCCTAGGACGAAAGCAGTTATGTACATCTCACTAACTTTAAGGTATACAAGTGACGATGAATATCGAATTCTAACTCTTGACAGCACTATCAAGAGGAGAGTCGCAGAACCAAGAAAGTATTGGGCTGTCCGATCTTCATAGATCCCAAAAATCTGATATTTTGGGCAGGTGCGCTAAGGACCAAGGTTCCAAAATCTCACACTCAATCAATCGTGCCGTGGGATGTCACGACGAAATAGCAGCACCCATTAGGCGCAGAACGGCCGGGAGAAATAGATTGTGTCAAGCATCGGAGAGAAATTGAAGTCGACAGGTGTAACTATAAAAGATCTTCGCGTTCTGCAGCATAGACTGTGCGTGCAAGCCTCGATTAGAAGCGCTCAAGATAGCTGCAAGTTTAATATATAATGGTTTATTCTCACTGACGTTGGCGCATATAGCAATAAAGCTTGACGCTGCACTGCTGAGGGAATTAAGTCATATGATGAGACTCGACGATTTCAGCAATATGACATTTTCTTAGTTTTGTTTAGCGTCAGGCGATGGTCACTGTACCTAACATTTGGTAAATGTAGTTACGATTTCCCTGACTTTGGTCACTGTACCTAACATTTGGTAAATATAGTTACGATTTCCCTGACTTTGATAGCGTCAAACAATGTTCGATTTTGGACTTTAAGACAAGTTTTCATCTCATCCTACTATGACCTGGCTATACCACGAAGTCTAAACTGAGTGGTCCTTGTTAACCGCTCGCTTTGCTCCAAGTGAAGATTTAGGCTCATCTCTTCCAGAAGGCAGAAGTTTTTTTTCGTGGCTGTCAGTGAGCGTGTTGAACATAGAAATATTGAAAATCAATACTGAAAGTGTTGAGAACTAGATTAAGAGCATCTAGTAGCACATAATACACTAATAGATGCTAAAAAATATCGCACTCGATGGATGATATAGTTAGCTACAAGCTGAGGCGACATGTATTACTGCACGTGGTAAGAGATACTATTAACTGACTAGTGCTTGTGAAAGTCAACATTCGCTTTATGGCGGGAGCCGTGTGGCTTTATACATCAAAGGAAGGCCCTGTCGATGCACACATTATTCACGTAGTATCGCATTTTGAGAATGGCATTCCCGCATGTCAGCCAAGGCATATCTTTTTGTAATAAAAACATAAATGGCGCGGCTCTGTAATTGCACAAGAGGTGGCACATGTTTAACTGGGCGACGCTCTAAATGAACAGTGTTCGATGCATGTCTGGAGTGACAGAGTCATGTAAAGAATAACTCATCTGGGGTGTTGCTTGTCTGAAACACGTAGCACTGTGTATGTTCTGTGCAGGTTTCTTTGCTAGACATCAATGTAGACGCTAGTGCATCAATTTGTACAGCCGACTCCACATTAGAGGCAGTGGTCATTCGACTAGAAAACTAGATCGAAAGCTAACTACTATCAAAAAGAGCAGTCTTGAAAGACTCTAAGCGCACGTAGTGAATTTTCGATCGTTAAGATTTGTCGGACATACTTTTAAGTCTAGTAAGATAATGTCAAAATGTGACCTGCTCTCGGGCGTTAGCACCTAATCGAGATGTATGTCATAAAAAGCTACGGCAATGACTCTTTCCTGATGAACAGCGTGACGTCGTTGATGCATGTTCTCGTGCAGATCATGAGAGTACTTTGATTCAGGCACTAAGTTTTCCCATTTGGTATCGGCAAAAAGCCGAAAAGCGAGTGGGTCATCGTACACGCTCCCAGCACAGACGCCAATCTGTAGGAAGAACAGTGTACGATGCACTCAACAATATCGCGGGTAATATCAAATATTAATCAGAGCATTGGCCGCGATCAGCATGCACTGGAGTGATTTTCGTGCTTTGACGGCCAATGTACGCGCCTTGGACATTCAATATTCTGTTAAAAGATTTGTTTAGCCAGGGCGTATACACAGCTTTATCTCAAGAGTGTTCTGCCGTAGTTATGAAGAGCACGGAAATACAAATATAGATACACATTATCGTTTCGCGAGCAGTGCTCGAGTACATACTCGTAAATAATCTTTATGCTATGCAGATAGTGCATATGCGCAAAAGGGATTTTTTCTGAAGTCCTCGATAGAAAATTTAAGTTCTTGGACAGACTCCATTAAACTCACGGCTATTGTGAATTAACTCTATTAAGCCAAAATACTTGAAAGTTACAGAAGTAGAGTGCGGATTACACTGAAGTGTTTGGACCCACTGTTCAGCCTACTATATGAAGCACAGAATGAATTTGAGGAGCCCAACACCAGAAGAGGTTTGGCTGAACAAAAAAAAGCCAAGTGCTAAGCCTGGCCTTGTCAAATTCAAAATAAACTTAAAGTGTCGTCTGCATCTTGCCGGCTTTGGCCATCGGCACCGCACTATTATAAGCAAAAGCTGGGGAGCGATTGCGCTCGAGGCAAAATGATTTTTTTGGTTCATGATGAAGAGATATAAATTTCTCGACAACTTCGAGGTTCTTCTGCTTGGCCTCACGCTAGCTATAAATAATACAAATCATTTGCTACTTCGCACTACGACAAAGTTTCTTCATCTCTCAACAGGCTCATGGGCTGGACTCGGACTTCATCGGGAGAGATCATCACTCTCTTAACCGTCTGGTGTTGAAATTGGTGTGCGGCAAGACTGTCGTCGCTCTTTGCTAAAATAGGGCATGAGTTTAAATCTCTGACCCTTCTTCTATGATCAGAACAGGAATGAGGATCTGCCTGACTACAAGGGTTGGAATCAGGCTAACAAGTACGCTCACTTGTCTAACAAAAACCAAGATGGCTGGTTCTATGTGGAAGGTAAATATCGCGATGAATTCAGGCCTGATAAGCTTGATGTCTTTTCGGGCGCACGTTTGCGGTTGCCAGATCATGATTTAGATTACATTGGCAAAAACAAAGCTCTATTTTCGGATAGAACTAGCTTGCATGCAAATTTTAGTGCGGCTTTTCATACGTAGATACCAAGGCCTACTATTAGGCCTCCGACAGGGATCGCACTTGAACTGCTGTGAGTGAGCATACACCTTGGAATAATCTTGGCAGATCCAGCTCAAGTGACTGTTCCGGGAGACGACGAGCTATGAGTGCGATATACCTTATGAGGCACATAATATTCCAAGTTCACATTTGTAAAGCCGACTACACATTAGAGGCAGTGGTCATACGACCAAAAGACTAGATCGAAAGCTAAATACTATTAAAAAGAGCAGTCTTGAAAGACACTAAGCGCACGTAGTGAATTTTTGATCGTTAAGGTTTGTCGGACATACTTTTAAGTCTAGTAAGATAATGTCAAAATGTGACCTGCTCTCGGGCGTTAGCACCTAATCGAGATGTACGTCATAAAAAATTACGGCAATGACTTTTTCCTGATGAACAGCGTGACGTCGTTGATGCATGTTCTCGTGCAGATCATGAGAGTACCTTGATTCGGGCACTAAGTTTTCCCATTTGGCATCGGCAAAAAGCCGAAAAGCGAGTGGGGCATCGTACACGCTCCCAGCACAGACGCCAACCTGTAGGAAGAACAGTGTACGATGCACTCAACAATATCGCGGGTAATATCAAATATTCATCAGAGCATTGGCCGCGATCAGCATGCACTGGAGTGATTTTCGTGCTTTGACGGCCAATGTACGCGCCTTGGACATTCAATATTCTGTTAAAAGATTTGTTTAGCCAGGGCGTATACACAGCTTTATCTCAAGAGTGTTCTGCCGTAGTTATGAAGAGCACGGAAATACAAATATAGATACACATTATCGTTTCGCGAGCAGTGCTCGAGTACATACTCGTAAATAATCTTTATGCTATGCAGTGCATATGCGCAAAAGGGATTTTTTCTGAAGTCCTCGATAGAAAATTTAAGTTCTTGGACAGACTCCATTAAACTCAAGGCTATTGTGGATTAACTCTATTAAGCCAAAATACTTGAAAGGTGGCTTGTCCTGACCAAGCACTTACAGAAGTAGAGTGCGGATTACACTGAAGTGTTTGGACCCACTATTCAGCCTACTATATGAAGCACAGAATGAATTTGAGGAGCCCAACACCAGAAGAGGTTTGGCTGAACAAAAAAAAGCCAAGTGCTAAGCCTGGCCTTGTCAAATTCAAAATAAACTTAAAGTGTCGTCTGCATCTTGCCGGCTTTGGCCATCGGCACCGCACTATTATAAGCAAAAGCTGGGGAGCGATTGCGCTCGAGGCAAAATATTTTTTTTGGTTCATGATGAAGAGATATAAATTTCTCGACAACTTCGAGGCTCTTCTGCTCGGCCTCACGCTAGCTATAAATAATACAAATCATTTGCTACTTCGCACTACGACAAAGTTTCTTCATCTCTCAACAGGCTCATGGGCTGGACTCGGACTTCATCGGGAGAGATCATCACTCTCTTAACCGTCTGGTGTTGAAATTGGTGTGCGGCAAGACTGTCGTCGCTCTTAGCTAAAATAGGGCATGAATTTAGGTCTCTGACCCTTCTTCTATGATCAGAACAGGAATGAGGATCTGCCTGACTACAAGGGTTGGAATCAGGCTAACAAGTACGCTCACTTGTCTAACAAAAACCAAGATGGCTGGTTCTATGTGGAAGGTAAATATCGCGATGAATTCAGGCCTGATAAGCTTGATGTCCTTTCGGGCGCACGTTTGCGGTTGCCAGATCATGATTTAGATTACATTGGCAAAAACAAAGCTCTATTTTCGGATAGAACTAGCTTGCATGCAAAATTTAGTGCGGCTTTTCATACGTAAATACCAAGGCCTAGTGTTAGGCCTCCGACAGGGATCGCACTTGAACTGCTGTGAGTGAGCATACACCTTGGAATAATCTTGGCAGATCCAGCTCAAGTGACTGTTCCGGGAGACGACGAGCTATAAGTGCGATATACCTTATGAGGCACATAATATCCCAAGTTCACATTTGCAAAGCCGACTACACATTAGAGGCAGTGGTCATACGACCAAAAGACTAGATCGAAAGCTAAATACTATTAAAAAGAGCAGTCTTGAAAGACACTAAGCGCACGTAGTGAATTTTTGATCGTTAAGGTTTGTCGGACATACTTTTAAGTCTAGTAAGATAATGTCAAAATGTGACCTGCTCTCGGGCGTTAGCACCTAATCGAGATGTACGTCATAAAAAATTACGGCAATGACTTTTTCATGATGAACAGCGTGACGTCGTTCATGCATGTTCTCGTGCAGATCATGAGAGTACTTTGATTCGGGCACTAAGTTTTCCCATTTGGCATCGGCAAAAAGCCGAAAAGCGAGTGGGGCATCGTACACGCTCCCAGCACAGACGCCAACCTGTAGGAAGAACAGTGTACGATGCACTCAACAATATCGCGGGTAATATCAAATATTCATCAGAGCATCGGCCGCGATCAGCATGCACTGGAGTGATTTTCGTGCTTTGACGGCCAATGTACGCGCCTTGGACATTCAATATTCTGTTAAAAGATTTGTTTAGCCAGGGCGTATACACAGCTTTATCTCAAGAGTGTTCTGCCGTAGTTATGAAGAGCACGGAAATACAAATATAGATACACATTATCGTTTCGCGAGCAGTGCTCGAGTACATACTCGTAAATAATCTTTATGCTATGCAGTGCATATGCGCAAAAGGGATTTTTTCTGAAGTCCTCGATAGAAAATTTAAGTTCTTGGACAGACTCCATTAAACTCAAGGCTATTGTGGATTAACTCTATTAAGCCAAAATACTTGAAAGGTGGCTTGTCCTGACCAAGCACTTACAGAAGTAGAGTGCGGATTACACTGAAGTGTTTGGACCCACTATTCAGCCTACTATATGAAGCACAGAATGAATTTGAGGAGCCCAACACCAGAAGAGGTTTGGCTGAACAAAAAAAGCCAAGTGCTAAGCCTGGCCTTGTCAAATTCAAAATAAACTTAAAGTGTCGTCTGCATCTTGCCGGCTTTGGCCATCGGCACCGCACTATTATAAGCAAAAGCTGGGGAGCGATTGCGCTCGAGGCAAAATATTTTTTTTGGTTCATGATGAAGAGATATAAATTTCTCGACAACTTCGAGGCTCTTCTGCTTGGCCTCACGCTAGCTATAAATAATACAAATCATTTGCTACTTCGCACTACGACAAAGTTTCTTCATCTCTCAACAGGCTCATGGGCTGGACTCGGACTTCATCGGGAGAGATCATCACTCTCTTAACCGTCTGGTGTTGAAATTGATGTGCGGCAAGACTGTCGTCGCTCTTTGCTAAAATAGGGCATGAATTTAGGTCTCTGACCCTTCTTCTATGATCAGAACAGGAATGAGGATCTGCCTGACTACAAGGGTTGGAATCAGGCTAACAAGTACGCTCACTTGTCTAACAAAAACCAAGATGGCTGGTTCTATGTGGAAGGTAAATATCGCGATGAATTCAGGCCTGATAAGCTTGATGTCCTTTCGGGCGCACGTTTGCGGTTGCCAGATCATGATTTAGATTACATTGGCAAAAACAAAGCTCTATTTTCGGATAGAACTAGCTTGCATGCAAATTTTAGTGCGGCTTTTCATACGTAAATACCAAGGCCTAGTATTAGGCCTCCGACAGGGATCGCACTTGTACTGCTGTGAGTGAGCATACACCTTGGAATAATCTTGGCAGATCCAGCTCAAGTGACTGTTCCGGGAGACGACGAGCTATAAGTGCGATATACCTTATGAGGCACATAATATTCCAAATTCACATTTGTAAAGCCGACTACACATTAGAGGCAGTGGTCATACGACCAAAAGACTAGATCGAAAGCTAAATACTATTAAAAAGAGCAGTCTTGAAAGACACTAAGCGCACGTAGTGAATTTTTGATCGTTAAGGTTTGTCGGACATACTTTTAAGTCTAGTAAGATAATGTCAAAATGTGACCTGCTCTCGGGCGTTAGCACCTAATCGAGATGTACGTCATAAAAAATTACGGCAATGACTTTTTCCTGATGAACAGCGTGACGTCGTTGATGCATGTTCTCGTGCAGATCATGAGAGTACTTTGATTCGGGCACTAAGTTTTCCCATTTGGTATCGGCAAAAAGCCGAAAAGCGAGTGGGGCATCGTACACGCTCCCAGCACAGACGCCAACCTGTAGGAAGAACAGTGTACGATGCACTCAACAATATCGCGGGTAATATCAAATATTCATCAGAGCATTGGCCGCGATCAGCATGCACTGGAGTGATTTTCGTGCTTTGACGGCCAATGTACGCGCCTTGGACATTCAATATTCTGTTAAAGATTTGTTTAGCCAGGGCGTATACACAGCTTTATCTCAAGAGTGTTCTGCCGTAGTTATGAAGAGCACGGAAATACAAATATAGATACACATTATCGTTTCGCGAGCAGTGCTCGAGTACATACTCGTAAATAATCTTTATGCTATGCAGATAGTGCATATGCGCAAAAGGGATTTTTTTGAAGTCCTCGATAGAAAATTTAAGTTCTTGGACAGACTCCATTAAACTCAAGGCTATTGTGGATTAACTCTATTAAGCCAAAATACTTGAAAGGTGGCTTGTCCTGACCAAGCACTTACAGAAGTAGAGTGCGGATTACACTGAAGTGTTTGGACCCACTATTCAGCCTACTATATGAAGCACAGAATGAATTTGAGGAGCCCAACACCAGAAGAGGTTTGGCTGAACAAAAAAAAGCCAAGTGCTAAGCCTGGCCTTGTCAAATTCAAAATAAACTTAAAGTGTCGTCTGCATCTTGCCGGCTTTGGCCATCGGCACCGCACTATTATAAGCAAAAGCTGGGGAGCGATTGCGCTCGAGGCAAAATATTTTTTTTGGTTCATGATGAAGAGATATAAATTTCTCGACAACTTCGAGGTTCTTCTGCTTGGCCTCACGCTAGCTATAAATAATACAAATCATTTGCTACTTCGCACTACGACAAAGTTTCTTCATCTCTCAACAGGCTCATGGGCTGGACTCGGACTTCATCGGGAGAGATCATCACTCTCTTAACCGTCTGGTGTTGAAATTGATGTGCGGCAAGACTGTCGTCGCTCTTTGCTAAAAAGGGCATGAATTTAGGTCTCTGACCCTTCTTCTATGATCAGAACAGGAATGAGGATCTGCCTGACTACAAGGGTTGGAATCAGGCTAACAAGTACGCTCACTTGTCTAACAAAAACCAAGATGGCTGGTTCTATGTGGAAGGTAAATATCGCGATGAATTCAGGCCTGATAAGCTTGATGTCCTTTCGGGCGCACGTTTGCGGTTGCCAGATCATGATTTAGATTACATTGGCAAAAACAAAGCTCTATTTTCGGATAGAACTAGCTTGCATGCAAATTTTAGTGCGGCTTTTCATACGTAAATACCAAGGCCTAGTATTAGGCCTCCGACAGGGATCGCACTTGTACTGCTGTGAGTGAGCATACACCTTGGAATAATCTTGGCAGATCCAGCTCAAGTGACTGTTCCGGGAGACGACGAGCTATAAGTGCGATATACCTTATGAGGCACATAATATCCCAAGTTCACATTTGCAAAGCCGACTACACATTAGAGGCAGTGGTCATACGACCAAAAGACTAGATCGAAAGCTAAATACTATTAAAAAGAGCAGTCTTGAAAGACACTAAGCGCACGTAGTGAATTTTTGATCGTTAAGGTTTGTCGGACATACTTTTAAGTCTAGTAAGATAATGTCAAAATGTGACCTGCTCTCGGGCGTTAGCACCTAATCGAGATGTACGTCATAAAAAATTACGGCAATGACTTTTTCCTGATGAACAGCGTGACGTCGTTGATGCATGTTCTCGTGCAGATCATGAGAGTACTTTGATTCGGGCACTAAGTTTTCCCATTTGGCATCGGCAAAAAGCCGAAAAGCGAGTGGGGCATCGTACACGCTCCCAGCACAGACGCCAACCTGTAGGAAGAACAGTGTACGATGCACTCAACAATATCGCGGGTAATATCAAATATTCATCAGAGCATTGGCCGCGATCAGCATGCACTGGAGTGATTTTCGTGCTTTGACGGCCAATGTACGCGCCTTGGACATTCAATATTCTGTTAAAAGATTTGTTTAGCCAGGGCGTATACACAGCTTTATCTCAAGAGTGTTCTGCCGTAGTTATGAAGAGCACGGAAATACAAATATAGATACACATTATCGTTTCGCGAGCAGTGCTCGAGTACATACTCGTAAATAATCTTTATGCTATGCAGTGCATATGCGCAAAAGGGATTTTTTCTGAAGTCCTCGATAGAAAATTTAAGTTCTTGGACAGACTCCATTAAACTCAAGGCTATTGTGGATTAACTCTATTAAGCCAAAATACTTGAAAGGTGGCTTGTCCTGACCAAGCACTTACAGAAGTAGAGTGCGGATTACACTGAAGTGTTTGGACCCACTATTCAGCCTACTATATGAAGCACAGAATGAATTTGAGGAGCCCAACACCAGAAGAGGTTTGGCTGAACAAAAAAAAGCCAAGTGCTAAGCCTGGCCTTGTCAAATTCAAAATAAACTTAAAGTGTCGTCTGCATCTTGCCGGCTTTGGCCATCGGCACCGCACTATTATAAGCAAAAGCTGGGGAGCGATTGCGCTCGAGGCAAAATATTTTTTTTGGTTCATGATGAAGAGATATAAATTTCTCGACAACTTCGAGGCTCTTCTGCTTGGCCTCACGCTAGCTATAAATAATACAAATCATTTGCTACTTCGCACTACGACAAAGTTTCTTCATCTCTCAACAGGCTCATGGGCTGGACTCGGACTTCATCGGGAGAGATCATCACTCTCTTAACCGTCTGGTGCTGAAATTGGTGTGCGGCAAGACTGTCGTCGCTCTTTGCTAAAATAGGGCATGAATTTAGGTCTCTGACCCTTCTTCTATGATCAGAACAGGAATGAGGATCTGCCTGACTACAAGGGTTGGAATCAGGCTAACAAGTACGCTCACTTGTCTAACAAAAACCAAGATGGCTGGTTCTATGTGGAAGGTAAATATCGCGATGAATTCAGGCCTGATAAGCTTGATGTCCTTTCGGGCGCACGTTTGCGGTTGCCAGATCATGATTTAGATTACATTGGCAAAAACAAAGCTCTATTTTCGGATAGAACTAGCTTGCATGCAAATTTAGTGCGGCTTTTCATACGTAAATACCAAGGCCTACTATTAGGCCTCCGACAGGGATCGCACTTGAACTGCTGTGAGTGAGCATACACCTTGGAATAATCTTGGCAGATCCAGCTCAAGTGACTGTTCCGGGAGACGACGAGCTATGAGTGCGATATACCTTATGAGGCACATAATATTCCAAGTTCACATTTGCAAAGCCGACTACACATTAGAGGCAGTGGTCATACGACCAAAAGACTAGATCGAAAGCTAAATACTATTAAAAAGAGCAGTCTTGAAAGACACTAAGCGCACGTAGTGAATTTTTGATCGTTAAGGTTTGTCGGACATACTTTTAAGTCTAGTAAGATAATGTCAAAATGTGACCTGCTCTCGGGCGTTAGCACCTAATCGAGATGTACGTCATAAAAATTACGGCTATGACTTTTTCCTGATGAACAGCGTGACGTCGTTGATGCATGTTTTCGTGCAGATCATGAGAGTACTTTGATTCGGGCACTAAGTTTTCCCATTTAACATCGGCAAAAAGCCGAAAAGCGAGTGGGGCATCGTACACGCTCCCAGCACAGACGCCAACCTGTAGGAAGAACAGTGTACGATGCACTCAACAATATCGCGGGTAATATCAAATATTCATCAGAGCATTGGCCGCGATCAGCATGTACTGGAGTGATTTTCGTGCTTTGACGGCCAATGTACGCGCCTTGGACATTCAATATTCTGTTAGAAGATTTGTTTAGCCAGGGCGTATACACAGTTTTATCTCAAGAGTGTTCTGCCGTAGTTATGAAGAGCACGGAAATACAAATATAGATACACATTATCGTTTCGCGAGCAGTGCTCGAGTACATACTCGTAAATAATCTTTATGCTATGCAGATAGTGCATATGCGCAAAAGGGATTTTTTCTGAAGTCCTCGATAGAAAATTTAAGTTCTTGGACAGACTCCATTAAACTCAAGGCTATTGTGGATTAACTCTATTAAGCCAAAATACTTGAAAGGTGGCTTGTCCTGACCAAGCACTTACAGAAGTAGAGTGCGGATTACACTGAAGTGTTTGGACCCACTATTCAGCCTACTATATGAAGCACAGAATGAATTTGAGGAGCCCAACACCAGAAGAGGTTTGGCTGAACAAAAAAAAGCCAAGTGCTAAGCCTGGCCTTGTCAAATTCAAAATAAACTTAAAGTGTCGTCTGCATCTTGCCGGCTTTGGCCATCGGCACCGCACTATTATAAGCAAAAGCTGGGGAGCGATTGCGCTCGAGGCAAAATATTTTTTTGGTTCATGATGAAGAGATATAAATTTCTCGACAACTTCGAGGTTCTTCTGCTTGGCCTCACGCTAGCTATAAATAATACAAATCATTTGCTACTTCGCACTACGACAAAGTTTCTTCATCTCTCAACAGGCTCATGGGCTGGACTCGGACTTCATCGGGAGAGATCATCACTCTCTTAACCGTCTGGTGTTGAAATTGTGTGCGGCAAGACTGTCGTCGCTCTTAGCTAAAATAGGGCATGAATTTAGGTCTCTGACCCTTCTTCTATGATCAGAACAGGAATGAGGATCTGCCTGACTACAAGGGTTGGAATCAGGCTAACAAGTACGCTCACTTGTCTAACAAAAACCAAGATGGCTGGTTCTATGTGGAAGGTAAATATCGCGATGAATTCAGGCCTGATAAGCTTGATGTCCTTTCGGGCGCACGTTTGCGGTTGCCAGATCATGATTTAGATTACATTGGCAAAAACAAAGCTCTATTTTCGGATAGAACTAGCTTGCATGCAAAATTTAGTGCGGCTTTTCATACGTAAATACCAAGGCCTACTATTAGGCCTCCGACAGGGATCGCACTTGAACTGCTGTGAGTGAGCATACACCTTGGAATAATCTTGGCAGATCCAGCTCAAGTGACTGTTCCGGGAGACGACGAGCTATGAGTGCGATATACCTTATGAGGCACATAATATTCCAAGTTCACATTTGTAAAGCCGACTACACATTAGAGGCAGTGGTCATACGACCAAAAGACTAGATCGAAAGCTAAATACTATTAAAAAGAGCAGTCTTGAAAGACACTAAGCGCACGTAGTGAATTTTTGATCGTTAAGGTTTGTCGGACATACTTTTAAGTCTAGTAAGATAATGTCAAAATGTGACCTGCTCTCGGGCGTTAGCACCTAATCGAGATGTACGTCATAAAAAATTACGGCAATGACTTTTTCCTGATGAACAGCGTGACGTCGTTGATGCATGTTCTCGTGCAGATCATGAGAGTACTTTGATTCGGGCACTAAGTTTTCCCATTTGGCATCGGCAAAAAGCCGAAAAGCGAGTGGGGCATCGTACACGCTCCCAGCACAGACGCCAACCTGTAGGAAGAACAGTGTACGATGCACTCAACAATATCGCGGGTAATATCAAATATTCATCAGAGCATTGGCCGCGATCAGCATGCACTGGAGTGATTTTCGTGCTTTGACGGCCAATGTACGCGCCTTGGACATTCAATATTCTGTTAAAAGATTTGTTTAGCCAGGGCGTATACACAGCTTTATCTCAAGAGTGTTCTGCCGTAGTTATGAAGAGCACGGAAATACAAATATAGATACACATTATCGTTTCGCGAGCAGTGCTCGAGTACATACTCGTAAATAATCTTTATGCTATGCAGATAGTGCATATGCGCAAAAGGGATTTTTTCTGAAGTCCTCGATAGAAAATTTAAGTTCTTGGACAGACTCCATTAAACTCAAGGCTATTGTGGATTAACTCTATTAAGCCAAAATACTTGAAAGGTGGCTTGTCCTGACCAAGCACTTACAGAAGTAGAGTGCGGATTACACTGAAGTGTTTGGACCCACTATTCAGCCTACTATATGAAGCACAGAATGAATTTGAGGAGCCCAACACCAGAAGAGGTTTGGCTGAACAAAAAAAAGCCAAGTGCTAAGCCTGGCCTTGTCAAATTCAAAATAAACTTAAAGTGTCGTCTGCATCTTGCCGGCTTTGGCCATCGGCACCGCACTATTATAAGCAAAAGCTGGGGAGCGATTGCGCTCGAGGCAAAATATTTTTTTTGGTTCATGATGAAGAGATATAAATTTCTCGACAACTTCGAGGTTCTTCTGCTTGGCCTCACGCTAGCTATAAATAATACAAATCATTTGCTACTTCGCACTACGACAAAGTTTCTTCATCTCTCAACAGGCTCATGGGCTGGACTCGGACTTCATCGGGAGAGATCATAACTCTCTTAACCGTCTGGTGTTGAAATTGATGTGCGGCAAGACTGTCGTCGCTCTTTGCTAAAAAGGGCATGAATTTAGGTCTCTGACCCTGCTTCTATGATCAGAACAGGAATGAGGATCTGCCTGACTACAAGGGTTGGAATCAGGCTAACAAGTACGCTCACTTGTCTAACAAAAACCAAGATGGCTGGTTCTATGTGGAAGGTAAATATCGCGATGAAATCAGGCCTGATAAGCTTGATGTCCTTTCGGGCGCACGTTTGCGGTTGCCAGATCGTGAATTAAATTACATTGGCAAAAACAAAGCTCTATTTTCGGATAGAACTAGCTTGCATGCAGATTTTAGTGCGGCTTTTCATACGTAAATACCAAGGCCTAGTATTAGGCCTCCGACAGGGATCGCACTTGTACTGCTGTGAGTGAGCATACACCTTGGAATAATCTTGGCAGATCCAGCTCAAGTGACTGTTCCGGGAGACGACGAGCTATAAGTGCGATATACCTTATGAGGCACATAATATTCCAAATTCACATTTGTAAAGCCGACTACACATTAGAGGCAGTGGTCATACGACCAAAAGACTAGATCGAAAGCTAAATACTATTAAAAAGAGCAGTCTTGAAAGACACTAAGCGCACGTAGTGAATTTTTGATCGTTAAGGTTTGTCGGACATACTTTTAAGTCTAGTAAGATAATGTCAAAATGTGACCTGCTCTCGGGCGTTAGCACCTAATCGAGATGTACGTCATAAAAAATTACGGCAATGACTTTTTCCTGATGAACAGCGTGACGTCGTTGATGCATGTTCTCGTGCAGATCATGAGAGTACTTTGATTCGGGCACTAAGTTTTCCCATTTGGTATCGGCAAAAAGCCGAAAAGCGAGTGGGTCATCGTACACGCTCCCAGCACAGACGCCAACCTGTAGGAAGAACAGTGTACGATGCACTCAACAATATCGCGGGTAATATCAAATATTCATCAGAGCATTGGCCGCGATCAGCATGCACTGGAGTGATTTTCGTGCTTTGACGGCCAATGTACGCGCCTTGGACATTCAATATTCTGTTAAAAGATTTGTTTAGCCAGGGCGTATACACAGCTTTATCTCAAGAGTGTTCTGCCGTAGTTATGAAGAGCACGGAAATACAAATATAGATACACATTATCGTTTCGCGAGCAGTGCTCGAGTACATACTCGTAAATAATCTTTATGCTATGCAGATAGTGCATATGCGCAAAAGGGATTTTTTCTGAAGTCCTCGATAGAAAATTAAGTTCTTGGACAGACTCCATTAAACTCAAGGCTATTGTGGATTAACTCTATTAAGCCAAAATACTTGAAAGGTGGCTTGTCCTGACCAAGCACTTACAGAAGTAGAGTGCGGATTACACTGAAGTGTTTGGACCCACTATTCAGCCTACTATATGAAGCACAGAATGAATTTGAGGAGCCCAACACCAGAAGAGGTTTGGCTGAACAAAAAAAAGCCAAGTGCTAAGCCTGGCCTTGTCAAATTCAAAATAAACTTAAAGTGTCGTCTGCATCTTGCCGGCTTTGGCCATCGGCACCGCACTATTATAAGCAAAAGCTGGGGAGCGATTGCGCTCGAGGCAAAATGATTTTTTTGGTTCATGATGAAGAGATATAAATTTCTCGACAACTTCGAGGCTCTTCTGCTTGGCCTCACGCTAGCTATAAATAATACAAATCATTTGCTACTTCGCACTACGACAAAGTTTCTTCATCTCTCAACAGGCTCATGGGCTGGACTCGGACTTCATCGGGAGAGATCATCACTCTCTTAACCGTCTGGTGTTGAAATTGATGTGCGGCAAGACTGTCGTCGCTCTTTGCTGAAATAGGGCATGAATTTAGGTCTCTGACCCTTCTTCTATGATCAGAACAGGAATGAGGATCTGCCTGACTACAAGGGTTGGAATCAGGCTAACAAGTACGCTCACTTGTCTAACAAAAACCAAGATGGCTGGTTCTATGTGGAAGGTAAATATCGCGATGAATTCAGGCCTGATAAGCTTGATGTCCTTTCGGGCGCACGTTTGCGGTTGCCAGATCATGATTTAGATTACATTGGCAAAAACAAAGCTCTATTTTCGGATAGAACTAGCTTGCATGCAAAATTTAGTGCGGCTTTTCATACGTAAATACCAAGGCCTAGTGTTAGGCCTCCGACAGGGATCGCACTTGTACTGCTGTGAGTGAGCATACACCTTGGAATAATCTTGGCAGATCCAGCTCAAGTGACTGTTCCGGGAGACGACGAGCTATAAGTGCGATATACCTTATGAGGCACATAATATTCCAAATTCACATTTGTAAAGCCGACTACACATTAGAGGCAGTGGTCATACGACCAAAAGACTAGATCGAAAGCTAAATACTATTAAAAAGAGCAGTCTTGAAAGACACTAAGCGCACGTAGTGAATTTTTGATCGTTAAGGTTTGTCGGACATACTTTTAAGTCTAGTAAGATAATGTCAAAATGTGACCTGCTCTCGGGCGTTAGCACCTAATCGAGATGTACGTCATAAAAAATTACGGCAATGACTTTTTCCTGATGAACAGCGTGACGTCGTTGATGCATGTTCTCGTGCAGATCATGAGAGTACTTTGATTCGGGCACTAAGTTTTCCCATTTGGTATCGGCAAAAAGCCGAAAAGCGAGTGGGGCATCGTACACGCTCCCAGCACAGACGCCAACCTGTAGGAAGAACAGTGTACGATGCACTTAACAATATCGCGGGTAATATCAAATATTCATCAGAGCATTGGCCGCGATCAGCATGCACTGGAGTGATTTTCGTGCTTTGACGGCCAATGTACGCGCCTTGGACATTCAATATTCTGTTAAAAGATTTGTTTAGCCAGGGCGTATACACAGCTTTATCTCAAGAGTGTTCTGCCGTAGTTATGAAGAGCACGGAAATACAAATATAGATACACATTATCGTTTCGCGAGCAGTGCTCGAGTACATACTCGTGAATAATCTTTATGCTATGCAGATTAGTGCATATGCGCAAAAGGGATTTTTTCTGAAGTCCTCGATAGAAAATTTAAGTTCTTGGACAGACTCCATTAAACTCAAGGCTATTGTGGATTAACTCTATTAAGCCAAAATACTTGAAAGGTGGCTTGTCCTGACCAAGCACCTACAGAAGTAGAGTGCGGATTACACTGAAGTGTTTGGACCCACTGTTCAGCCTACTATATGAAGCACAGAATGAATTTAAGGAGCCCAACACCAGAAGAGGTTTGGCTAAACAAAAAAAGCCAAGTGCTATGCCTGGCCTTGTCAAATTCAAAATAAACTTAAAGTGTCGTCTGCATCTTGCCGGCTTTGGCCATCGACACCGCACTACTATAAGCAAAAGCTGGGGAGCGATTGCGCTCGAGGCAAAAAGATTTTTTGGTTCATGATAAAGAGATATAAATTTCTCGACAACTTCGAGGCTCTTCTGCTTGGCCTCACGCTAGCTGTCAGAAATACAAATCATTCGCCACTTCGCACTACGACAAAGTTGCCTCATCTCTCAACAGGCTCATGGGCTGGACTCGGACTTCATCGGGAGAGATCATCACTCTCTTAACCGTCTGGTGTTGAAATTGGTGTACGGCAAGACTGTCGTCGCTCTTTGCTAAAATAGGGCATGAATTTAGGTCTCTGACCCTTCTTCTATGATCAGAACAGGAATGAGGATCTGCCTGACTACGAGGGTTGGAATCACTAACAAGTACGCTCACTTGTCTAACAAAAACCAAGATGGCTGGTTCTATGTGGAAGGTAAATATCGCGATGAATTCAGGCCTGATAAGCTTGATGTCCTTTCGGGCGCACGTTTGCGGTTACCAGATCATGATTTAGATTACATTGGCAAAAACAAAGCTCTATTTTCGGATAGAACTAGCTTGCATGCAAATTTTAGTGCGGCTTTTCATACGTAGATACCAAGGCCTAGTATTAGGCCTCCGACAGGGATCGCACTTGTACTGCTGTGAGTGAGCATACACCTTAAAATAATCTTGGCAGATCCAGCTCAAATGATTGTTCCGGGAGACCACGAGCTATAAGTGCGATATACCTTATGAGGCACATAATATTCCAAATTCACATGTACAAGTGATTGGCCACGTATATGAGAACCGACGAAAACTACTAAAAGTCAAATACCTCGCTCACTCGTCGATCACTTTACATAGCAAGCCAGTCCGTACGCTTTGTTGAAAGACCATAAACCTCGACTTTTGCTTTAACTTGCCGTAAATTATCGATAACTTCGACACATTTCGACTAGTAATCAAAATGTCGGGAGTACAATCAGCAAAGCTGCTGAAAATACTTTTTTTATCTTGTTCGTCGACACGATGGCGTCTGATAGCGACCAGTGGTTTTCTACGGCGATTTAACAAGCTTTGATCGAACGCTTGCCGATGTCTGCGTAAACGCGTTATCGACGACACACTGCCGAGCATGTGCGGGATAACGCCAACCGCAGGCGGAGAATTCGTGTTACAATGAGTTTGCACAAAACATGCCGTCTGGCTTTTGCATCTTTGTATATAAACGGGCTAAAACCCTCCTGATTCTGCTTGGAAGTCAAAGCGCGAGCCTTTTAAGATAAGAGGAGGTAAAATAGAGAGATCAATATCTTCTAGGTCTCTATTGTCAGACATTTTACTTATGAAAGCAATTTGTATGCTTTGCGAAACTCGGCTAAACAAATTTAGCGTAACGAGGCATGCGGCGGCATCCATCTAAGTTAAACAAAAGAAATTCTAAGATGAAACTCTCTGCTTTTGCGGGAATAGAGTACCCAAAGCTCACTGCTGAAGCGGATTATCTGGTGCTATCAAATAGAATGAAGCATCGTAGTATCGGACCTGTTACGAATGTAGAAAGACATAGGTCGGCTAACTCCATCGACCATCGCGAGACAGTGTTGATGCACTCAACCTCTGATGCGGGCATCGTAAAATGTAGTTGGGTCCTCAAGACACAAGCCCCCTGTGCGTTCCATCTCTTTGAAGCGCTGCCTCCTTACTGGAAAGGCAAGTATGTGTGACCGTAGGGCAGGCTATTAGTGCCTATAGCTTCCACATATGGGTCTAAGCCACGTAACTTACGTGTCGAGTTGTTGACCGCGCCCAGATTTTGTTGTGAAAAAAAAACAATAGCCCTTCGGTGCAACTCAACGACCTCGCGCTGTGACGCGCAACAGCTGATGTGACTCTTCGATCAGCAATATTCCTTCTTCGACGCACATTATATGTATCTCCGCTTATAGTATCGAGGAATGTTAAAATGGCCGAAGAGCATGGTAAAGCTGTTGATGAAGCTCATATATCACAAGATCTAGAAATTCCAGCTTCTCCTTAAAGGCCTCAAGAGTCTGAAGCCTTTCTAAAAAAGCTGCAGCCTGACTGCCAGGGCCACCCCGGAAGTTTTCTTATGCGCGTAAACCCGGTCACCGCCGCTCCTGATAAACAAAGCAAAATCTTATGCATTCCTCGACGCAAAGACCAGCGTCACTTTCATGTGGCATTTATTATAGGCGCTACCATGAGTGTCAGTTTGAAGTGGTGCAGCTATCTGATTGACAGAACTCGTAAAATGTGTTGGGCCATACTTGGCACGACTGCCCGAAAGCAGCTGCGATTCGAAACTGCGCTTCAAATATCAGTCACAATATTTTGCCGCGCTATAAAGTATGGTGTAATTGACCCCATATTCGCGCTCGGAGCTCACGCTCTCGACGCCTGACATGACGTTGTGCTGAAATCAAGACATTTCGGAGGCGAAGTGTCTTCGACCCAATTTGTACACTAATTTTAAACAATAAGTACTTTGTCAAATGCGGCTGAGCTGCAGTTGTAAGCACCAAGGATTTACTAAATCTAGCATAGGCACTCGATTTGAAGCGTGGTGGGTGTAGTGTCAGGGAGTACTTAAGTGGAGTTACCTGTAAAAAAGTTTTAACCAGGCTTCTTCAAAGTCAAGAAACATCCCTTTGTGGTGTTTGATGCGGAATCAATACCACGCGCATAGCTGCATGTGCAACATTGACTTGCTTGGTCCAACTTTCTTCAGTAAAAGCTACGCTAGAAGTGGCCTCCAGAAAATACTTATGGCGCGCAAAGCAGATGAGTGTATTAAACGGTGCCATGGGTCATATCGGTCAGGCAGTACCCATCCGAAAGTTTCTTCTTCTCTCGTCAACTTTTTTTACAAAAAGAGTAAGGTAACATTTCACACAGTATCGGCTAGTCGGTGGTAAGCGAATTTTGCCGCTTCTGACGCAGGCGCTAATTTAGTTCTATAGCTTAAGGTGTAGCCTTCACAGTTTCGTTTTTTGTTAAGGAAATGGAGCAGAGAGCGATTTTGTTGCAGAGGCTTATGAAAAAGCTGTATTAACATTTTTAGAGATAGCTCGGTCCTTCAGAATGACCTGGTCGACCGGCAGACTTCTTTGGTGCCTGTTTGGCTATCGCTTTCACCAAACTGGCTTTTTGTATAAAATTTAAAGAGTGATGGATGATGTGCAATTAAAAGTAGTCCAAAGGTTTTTTTTTGGGGGGGATGCAATAGACTGTTTTATAAAGCAAAGTCTTTGTGCTCAAGCTGGCTTCTCATTTAGATTAGTTGACAGAATGGTGGTTCCTGGTGGAAAAACGACACTCATTTTTGTATTTGTCACTTTTTTCTAGGAATGTGTTACTCGCTTGCAAAGCTTTGAATACCGCCTTTGAGTAGTTTATATTACATAATGTTATTTACAGATTAAACGCTATCTCAAGCATCTCCAGTACCTGAGCTGCAACCAAAATTAGTCATTCGCTAAGAAAGGGTTTAAAGATGTCGTTGCGCTTGCCTACGAGCAAATAATATATTCAACTCAAGTTTGTACTTGCCCAGGCTTCATTTTAACAAATCCGTACGCACAGTGAGAGATAAATCATGACTCACCAAAAACCAATGGTCTTACCTCGCCAATCGATTCAGGTCGTGCCGTTCTAAAAACGGCATGCTTAAGATGTGATCATACTTACTCAATGCAAGGACAAGAAAAAACTTTGTGCAAACAAACGCATCGCCGATATTTAAGGTTAGATACGTCTAGCACCATTGCACTAGCCAATCAGACAGGAGGTATTCTGTTCTGTTTCTTCTCATGAGCATCAATTAGCTTTCTACGGCTAACGGCAGTCATTTGCCAACGTTCAAAATTTGCGATGCACTGAAGTCAACCAGGACTGAGAAAAACTTTTATAAGCTCGTACACTTGCGGATACAAATAGCAGTCCCCCGCTGATTACTTTTTCTTCGTGAGCTATCAAGGCCTCCGGCGACAAGTTTTATAGTGTTAATCAACCTCATACCCGTTATGTGAACGTAGTCCTCTCACCCTCTCGTGATCAGAGCGTCCATTGCTATGAAAATGCAGCTTTTTCTAGCACCCCTTCGAATCCCTTAGGTGAGACAAAAGCTTTCATCGTCGGCTTCCTTCGAGACAACCACGAATCATTTGTCATTGTTTGCTTTAAAACAGAAACATACGGTGCTTTGCTTGCCGACGCTTTGGTCCTTCAAGATTAGACCTGTTTCAGCAGACCCACGATTCAGTAGTTTGAAAAATTGTCGACTTAAGCCACCCTTAAACAACGAGCCTGCCTATAGCCGTGTTTTTGAAATGTGATGAAATCACCCATCTTATGATATCGCGGCCACTTAATACATGAAAACGTAACCTGACATGGATCAATCCTGGTGTGGATCTGAATTAGCCAGCATCTGCGTGATTATAAACTTAGTTCGTAGCAAAAGCCAATAATCGATTATAAAATATTCTTAGCGATACAAGTCCTGGATTTAATTCGAAAGCTATGTTTTTTTTTATGACAAAGCAATTAATTTTGGTGGGTTCCGAGACATTTGACCATGCTATTAGCTAAGCGATTTCCAGAAATATCAGATGCCAAGATACAGCGTAGCCCCTAAGGACTTTTTTATGAAGATTAATCACCAAGGACCTTTTCACTCACCCGCCTCGGATCGGTGATGTCAATTTCTCACTTTCGATTTCTCACGGTATAACTTAGAACTCTTTACTAATCAATGCGCTGCAGCGCCTGTTTTTCCAGACTTACAACAGCGAACTAAGATCTTACACGAGAGACTTATCCTTGACTGTTTTGTCGGTAATTTTGCCACCGTGTCATTTTCCACAGTAGCGACGTCAATAACAAAGATTTCGAGTAAAGACCTTTAATGAATTATACGTAGATACTCCATGAAAGTAGACAGTCGTCATTCCCGTTTGCGTGATTAAATTTCGTGTTAAATTGTGCAATCAATCTCGTCTTCTAGCACGGTCACAAATGTTTCGTCTCCTTCGAGCGACATTGCCTTATCTGAAGCAAATTACTTGGTAAGATTGTGCTTTTTGCAATATATGTGGGTCTTCCAAACGGCTTGCGACATGCTAATCTATAGGTCTAATCCAACGAGACAAATAAGCGCGGGGAAGGAACTAGGAGGTACGAGGTAAGGCAAGTAGAACCGACCAGTCGGTCGACTCCATGGTCACCAAAAGCCCTAATTATGTGTTTTCTATGAAATCGCTAATTTGTTAGAGATCTAAGCTGCACTTTTTGTTTTAGTACACATCTATTGCTTTATACAGTAGCTTGCGTGACGATATAGGTGATTGTATACATCAGCTGGAATTATTTTTTCTCCACCAACTTTTTGACCTTCTTGTGTGATACACACAAAAATGCAGGTATATAAGGTGCCATCTCACACATAACGGGCTATTTATACATGTCTTAACTTGTAGATATTTGTATACAAACCTACGAACGGCATATATCCTACCAAAGCACCTAGCAGGTGTACGAACCTCTTTCCTTCCAATTTTGTGCTGTGTGCTGCGCCATCTCCTTCAGCTCAGCAATTAAGTCTTCCGTTAAAGTCTTTTTATCTGTCCTGCTAAAGACCAATCTTCGCAGAATGTGCGCTCGTAGACGTCTTCTACACAACGGACGGCTTGCATTTCTGCTTGTGTGACACTTTCCAATCGTGTTTCTGACAATGAGCGCCACAGTACCGCACTTTCTTGCAGCGCGAGCACACGAGCACGGATAGTTCTTTGCATACGCAACAGCGTTGGGCCGCCTCGCGCTTGTCGATGAGCTCGTCGTTAATGCTGCATCAGCAATACCCAGTGAGAAACACATACGTTTGTGTATTACAACAATAAGGACAGAGATGAGAAATACCATACCCAAGTTTTTTCAAGTCCCGCCAAGTCTCCAACGGCTCAGCGCTTGACTGCGTGTGATACATGTCCTTAAAGCCTTTAAGAGTCAAGCCCCTATTCTCGTCACACTGAAAGTAGGACTGTATCTCCTTAATGTCCTCGTCTGTAAAGGGCTTGCCATTATTGCATATTTTGCTGAATTCTCTAAGCTTGTCCAGCGACAGGCTTCTGTCCGTGGGCTTCTCCAGGAAAGAGATATATAGCCGAGTGAGCACTGCCTCAAAGTCGCGCGTTAAGTTTCCGTCCTTGCCCAAGAGTAGTGCGCGCACTTCGTTTTCCGACATATTCGTCTCTCCGCGAAAACCCTTTTTGGGAGACATGTATGCGCTGAAATTAGATGCTGACTGACGTGGAGATAGATGCTGACTGACGTGGAGACAAATCTCGAAATGCTGGCATCTAGCAAACGTAACGGATATTTCTGAGATTTGATGCCCTTTCAAATATACTCTAATCTCGATCGTTTTCCAAGATATAAATCTCGATTAAGCTGTGACATTTAATAAAGCATTTTAATTTTAATGCGCGCGGTGATTGGATTAGCTACGATAAGGCGACAGTTGGGGCACAAATACACGTGGCGGTAAGATTCTGCACACTTATGGATTATTTCCGATACATTTTTTGTTGTTAACAAACCAAGATGAAAGGCACTTGCAACTAGGGCCATACGTTACCGTGTCTTTGTTTCCATTTTGAAAAAGGAAATGGGTGAGAATCATATGCGTAGGTCCTCAGCTTCAACAGTCATATTTTTTGAATATTAAAGTTGCAGCGGATGCTGTTGATTGTAAAATCCATTGGCACTCTCATATGGCGTGGGGTAAGTAGTACACCAATTATAGCGAGTGCCGCATCAAGTCAGCGTATAGTCTACCGTGCAACCAGCAGGGCTCCCCTCTCTTCCGCGCTCGCAGTTTCGAAATGCGGCGTAGTTATTGGTCAAAAAACGATGTCTTGACTTTTCAGAGCGCACTTAGCCAGCATTCCGTCTCATAGCGTAGAGAAGTGGAGACGGAGAGAGACTGGCCAAGTGACTAGCTGTAGAAGAGCTACCAGCGCCGTGCTTACCAGCAATCCTGTGAACCTCGAGGTTTTGCCTTAGAAACTGCTACCTTCTTACCCCAATGGACGAGGATAAGCGCCAAATTCCGCTCTCAGCGCGCTCCGGCGCTGCCAACAACAGTCTGGCGCTCTCTCGGCAGGTTGCGCATTTGGTCAGCAACGTCAGCAGTAATGTAAGCAGCCGATTACCAGTTATGGAGCGCTCCAGGCCGGTTAATTTTAGCCAGGTGTCCCTTATTGGCCCTTCTCCTGGCTTTGACGAGATGAGTCGTAACTCGTCAGTTTCCTCGGTATCCTCTGCCTACTCCGCCTTATCGTCAGCTGCTTCGTCTTGCGGAGGGGCAGAACGATGGGCACCACAACACGCCTCTAATTCGTGTAACTTGTGCCGCGAAAAATTCTCACTTCTTCGCCGCTCGCATCGCTGTCGACGCTGTGGCTATCTGTTTTGTGCAAAGTGCTCCAGGTTTAAGGCGGCGCTGACTGGACACACACACAAGTCAAGACTTTGTGAGACATGTTTTCCTAAAGTGCTATCCGGCAGTAAGCCTCCAATGAACGCCTTTGTGCACTCAAAGGCCTGGGTGCCGCGCGGTGTCTTTACGCATATGCTGAGCTACTTGAATCACGTAGATCTATCTCTTGCGTCCATGACGTGTCGGTTCTGGTACAAAAGAGCATTACTGGACATTACATGGCGTCCACTGTATATCAAGGAGTTTGGAGACGACGAGAGCAGTCCGCAGCGCGATTCTTTGGTAGCTTTCCAGCGTGAAGTACATGGCATTGGGTTTGAGAATCTGTCATGGTATAATAAGTTTGCTATACGATGGACGGCTCGTAAGGCTGCTGAGAAGAAAAAAAGTTTCTTGGTCATGTCCAGTTTGTTGGCGTCGCTCAAACTCAGCAAGTATGCAGCACTCTTTGAGGCTGAAGAAATTGACATTGAGTCACTGTGTCTGATGAATGCTGGCCACCTGCGTGATCTTGGCATTCCATTTGGTCCCCGCATGAAGTTACTGAATGCAGCTGCGTGTCTGGCTGATTTTAATGAAGACGATGATGATGAGCGTCCGTCACTGGAGTCCATGCCGATTACGCCCGTAGCGCGATTTAAACAGAAACGCGCTGAAATGAAACATTTTCGTGCCGGACTCGTGCGCCGCGTGCAACAATCCGCTGTTCGCATTGCTATATTGACAAACGAGGGAGAGTTATGTAACGTTGGTTCTGGAATTATCATTCACGAAAATGGCCTCATAGCCACTGCGCGTCACTGCTTGCAGGGAGAGCAATTTGACTGCATTTACAGTGATGAGTATATGATTTTAGTTGCACCTACAGAGTCAACGTCGCTGCCGCCTCTATGGAAATATCATGCGCGTGTGATCCCCGAGTGTTGTAACGAAGATCTGGACTACGCCCTGCTTTGCCTAGATAGCGAGGTAATTTCGGATCCACCGAGTGGTTTATATATCGGCGACGTGACTGACCGCACGATTGCGCGGAACTGGACAGTCACGAAGCTTCAGGGCACTTCTCGAACTACAATTGGAAAATTGCCGGCAGTGTGCATTGGCAATTCAAACAACGTCGAGCCTGGCGACGAAATGTGGATGTTTGGGTATCCCAGCAGTGGCCACAACACCATCACAGTGCATCATGCAATTTGTTCTGGCACCGACTCTCAAGTATACGAGGGCGAGGAAGTTGACAAGGCGATGCTTCGCACAGCTGCGCAGCTGGACAACGGGTTCAGTGGTGGCGCTGCTGTGGACAAAAAAGGCCAATTAGTAGGATTGATCTCGTTCAGCGTTCTGCGGCAAGACCGTGTGCGTGCCATAAATATGGTCAAAGGAGCGATTGAATACGCCAAGCGCGAGTACAAGTTCTTATGACAGACATCGCAATAAAGCTTCAGCTGGACCCAGTTTTAGACGCTGTGTAATTTCTCTCTAATTGTTCACACAGAATTATAAATCATGTATAGGCTGTAGTTGTCGCAGAGCGTGTAGTGATGTTAGTTTTCAAAGATAGTGCTCTCTTTGAATGAAATATTTTTCGTTGGCTTCATCAAGCGGAGTGTCTTTCGTGTATGATTTGATTGCTTGTGACACACATATATTATACCCCCTGCCCACTCTTTGGCGAATATACGATGGAAGCTAAACTACAATCGTAGCATTGATCTCGGTTTAAGGACAAGGGATGCACAATAACGTATGTCTCGTGGCGTGTCCTCGTCTTGAGCAATTAATGCCTTTTGATCATTCGACAAGCCCAAATATACGAAATATACAAAGAGAAACTTCTTCACGCGCACTGCAGGACCGCGTGATCAAGTTTTTTACACGTCGATTTGTTTTGCGACCTATTGTCTTCAAGGAATTGAGCTAGATTTACATCATTATGCATACATTAAGGTAACTATAGCTCATCAATTAAAAATCCTATTCGACCCCTTAAACGGTTGGAAGTGCAATGCAAATTTCAAGCCATTGTAAAGGGAATCTTTGGCAACTCAGCTTTACCTATAACAGATGCTTACCGATTCGAAATGTACGTAGGAATTTTAGCGTGGATAATGGCAAGTGCCTCATTCCCGCCATTGTTTTCAAGAACGGCAAGCGTTTCTTCAACTTCAGCACGCAAGTGTTTGGTCGAAAGCTTGCGATGGATCTGCTGCGCAAGCTTGGAAAGATGTGTATTCATCTCGCCCTCCATCAGGTCCGAGAGCACGCGAGTTGCCTCCAATGCCGTGATAAATGTGTCGTTATCCTTAGCCATTAAGGCTACTCGCAACGGTACAATGACCTGAGCGAGGATCGGAAGCGTTTTGTCACGAGCATGTTCGAGCTTCATCAATTCGCGAAATGTGGCACGCGCAAGAAACACAAAAGGATGTTCGGTTTCCAAAAACCCTTCAATGCACGTGATAAGCAGCGGGTCAAACGACAAAGCTGGATCGATTGTAATTTGAGAAAAAAAAAACTTCAAATCAACAAACACCGTATAAACAACTCACAATTTGGGTCCTTTGTCCACTGCAAAGAATTGCGAATGCTGCCATGATTTATACGGCATGGTATCGACCCGGAGTCATAAGCACTCGAAAAATTGCTGTGTTTTACAAAAAATTGCGTTAACCGCGATTCTAACTGAAATTAATTCCCGTGACAACTTACGTTTTGTGCTTTTTCTTTCCGGACGTGAATACTGGGGCTTGCTTGTGTTTGTGTAATTTTGTAGAAGGCAACGGAAACGCGCTCTTAAGAGCCGCTTCGGTCTGTGATTTTATAGCTGATGACTTTGTAGAGGACGAAATTGATGTGTGCTTAGATAAGTGTGTTTGCGAATGGTTGCATATGGTCGTGGTCGGCAAAGCTCGGGACTTGTCTCTGACAATGCCGGCTTGATTTCGAGTCGACTGCCTGCCACCATTGCTGTTATTACAGCGACTTGTACCGCTGTCCTTGCTTTTGCCATCACTCTGATCCGTTCTAGAGTTGTTGCCACGAGCTATTGCAGTCTTTGACGCTACTACTGGAGCCATTTTGCTTCCGTGTCGTCGATATTCGATTGAGAAGAATCATGATAGCAAAACGGCCAGTCATCGAGCTATACATAGCTGACGATCGATGTATCACTTTCAGAAAATGGCGCAATTCACTATTTGGTTGCGATTTTCGCTTGGAAATGCGTATGTATAGATTATTTGTACTTCCGTACCTTCTTATTATAAACGAGACAAACGTAGAGTATACACCTCCTCCGGCTCCTTTCCTTTGAAAATAAGGTTTTGAAACAGAGTCTCTCAGCACCTTGTGTAGAAGAAATGAGCAAGCATATATAACAACCTTCCACCGCTCGCTATCCCTACGTATGCAATAGACTGCAGCTTATTATTTGTTTTCTTCAATATTTTTTTTTCTTTCCATCCTATATTATTCTGAGCATAGACCTTATTCTATCCAGTATTTTAACACTGATTGAGTGCTTGTCGTACACCAAAAGCTGCCATTTTCTCAAAAATTTAAGGATTTGACCCGATTTTTACAAAGAAGTATAGCTTGATGTGACAGTCCGTCACATCTTTTCCAAGTAAGACTTACGTTACATTAAATAAGCGAGGGGCGAGCGCTCGCCACCATTTTTGACCCTTACTCGAATAGTCGGTCTGGTCAATGCGGTGACAAAACCAGCAGCAAAAGAGACTACCGATCGGCCAGGATAAAAAAAGGAGCTTCGGCTTTCACAAGTGTCTCTACAATTTGGATTGCCAAGGCTTCGGCTGCCTTAAAAACTCCTTTTGCCCTGAACAATTCGCCTTTTGGAAAATGACTCAGGAAAATAAAGCTTAGGAAAAGTCTTTCACTGCACAGCAGTGGGGAATGCGCGCCTATCGTTTTCTCTCTCGCTAGGTGGTCCACAAACGCCTTCGCCTTCGGCCGAATAGCGTCGCGTGCACTTTGACGAATATCTGCACTGGTTAGGTCTAGGAAGTAGCATCAGGCTGATGAAATGGTTATTTAAACCTTCTCATCGCTCGGAGGTATGCTCTTTATAGCGTTAGACGTGACGTCGGGTTCATTGTCCATGCGAAAAGCCTTCTCCATTAGTACAAGGAAGTTCATGGTTTTCAGAGACGAAGAACCGACCTGGGACACCCTTTTTGGTGAAGTCGCCAAAATTGAGGGAAGAGGAGGCCGAAGAGGACCCTCGGACGCTATATGTCGATGGGTGTAGTGGCTGAAGTAACTACGCAGTAATAAGGGGCCATGTGCCGACAAATCGGTGTCTCGTGTGAAGACAATTCCTAAGAGCGGATACGATGAGGAAGAAGAGTAGACCAGTATAGTTCATGGCTTCGAGAAGTAAACTCATCAGGTTTGAGTGCCGCCAGATCTTTCTGGAGGCTGGCATCTACTATATAAAGTCATCGTAAAATGAGTCAGTGTTAAACTCAAGCTCACGATAGTTATGCGCGAGCTTTCAGCACCGTATCGATATATGCTTAAGGATTTGACCCGGCGTCAAAAGGAAACTATACTCAAGGGTGGCATGCACCCGTTATTGAGCTGCCCTTGAGTGATTTAAGCACTGGCACCGCTAAGGTTTAATCAAAGAATTATATTAAGGTTTCTTAGCCTTGTATGTGTGTAACAGCCCAAAATCTATTCGGTGTTCAGGTTTGTGTGCTTGGAGCACAAAATACTCACTTGGTGGGTCGCAAGTACCTCCCCGTTATTACGGCTGTGGCATGATGACAAGCCAGACGTTAAACTCAGGCTCCAAGCACGGGCATGAAATCACTTTTAGTACGTGGCCAATCCACTGCAGCTTAGCTACAAAGCACTTGTGGCTTCTAATTCCAAATCACAACGGATACCGATGGAGCCGATATATCAGTACCCGCATATTCTATGAGGCGAGATAATCACACCACTTCACAAAACATTCTTGGAATTTTTGCTTTTGGCCACCCATTCTCGCCTTGCCATCAAAGTCGATCGAAGACACCAGCAATTTTTGAGTTGCTAATGCCCCCCAAATCTCAAGACTTATGTGAAACTAGTAGTCTTCAGGATCAAATAACCTCTTGAAAACACGTCGACATTATTCTCGGGAAGGTCAATGGTGTCTGCCAACCCATGCCTTTTCAAAGTATTAGAAGGTTCGATAAAAGTATGTTTTATGTGTTTAAAAATACGACTTGTCCCATTTTAGCAGTACGTTTTGCATCTGACAGTGCTTTATCATTTTTGACAAAAACACTCTTTTGTCAATTTGAGGATTATGTTTATCGTGGACGGATATACTCACACCACTTGTCCTGCTGATTATAGTCAGCCGACTTTTCCTCTCAAGTCTTTAATGTAAGGCCAACCTCCTTGCAAACACTTGATTGACTCCGTTCCTTACTCAGTAAGCATTTGAGCTTCAAAGAGCGGAACCTAGCCCGTACACACAAAAGCGCGCAATGTGTATAGAGGCCAAAAGTGCATTGCTGAGCAATGAAAAACTAATCGGCCTACAAATATGGTACATTACTGCACAAAGTATTCCCTGGAGCACCATTGGACCTTTCTGTCTGACCTTCTGTCTGCAGATGGTCAGTTGCAGACATCACTAAACGAATCTCAATAGTTGGATCAGTGCTTGTCAGAATACAACGGTAAGCTGAAAGTCCTTATTAAAAAATAATCTGTCCAGAGGACTATAATATTTAATCGCCGTAATTTAACGAGTTTTACTGACTGGGTAAAAAGCCAAAAAAAAGGATCTTACATATACGGCACACGAACACCACTTTGCCCGTACTAACATTAATCTTAGAAAAGCCAAAGATAACGTCGAGGCTCACGCCACTCTAACAGTCCGCCGTTTTTAGCTCTACAATAAGCATTTGAGCCTCTGGCCGGTATCACAAATTCTCATATGGTTGATCGCTTGCCTTACTATGTGAGGCCGTCAATTTGGTGTGAAGGTAAAAAAAAAGATTTTTTTACACATACTGAGGCACCATGTGTCTTTAAAAGTACAACTTATTTTAGGTCTTCATCGTCAAGAGTGATAATCCGAGCAATATCGGCTAGAATCACGCGTAAAAGGTCTACCTACTCACAGCGAGTTGACTGCGTTCGCCGTTGAAAGGTAATTTCCTCGACGTTTGTGCGATAATAGTCGCTTCGACGGCTTAAGGTTGGCATCAGTTTGTATCTTTCTGGCGAATGCTTTTGTCAGAAAGTTTTGACTCTGCTTATGCGGTACAACTCAAAATCTGTCCCTCTCAGATATGTATCAACAAGCATTTTGGGCAAGCTAGGCACGCAACGTTATATTCAGCGTATATCAAGAGTTATCTTGCCATTCTTTGCGACATGTGGAGCGTCGCCCTTATATATGAATTGTTCGAACAGGCTGCAAAAAATTGGACCCGGAAAAGTTACCATTGCGTACCTCAAGGCAACTGGCTTTAAGCGGGGCGCTCCATTTGGTAATCTGAAGCCGTCTAGACTGGAGCCTTCTTGAGCATGGCCGCCATTATCGGGTAAAAATAGCGCACAACCGACAAATTAGTCGAAAGCATCGCAAATGACGCTAAGAGATTTTATCTTGTCCGACGCAGAGAGGGCCAGAGCCTGCTGGTGACTTTTCGTTATACTATTGAAAAATCTAAGTAATTTCTTCGTAGCCTCACATAATGTCCTACTTCGAATAACGCATAAAGTCTACGTAGGAACCGCGTAGCCAGCACATTCCTCATTCACTAAAATTGGCTAGTCCTAACCACTGACTCAAAAGCGGCTTTCAACTTTTTGATTCCCGTTTGAAACCCAACAATCATTGCAAAACCACTATAAAAGTCAGTTAGCGATTTTGTTGAACATCTTACTACAACCGTCTTCCAAGTGAGCATCATATACGCAGTCGGAAGGCGGCAGACGGAGAAAGAATTGGTTTCAAAAGGCAAATATTACAGCTGCGGCTAGGCGCGTGCTTTTAATGCCGCGTCAAATTTACGAAGAAGTTTTACTCGGCGCTAAAGAAGCCTGAGAAATGAAGTACATATATTTCAACTACTCCTTAGCACTGTACCCACCGCGCTTCAATGCGAGTGGATTTGGTAAATCTAAAATGCATTACAGCTGCAACTCAGCTGCATTTAACAAAGTACTTAATAGTCGAATTTTAAATTACAAATTAGGTCGGAGACATTTTGCCTCCGGAATGTCTTGACTTCAGCATATCGTCATACCAGGCGCAGAAGGTGTGAACCTCGAGTGACAATATGGACTATTTTACCACACTTTAAAGCGCGGCCGAATACCGTGACTTATATTCGAAGCCCTTGCTGCTTCTTAGTTCGAATCGCAACTGCTTTCGGCAGTCGTGCAAAATACGGCCCAACAGCTTTTACGAGCTCCGTGAATTTAATAGCTGCACCACCTTACACTGACATCCATGATAACGCCTTTTTTAAATTCAATTTCACATGAAAGTGACGCTGGTCTCGGCAGACGCTATGTGTTTAGCTTTGTTTATCAGGAGCAGCGTGACCGAATTTACTCGCGTTAAAACAATTGGGGCTGGTCCTGGCAGTCAGGCCGCAGATTTTTCAGAAAGATCCCAGTCTCTTGAGGCCTTTACGTAAGAGCTGGAATCCCTTGGCCATGAGACATACGAATTTATCAACATTCAACTACATTCTACCATGATCTTCGGCTATTCACACATTTCTCGATTTATTGAGCGGGGATACATTTAATTTGCGCCCAGACAGATTTTCTTTTGAATGGATAGTCACATCAACTAACGAGCGTATTAGCACGAGGTTTTCGAATTGCATCGGAAGCTTTTGCTTTCCGATCAAAGTCCAGGCGCGGTCAACAACTCAAAACGTATGGCACGTGGCCCAGTCCCATGTGTGAATGTATAGGTACTAGTAGCTTGCCCTATGGTCACCCATACTTGCCTTACCATAAAGGTTGAGCCTGGAGGCAGCGCTTCGAGGAGGTGAAACCCACAGGGGCTTGTGCTTTGAGGACTGAAATACGTTTTGCGATACCCACGTCAAAGATTAGATCAACAATGTCTTGGGAAGATCAATGGAGTGAGCCGACCTATGTCTTTCTACATTCGTAACAGGTCCTATACTACGATGCTTCAATGTATTTGATAGCACCAAATTATCCGTTTCAGCAGTGAGCTTTTGATACTCTATTCCCGCAAAAGCAGAGAATCTCATCTTAATTTCTGTTTGAAATTTCTTTTGTTTATCTTAGATGGATGCCGCCGCATGCCACGTCATGCTTATTATGTTAAGCCGAGTTTCGCAAAGCCAACAAATTGCTTCCGTAAGTAAAACGGCTTCGCAGTAGAGACCTGAGAGGAATTGATCCCTCGAGTTTGCCTCCTCTTATCCTAAACCGGCTCACGCTTTGACTTTGTAAAAAACTCAAGAGTGCTTTAGCCCCTTTTCATGCACAGATGTAGAAGCCAGACGGCGTGTTGAGTGCAAACTCATTAAAACACGAATTCTCCACCTGTAATTGGCATTATCTCGCACATGCTCGGCAGTGTGTCGTCGATAACGCGTTTACGTAGACATCGGCAAGCGTTTGATCAGAGCTTGTTAGATCGCCGTAGAAAACCGCTGGTCGCGATCAGACGCCATCGTGTCCACAAACACAAGATAAAAAAACATTTTCAATAGCGTTGCTGTTTGTACTCCCGACATTGTGGCCACTCAGTCAGCACCATGTCCAAGTTTTCGAAAACTTACGTCAAATTTGAGCCAACGACGAGGCTTATGGACTTTAAACAAAACGTACGGGCTGGCTAGCTATGTAAAGTGACCGACGAGTGAGCGAGGGATTCGACTTTTATTAGATCTCGACGATTCTCACATCCGTGGCCAATCACTTGTACATGTGAATTTGGATTATTATGTGCCTTTTAATGTATATCGTACTTGTAGTTCATCGTCGCTTGAAACAATCATTCGAGCTGGATCTGTCAAGATTATTTTCAATTGAATGCTCGCTCATAGCGGTGCAATTGCAATTCTTGTCGAGGAATAAATACTAGGACTAGGCATCTACGCATTAAAAGCCGCGCTAAGGTCTTCAGATTGGCTTTTGTCATGCCTGCGTGCTAGTTTTATCCGACAATAGAGCTTTGTTTTTGCCGATGTGATCCAAATCATGATCTGGCATTCGCGAAAGTGCGCCCGAAAGGACATGAGTATACCATACCTGATTTCATCGCGGAATATACCGTCTGCATCAATTTCAAACATCTTGTATTTTGTTGGACAAGTAAGCGTACTTGAGAGCCTCATTTTTAAACTTCGTAGTCAAACAGATCGCCGTTTGTGTTCTGATCATAAAAGAAGAGTCATGGCCCTTAATTCATGCTACAATTTAGCAAAGAGCAACGACAGTCTTGCCGCACACCAATCTCAGCACCAGACGGTGAAGAGGGTGACGGTATCGCTTAATCAAGTCCAACTTCAGCCCATGAACCTGGTGAGAGGTGAAGCAAATTTGTCGAATGCGAAGTACAGATAACATAAAGCCAGGCAGATAGACCCTTATTTGTCAAGAAATTACATTTTTGTGTATGTCTCTTTATCATTGACCAGATGGTTCTCCAAGATTCGAACGCAATCACTACTCATCCCTTGCTTATAGTTGTGCGGTGTCAATAACCAAAATTGGCGCGTTGCAAACGACACTGAATGTTTATTCTACGCTTGACACGGCCAGGCTTGACGCCTGCTTCTGGTGTTGGACTCCGCGATTTTTATTTTGTGTCTTTATTTATAAGGATTAGGTCTAGCCACTTCAGCGGGGCTCGTGCTATACTTTCGTAAGTGCTTGGTCAAAATAAGCTAGCTTTTCAGTCTTTCTGCTTCAAACAATTTTGTCATATCACGATAGCCTTAAGTTTGGTGGGACCTGCTTAGGGACCTGGATGTCATATCGACGACTTAAAATTTTTTTTTGTACCTATGCACTTAAGTTCATAGGATCAAGATCATTCGCGAGCAAATACATGAGTACTACTCGCAAAAGAATAATGTGGTTTCTCTGTATGTCTCCCTGTTGTCTTCACAACCACTAGCAAATACTTTTGAGATGAAGCTGTGTACACGCCCTCTGGGAGCTAAACAACCCTGCTTACAGAAGATTGAATGTAGCTGGCGCGTTCAGAGGCTCTAATAGCACGATAAATCACTCTCACAGTATGCCGCTCAGACACTGATCGCAGTGAATGATATGTATTCCTGCATGATGAATTGATATTACCCTTCGCCAATGAGTGCTTTGTACACTGTTATTTCCACAAGTTGGCATCTGTGCTGGGAGCGTGTACGATGCGCCATTCGCTATTCGACTTTCTGACACAAAATGTCAAAACCGAACGAAAGAATTTACTGCCTAAATCATATTGCCCATATAATTTGCACAAAAACATAATTTATGGCGTATCACTATTCTCTAAAAAATATTGCCGTGTCACACACTACTTATTTTTTTATATCACTTCGATTTCATGATGCCCGACAAATCTTTAGGGTTGAAAGCTCACTCCGTGCGCTTGGTGCCTTTCAAAACCGCTCTATCTCTTTATTTTGAAATTTTGATATCATCTTCTGGTCAAATGACCACTGTCCCAAATGTACTGTCAGGTTCACAAGTCTCTAAGCTCCGCCATGCAGTTAAAGCTGACAAAAAATTCAGGCTAATCTTTATTTTGACCGTATCGGTTTAGTTGAGTGACTCTAGGTCATTGTTTTACATTCGAACCTTAGCCCTCTTGCCCACGACGAGATATCCTTCAATTTTCGCTGTCTTTTTTATAGACAAGATCGACCGCCTTGCCGATTCGCTCCATGGTGGAAACGTGTTATCACGACAAAACAGTGATAAAGCAGGTCTTCACTGATGTCCAGCACATCGCACAAAATATACATTGTGTTATGTGTTTCAGTGGAGCACTGCCCCAGATGTCTCAATTCTTGCTTGACCATGTCGCTCCCGACATGCATCGAACACTCTTCATTAAAAATGTTGCTTTGTGAATTTTCTGCCTCTTCTTGTAAAATATCAGTTAGGAATGTGCCATCCACGTTTCGATTAAGCATCAAAGAGATTGTGCATAAGATTCGGCAGATATTGACAAGGTGCCTGTTGTGCTCCAAAAGGTTTGGGGCACAACAGGCACCTTGTCAATATCTGAACCGGTTTGCATGTTTTTGAGGTAATCTATTTCTAGCGAGTGCCTGCCTAAGTATCAAAGCTAAGCTTAGTGCGAACAAAATTCATGGAAAGATGAAAATTAGGCCCTTTCATTTGTACACAATTACACACGTCGGTTCTTGAAAGCCGGGGTAATGAACGAATTTTTTACTGAAAGATGTCATACTGTGCTACGCGCCTTTTCTGTGCAAGGAGCTGGGCGGACTTGTAACACGTGGTTTTAATTCTTCGCCCACGCAAATAGATTGACTACCAAAACCTTAAAAAGATTCGGAGATGAAAAGAATAGCCTTTATGTATCGTCGGACGAGCGGTTTGCACTGCCTTAAGAACATGCTGGCTTCTTCGAGCCTGGAGAGAAAGAGGGCACTTGCTGCAGCCCTGCTGACAAGCTACTCGAACGTGCTATGGCTTTTGATGTCCACAAAATCATGCTCATGGGCTCAGGCAGGCAGCACAGGGTTGAATAGCCATAACGATGCAGTGAAGCTTAAACCTTATTTCTCTCAGGGGAGGAAAGATACAATCTTCTTCTCGAGACCGACAAAATCTTGTTCTTCCCTAACCTTGGTGTTCAGGCCAAAAGTTTTTTTCTGGAGTGATTTGTGCCCCAAATCTTTGGACCACGTATGCGTTCAGTCATCTGAACTTGTTTGGGGGAGTGACCGTCAATTTTCTTTCTTCGTGAACATGTTCAATAAGCTCACGTTTAATTTGCTAATTAGCAAAAAAGCATCAGCATTGGCAGTACTCAAAATTCGCCGAAATAACCGCTGCTTTTAACGCCATTATAAAGTGATTCTGATACGTAAAGCACCTCAGATAAAATCTTTTGGCGTAGCCACCAAGGTAGACACCACGCGCACCTGATTTATCGTTCTTTAGTGACCATTTATCGTCTTCATCGCTCCGAAAATGGATTAGTAGGTTGACAGTGATTGGCTAAAAAACTTCTCACTTAAAAGCACAGATTGTGCTTTATCTCTAGCTTAGTGGATGAAGAGGTATCCATGAAAGGTTTTAATACCTATAGACTGTTTGTCACGACTCGGTAGTGTCAGAAACTACGTCTAATACACCTTTGCCATGAACTGCCAGCCATATGCTAAGGCCCTGCGAGCTCAACAAGGAGATTTTTAATAATGGCTTAGCGATACGAACATATCTGAAATGCCGGTGGATCTTGACTTTGACAGCGTCAAACACTGTCTTGTCTTGGACCTATGATCACATTTTAAAGTGGCGT
Source organism: Plasmopara viticola (assembly GCA_001695595.3). Lineage (NCBI taxonomy): Eukaryota > Oomycota > Peronosporomycetes > Peronosporales > Peronosporaceae > Plasmopara > Plasmopara viticola. Next base: position 114,641 of record MBPM02000065.1, read on the forward strand.
GGTTGGAGCGCCAAGAGCTGAAAATTAGTAAAAGCACAAAGACTTTGGATACCATCCATTTTGTTCCTAGCGGGGCTACACTTTATTGTCTCCCAAACAATTTGATGACCACACATAAAAAATTAGAGACCATGTATGTAAAGAATTGTGAGGGTCCAAGCCTACAGCTCAAATGCAGGCTTTTTACAGAGCCTACTTTATGCCGCACGAAGTAAAATTGCTCTTGGAACAATGTATTACAGGCAAGATCCTGCCTATGCATATGAAGATGCACTTTTATTATTGATCAAGTCTGTTAATGGACTTCGTTTGCCACATGCAATACAAAGTATAGTCAGCTGCAAGCCAAGGTTTTAATGGCGCGTCTTTAATCTTGTGCGTGGAATGGAACGTGATTAATGGGAAATGCTAGTCGTTAAAAGTGCTCATCACATACCCTGCTAAGAATGGCTTGTTGTTGATCAAGGCATTCAGGGCGCAACCCTGCAAATCCCTTGGAGTGGCACGGAACTCACAGAGAAGCGCTTGTCCATGCGAAAGCAAAATCATCCCAGGAAGTACTTCACCAGGCAATGCACTGCTTAGGCTGGCTGATCGCCAGTAGCGGTGGATAATTGGTGTTGTACGAGGGAACAAAGATTCTAGCGTTTAGTAGGCCCGAACGCGTCACAAAAATATATATCCCGGTAAACGATTGCGGTCTGTGGACTGATTTTGCTATAAGAGGGCAACGAATACAGGTCGATTTCGGTTTTAACACACAAAGGCGAGTTTAGACGTTTTGAGGTTTGAATCAATTTGGTTGTGTACTTTGCGATTTTCGACAGCACAGAACCTTGTAACAAAAAAATGACTTGACACTGTGCATACCGTTGCTAGAAGGCCGCAAGCTCTAATTTTTCGCAACAGGGCTTTGATGAGTCTTTTTCTCATCTATATTTACATGCGACTCAAAAGCATTGGAGAAGTATAGATTGGCAAATAATTAGGAAATAAGATCGTATCTTTGTAAATGGATATACGCGCTTGCAATATGTTTTTCAATAGAACGTGTTAGACACAACCCCGTTATGAGGACTAAGACTTTTTCCAGAAGGGTGCTCTGCCCTAAATAGTGACATAAATCCTGCCTTTGAGTTTCAGGCTTCTCATTAGCGACTCTTTGAAGCCTGTAAGCGAAACGAAGATCCACATTGTCGCCACCCTTAGAGACAGACAATAATTATGTTTCCTACTTTACCGGAGTCAATGCAGTGAATGTTGCTTTGCTCGGATGCACATGATTCAATGGACTCGACCCAAGCAAGCCGACTACTGCTTTGAATTTTACACGACGATGAGATATGCATGCAAAGTATTTTGTTGGACCAATACATTTCTTGTGACTGTACCTTTGATGAAGGAAAATCTGATATGGTATTGCTGTCAATTTAATCTGCACTATTAAGAGGCTATCTCGCAAATACTAAGTGCTGCCTCCCCTCTCCGACATATAGACGATTGGTCATTTGTGCACCTCGTCGCGCTAGGCGCAAGACATACTATGTATGTAATGACAAGCAATCTTACAGATGAAACACCATCGAATTGTCATACGCTGGCTCGCAGCAAAGACTCCTACCACCTTCTCATCAGCATCGCTGAAATTCCGGGGACTAGACCACCAAATGGACAATAACTCTGCAAGTCGCTCAACTTATGCGTGCTTCTACAAAAATAAAGTCGGCATTTAATGCCATTTTTTGGCCTCCTCAAAAAGGACGGATGTCTACGAAACACTCTCATATGACCTGCACCCGTGCGCGAATCCGTTAAAAAGGCGGTAAACGCCGTCTTTCCTCAAGGAAATTTTAAGCCATGTCTTTCCAAGTTCTTAAACAAAGTCTGTCAAATTCTCTTACTTCTGGCGGACTCTAAAGTAGTTAGTGAAACGACATGCGCCAGGTGACGAGGTCGATCTTTTCCAGGATGGAAAAGTTTCCTCAAAGAGTTACAAGAAAGTGCCCGTTCGCGTGTACACAGAATAGGCTTCGAGCTGACCAGAGTCACTGCCTTTCGTTCCGTTCGCAACGGAAAAAACTTTACGGACCTAGCCCAAAAAAACTTGTCCTCATTTTGCAGAGGCCTTCACACTCACCATTAACCGCTTTGAATCGACGCAGATGACTCCGCCATTCTTTGTCGAAGATGCTACAACAAAGCGTTGCCGTGACCGGAGATTATTTCAAGACGCGCATTGTATTTGTCAGATTCAAGAATACTCAACTGCGGAACACACGAAGGCCAGCCAGAAGTGACCGCATATTCAGTTCATGTTATATGCTTAGAGGCAAACAAAGGTACAAACATATCTATACAAAGAATCAGTCTTATCGGATAAGATGCAAAAGGTGCAGATTGTCTACATGTGCAAGATAGCTGCTGTAGCGATTTGCTTCGACGAAGCATATGCTCACTTTATAGCCAATAAAAGCTTCATATCGCTGTCTGTCGGACTACAAAGAAAGCACTAATCATAATTCTAAGACGCAATGCAGCACTTACACTACAAGATGTGAGCTGATGTTCATTAAAGATTGTAAGTCACACCTATTGAGAGAAATAGAATTTTGCGTTTACTAATCGTCGGAGTAATCCCTACTAATATACATGAACCATGAAGCATGAAGCATTAGTCTTAAGATCTTGTACGGATTCCTCCTTAGCTCCTCCGAACTGAGGACTGCCTTGTTGCACAACATATTGAAGCTTGACATGACTTGGGTTCGACTAGCTCGATTACACGCTTGGTACGCGTGCGATGTCTAAATAAGCCAGCTGCTACTACCCTCACTTAAATTCCGGCTCCCTGTATAGTATAAAAGTCGTGTCCTTATAAATGCCTAAGCCTGGTTTCGTTCCCTGTCTTGATCTCTATTAAGAACTACCGGACACCTGAAGCTTTTCTGGGAGTAAGTAAAAATGATTTTTGACGGTAGACATGTGGGATGTGTAGCACCGAATCGTCATGATGGTCAAATCGCTCCTCTCTCATTGAACAATAATACCCCGCTCACCGGAGTCGTAGTCCCTGATGAGCAAATAAGCAATTAGGCCGTGTATGTAAAGCTTAGCTGCGATTTTGATTAAACATCGTATATTGAACCAATTTTGCTTACTCTCTTAATACGTAGAGTCATTAAAATAGATCAAGTCATCATCTGGCGATTAGTATCACTTAATAATAACCTAGCACGAGGTTGAATTTCCAATTTCTTTGCCGTTTATTCAGACGAATATATATAAGTGACTTTGCAGGAGCACCAAGCCATCATCTATAGATTATGTCTCCGGCGGAAGAATCATATTGCAGGGGATCACATTAGGAAGCTGCTGAATATTTTTTCTCGGAACGATCCCAAAGCTCTGCTCCCTCCTCTCGCTGTCGAGAATGCAGGATCATATGGCAAATCACGAAAACTTATAGTCGACATGAGCGAAAACCACCAAGCTTATTTAATGGGTAATTGTCGCTGCACAATCAATATGATTTTGCAATAATACATCCTCTTTTTGTACGCTTTCTACAGCAGACTGAAGCTGTGTAGATCTGGAAAGGTTGCATGCTGAAGACCAATTAGTATGTTCTGCACCTGGACATTCTTCCAAACTCTTTTTTATTTGCCGCGAGAAAACGATAGGATTTGATACGGGTTTAGCAATTAGATTCGTGAGTCCACCAAAACACTCATCAAGCTTCTCTAATAATTTGAAGATCCCATAATGCCGCGCAACCAGCTTCGCGGCAGCTCCCGCTCGTCTCGTTCTGCGTTTATCCGACAAACTTATGCTTCTTACCGGGTAGATGCTATCAGTGCTCCATCAGCACTTGGCTTCGCTCAACAACCGCCTAATATCTTCGCCAAAAATTAACACTATGGACGGTAGCAATTTAGGTCCGCAAGACGCAATGGATAATACAGGTTCACAAGTGGGTTATAGCGGAAAAGAGAATAAGGATGCCATACGAAGTCGATCTTTTGGTGTCACCTACAATTTTAGGCTAGAGAAGAGACGTAATTCGCAATGATTATTGACACTTTGAGTGGTCGTTGCGTCACAGATGGAGCACTTCATCACAGGCATGTCAGATTTACTAAACCTAAAAATCTCATCAAGCTCTCGGTTAAATTACAAGCCCGAAACAATTTTGGGGTAGTTGGAAATCCCTCTTAAGGAATTTACAACTACCCAAAAAATGGTCCAGTACATATGCGTCTTTTGTTACGAAGATTAGCCTTTTTAGGTAACCCATTAAGTCGTTATATTCTATAAAAAAACTTCTTCAAGTGATACATCATCAAATCTCCAACCGCTGGTCATCTTACAACAGAAGCAAAGTACTATGTCACAAGACTACTAGTGATGATACGAGAGCAATTTTAGCTTATTGTCGCGGAAAAGGCTAAAATGGCGTGGTCAAGGGTTCGGAACTTGTACCTTCGTCACCAAGGTTTTGTGCGTGAAAATCGTGCTGAACAGAGCAACGGTACGTGCACAATCGCTGATATCATTGAAGAACGTACTGCTTTATAAGGTGTATCATGCAATGCACTTTATTCGGTGGATGGCTACAAGCAAATGATATCTCACGGTGGCTATCACAATTATTGCAAGTGCGTAGCGATTACCAGGCCGGGCAAAAATTTCCATCTCCTTACTTGGTCCGACTGTTTAAAATTTAAGACAAGCGAAAAGCGATGGATCTAGAAAACCTCACCTAATCAGCGGCTGTAAGAAGAAGGGGATTCGGCCCCACCACAATTGTTACACCCGTCCATCTAACTGGAGCAGATAAACCTGCCGCGCTCCAAGAACCCTCCGCGTCGCCTGCTTTTTCTGACGACAGGGTTTGTACCTCGAACCAGCGAAAGTACATACATTCGTGCAGTTTAAGCATTAATTAAATTTTAGAGTGTTATCACGCAATGACGTGGAATTTTGCACTTGCGTTTCAACTCAATGATGACGCCCATACTACATGTAGTAGCTTGGACGACTCAGCTCCTCCTGCTGCTACCCACACCGTCCGCCTACTCTTTATTGAAGCATGATGACAGCCCTCTCTTCACCGAGGCGTTCCAAGTGCACTCGCTCTTCGGACAGAGCTACGAAGATATGCTCAAAGACAACAACACGGTTTGGCTGGTAGATTATTACGCCCCATGGTGTCCGCATTGTCGCCACTTTGCGCCCGAGTGGGAGCAAGTCGCCAACTTCTATGCAAATACGGGTAAAGTGCAAGTTGGAGCTGTGGACTGCATGGAAAACCGCGTGATCTGCAATCGTGAAGGTATACGTGGCTATCCTAGCGTGAAATTGTACCACGTGCCAGCAGACGCAAAGAAGGCGTTAATGATGCCACGTCATTATGGTACATATGGCAAAGCTGTAATTGAATGGTCCGAAAAGCTTATGAAAGAGCACGGTGTTGAGTCTGGCATGGATGTGGAGGATATTGCATCGCATTTAGAGAAATTTAAAAATGGCATTATTGCTGGCGATAAGGACAATAAGAAGCTTACTTACAGCGATCACTCCCTCGCAATGAAGTTTAAGCGCCTGCATGATGCTGGGATCGCGGCAATGTCAACTATCCAGAATGATTTCTTTATAGGGTCAGACGTATTGGAAGGGGAAAGGTATGAGGTGGCTTTAATGTGGGTGGAAGCCCTTACTGCAACTTTTCCAATAAAGAAAAATCAGCTGGTGCTCGCTTCATTGGCAAATTTGATAAGATTGAGTAATCATTGGAATTATGCAGATTGGAAAAGGATGCTGGACAAGTGGAAGGAGGAGGGAAGGGATAAGACCATTCCGATGAATTTGTTCATGTCAGGTGATGATAAACCGTGGCTATTCTGCAAAACATACACATGCGGCTTGTGGACCCTGTTTCACACTATTACTGTGAGTGACGTTGCGGCGAACAGCACCGAGTCCAGGACGCACTCTTGGAAGCCGAGTAAGGTCATGGCGGCCATAAGGCTTTTTGTGCAGAACTTTTTTGGATGTGCGGAGTGTCGGGAGCATTTTCTGTCGTCAAATCCCGAGAGCATTATTAAAGCACTCGCTATGAGTGATAGAGAGGGCCCTCACGCAGTGATCATGTGGATGTGGAAGCTGCACAATTCGGTGAATAAAGCTATCAAGAAAGAGCAGTGGCCGTCGAAGATTGTGTGCCCAATCTGCTACGTGGAAGATGGTCACTCTGTATCGCTTAATTCTCTGCGGCTTCATGAGAAAGAGATCGTGGCATATGTCACAAGCGCCTACGGGCACGATGAAGAGGAGATTTACAAAATGGACCCCGCGTACAATGGTACACTTGTTGCATTATGGTCGTCGGTCGACACCTTTAATGCAGTGATGATGGTTTTGGGACTCTTCGTATTGCTTACCGTGGCGTACAAAACGAGGGGACAGCGCAGTTTGGACCGAAAGGTTCTCATGTCGCGCGATCACATGGCGTAAATCGCTATTTTTTGCTTACATTGCGATCCCTATTTCCCGGTTATCTAAGTATTTTGTAAAAAAAAGCATAACTTTTGCTATATGTTTTGGTTATCCTACAATTTCCATTGATAAGGAACTGCGTCATGGCAACGCCGCAAGCCGAAAAACTACTCGTGACTGCAGCGAAAAACGGGCTCGCTATCCCTTGCACCTCCGACGCCACTACCTTTCTATTAGCTCGTCCACGTGGCGCCTATACCGCCGCTCGAACCGTGCTCCAGACCAGAATCTTCGACTACGAGACTCACATACGTCGTCTTGGTCCGTCAGTATTTGCGTCTCGCATTTGTGCAACTCTAATGCTTTTGTTGTAGTGGAGTCGACCGTTGCCATGCAAAGCGAAAAGCAGCTGACAATCAGTGCTGTGGAAAAGGAATTGAGACCGCGGACTGAAGCCACACTTACCGCCGCGATGACCGCCTTTAAAAAACTATACGAGGTGCCAAAGCACCAGGAGTACAAGATCAACGTTCTGGTGTGTCCTCCAGAGGGATATAGAGTGAACGGGGAGATGTTAGCCAATATGGACATTTTCTGCCATATAAGTCTCCTTCCACCGGTGCGCTCCGAGATGGTGAACCTGGAGGTGGCAGGTTTGCCGCGTCATAATGCTACAGCAAAAGACTCGGCTTGGGTGAGAGAGCGGAAGGCAATATATGACAAGATCGCTCCAAATGTGGAGGAGGTGATTTTAATGGACCAAGAGACTCGGCATTTATTGGAAGGCTCGCAAACGAATTTTTATGCTATTCAAGATGATATGGTGTATACCGCGGAGGAGGGGATTCTTAAAGGAACGGTTAGGTCTCTTGTCCTCGACGTTTGTGCACAAAATCTTATCGGCATCAAGCTTCAACCCCCAGTGCTGGATGATATTGAAAAATGGCAAGGTTGCTTTATTTCAAGCACATCGAGATTGGTTTTGGGAGCGAAGTCGCTGGCGTATGTACATCCTGGCACAAAGGAAGCTACGACGACAAACTTCGCGGCGCATCCCATCATGGACCAAATCACCAGTTTAGTTCGTGAATCGGTATTTAGCAGGAGTACGGAAGTATTTAAATGAAGTAAATGAGATATCACCTTTATTATGATACGCGGCACCAACTTTTTTTTTAAGAGAGAATGGATAAAGCTTCGGAAAAGGTTGGGGTGACGCCCTCCTTCCAAGCGCGGGGGCTAAATGCTCGTGCGCTTCGGGCAGGTGCTCTCGGGCATCTGCAGGTCTCTAACGAGTCTCACCCTCGACGCGACGGTCTCCAGCACCAGGGCGCCACGTGGGCTCTTACCAAGTCAGAGCTGAACAAAGTAATGGAAGACCCTCACGACCTCGGTGCTGGCTGCACTGCCCGCCGAACGAGACCCGACGTATGCGGACACCACTCTATGCCGTGGACTAGCCAGACCGAGCCTAGCACGTGCATAACTTGGCAACGCGATAACGCAATACAATTCAATAGAATGGATAAAATACACTTTTTCCAAATTGAGTGGAAAAAATATATTAAAAGGGGAAATATCTACCTTGAATCACAACTTTTCCACTTAAATCTACCTACAAAGTAAAAAAACTATTGAAAAGTAAAAAAATATATACCGAACTCACTAAAGAAAATATACTTTCATCTTGCTTCCAACAAAGCAAACTCGGAGTCAAGGTTCACAAACTTGAAAAGTCCGCCGGTACAGGTTGCTTTCGTGAAGAAGACCCGGAGATACTGGTGCATCGACGCTTATTGTGTCCCACTTGACCACAGCTGCCGCATCGATAATTTTTTTTTTGCGCGTCAACTTCTAATGTAGCATGCTATGATTCGATTTGCTTCAATTTGGGTCGACCTTTTCTTTTGGACGGATCTATATCACTTTTTACCAGTTCACTTTTTTGTCACAAATGGCTTCACTTCGAGTGCTTCATCGCAGGCAAGTAGATACGTTTTGGCTGACCACATATCCTTAAATAACAATTCTGCACGTGCTGCTGTGAGTTGTCGACATGGAGCATTCACATCCTTCACATAACCGCTTGTGCAGGTACCACTGGAAACATTTACCTCAACAGCATATTCCATTTGCTCGTTTGTTTCAATTCGAACTGACACAACAAACGAAATAGTTGAACTTGGACATACTCAAGGTGTCTTTTAATTCTTAGCATTCAAAGTGATGCAATTGGCAGCATAAGGCGTAACCACACCTCATTGTTTGGTCTGCTCAGCAAATTCGAGCCACTTTGTAGCAAGTGGATTTGAAATCGCGCCATTTTCTGTCTGCATTGCATCTTAATTATCTCTAGTTTTCTTGCATGAAGCAAGAAATTAGCAAATATATATATACCTTTTCTCAAATTAAATGGAAAAAATACTCCTCCAAAACAAAAAATGATGAAAAAGCGAAGAAATATACCTGCAAAAATATACATGTAAACAATATAAAAAAGAGAATTTATACCTCTTTTTCACCGCATGCTGACCCGAGTGTAAAATGATAACGATTGAGTTGAAGTCACGAACCCACACTTCTCGCTATGGTCAACTGAATGACTCACGGCGCCAAGCGGGTTGTCTTCATCAACTGTTATGAGCAAATCGCTAACTGAGTTGTCTAAGCTTAGAATATTGGAGCTGCAAGGAAGCGTATGGACATTCGTCGATGACTCATTTGTGGCAACACCGACCATTTACGAATATGTGCCAAGCGTGTTAAGGTTTAAACCTTTCGGATTTTACGGCCAACCATTTGTCTATAATGGCGCGGGGAACCAGTTTGCGCGGAGCGGTTAGCCTCACAATGAAATGGAAGTCTGACAGGGCTTAGCCCCAAAGAAATCGGTTATCATTAAGACGAATTGAGCGTTAAAGTCTGGCTTGCTAGTGATTGGGGTACCTTGAAGGGGCTTAGTAAAGCATAAGTTGTCCTTGTCGACTCAGGGCGTCGAACAAATATGTTCGACACTCCAAACAACCGAAGGGTATCAGTCACATGCTAACGCTCTACAAGTAGATCGTTGCGGCATTTCCACTATTTTTGGCGCTAAAAAGAAGGGTCATTGTATGATAGTAATAGATATAAATCTCTCCAACTCCAATAGCGTCTGGCGCTATTTAGTCGTAGCCTCGGACACGAGATATGACTTATGGCATGGCTGGAATACCACAAAGCGTACGTGGACTGAATGTCGAAAACCTACACGCCATCCGCTCTGAACCCAGCGGTGAGTGATAGATTTTTTCTGCCTAGAATCAGAAAAGTTACTTGCGTGGACACTGGACAAAGCGGTTAGCGTGCCGAACATTAATGGTCTTGAGGACAAGAGTCCGGAGCTTGGAGTGAAGCCAAAGCCATTGTGCAATACTTGTAAGAAACCACACTCATTGGTTATTGGTTTAGCTGGAGTAGTGCAAACTGATGACGGAATAGTGAGCTTCTACTGCTCCACGTGGAGTGGTGCACTCTACACTGAGATGAGTGTAAAAGGCAGCACTTGCTGCATGTCACGGACGTCGTGATTGGCTTTAAGTCAAGACATTTAAGGTGAGTCCTTATCAATGCGCGTGTATTAACACATTGTGAAATGAGCAATGCGCGTATAGAACGTCGATTGCTGCACGTCATGCAAAATTAGGCATAAGCTAGCACGACTTTTACAATACACTTGAAGTGGCAAATTGCCCATTCATCAACGCTTGTCCTACTCCTCTGCGCTCAATTTGAAACACCTGTTGTGACAGTTGAGCATTAAGAGGTAGATTCGGTCGAACCTAATTGCGTGTGCATATCCAGGTACACCAACGTGGTCGTGGAAATAAGTGAATGAAGCTCGCCCGCACGTATCATAGATAGCTATGGGTTAATACATCGCTAAAGCTGTTGCAGGATCCTGTTGCAAGAGCAGCAAGATGGAAACTCTATGGCAAAAGAGGCTTAGCAAACTTAAAACTCTTCGAAGTCAAAGTCGACGAGCCTCGGTACTAATCTCGGAAGTTGAGTTCACTAATGCAGTGCGAAAGAGGCTCCTATCGGCAAGTACTGAAGCAATTCGCCGTCCAGTGAGATGTCTACTCACTATCTTGCCAGCAAGCCCGGCATATAATTGAGGAGTGTACAATCCGGTCATTGTAGAGCATGGCACCGAACACTCCTCGAGACTACAAAGCTCGTCGTGAGGTTTTCGGGAATTGAGCGGCTTGACTTGGCTTATAATATGACGTTGTTCCAGCGGGACTTTACAGCGGATGTGTAGGTGCTTTTGGCCCCTTAACAAGTCTTACTCAAGCGTCATTGAAAGCCAAGACGCGTGCGCATCTAAAATTACCCTTACTGCCAGCACAAACAAGGTAAATATCATTCAGTTTGGGCCCAACCTTGGGTACTCCCCGGCCATGTCACCGCCACGATACAATTACATACATTTGTTAAATCTTCAGGGTGTTACAATACAAAATATGACCGCATTAAACGAAGTGCTTTGCACCTAAAGAATGAATTACAGTTTGTTTACGTTTGTTTACGTGATGGGCTGGAGACAACTCACCTCCAATATGCCTTGGCTTCAACATACTGCTGAGATATAGGTTGGAATCGTAAATATTAAGCGCGGGTTTGAAGTTACTCTTTTCAGCTGTCTAAAAACCGCGGGTTACGTAGAAAGGCTTTGTTGCATCTGATGTCAATTTGCAGTGGCCTTCAGATAATCTTGCGGGAGCCGATGAGCTCTACGAAGTGGAAGAACCACTTTACTTACAAAGCGGCTATGAAAGAACCTCTGCTTCATGTAGCAATCCACATGGAAGAGCTACTGGTCTTGTCAATGCACGGTGTTGGGATTGTTTCTGAGGGGTAAAACTGCGAATTTTACAAGGCGACCCCGGATCATGTAACTTATTGAGCAGACGGGTCACTTTTACTTGAGCATTACTACTATTTCAGCTGCCGCGCTCCTTTGCGTATGACTTTAGGCTTCGTCGAGAAGTGGCTTACGGTCTAGTAAGCCCTAAGACTGGCTGGTTAATCAATTTTACACCTTGATAATCAGTTGATACTAAAGGCTTATGTGGTGGCACACAATTCTGATACAATTCGATCGAATTATGAGTGGGTTTTGATTTTAATGTATTGTAATGTATTACGTTATCGCGTTGCCAAGTTATGCACGTGCTAGGCTCAGTCTGGCTAGTCCACGGCATAGAGTGGTGTCCGCATACGTCGGGTCTCGTTCGGCGGGCAGTGCAGCCAGCACCGAGGTCGTGAGGGTCTTCCATTACTTTGTTTAGCTCCGACTTGGTAAGAGCCCAGGTGGCGCCCTGGTGCTGGAGACCGTCGCGTCGAGGGTGAGACTCGTTAGAGACCTGCAGATGCCCGAGAGCACCTGCCGAAGCGCGCGAGCATTTAGCCCCCGCGCTTGGAAGGAGGGCGTCACCCCAACTTTTCCGAAGCTTGATTTTGATATTAATTTTAATAGTAAAATTAGATTTACTTTTTCCGTATATTGCGTCCTTAAAACCAATATTGCAACAAATTTTAGTAATTGATTTTTTCTAAAAATATTTTGAGGATTTAGCTTTGTTACCACAATTGAACACAAAGCAGCCGGATTGACAATTAAAAAAAGCCAAAGACTAAATGCCGATGCTTGTCAATTCATCAAAGAGAAAAGCGGGAAAGTAATTTGAACTATTAGCTCATGTAGGAGAATCAACAGCGACAATATCACCAGCCAAACTCACCTTAGCAGCAATATCAAGCGCAAGGGCAGCGCTTCAGGGCATTATAGGACTCATGTGAGGGTAAAACGTTATTGATCTTAATTTCTCTTTGGTGTCCCCGTAAAGTTTTAGGTGCTTCGATAACATTTGAGAAAGGTAAATGGTGTATGCCGACCTTGTCGTTCCAGAACAAATAAAGTTTTTGCAACAATGTTCCCTTTTCTCAAATACCAAACTTCCCTTTATAGCATATTACAAATATACAACATTTGTTAAGATATAATAAAGATTTTTTTTAATTCTTCTTTCATGTTACACAAAAACGAAGTGAGTGGAAACAAGCACATTAATGTGTTAACAAGCACATTAATGTGTTGCAAATTCTGATAATTTCATTTTAAAAAGCCGAGCTCAATCAAAAACTCAAGGGACCCACATGCTTTTCAGAAATACTCACGCTTTAAGAAAAAGTAGAATTTTAGGGCATCTTAGCTTGCTTGTATAAAAAGGTGAAAAGCTCATACATCAGTGTTGAGTGCAAACCCAACCATAAGAGAGCTTAACGATTTAAAAATGCGGCGACTCCGCGCACACATTTTCAAATAAAACTTTGAGCACACAATTGAGCTGTTTCATTCGAACGAGCATCCTCAGAAAGCATACTTTCAATGCAAAAATTTTTTACATGAAGAATGACAGCTATTTTTTTAATTGTTGAGGCAAACGGATGTATATTTCGTTTTCTTATAGTTGCAAGATCAGAACAGACCACAAAGGGTTAAGAATCTAAAGATGAAATTAGGACATTACCAGTGCATATCGGAGTCAAGAGATACGTTGTCTTGAGCGAAGAAGTGACGTTTGGCAGCCCTTAATTGCCAGGGCTTTGAATGAGACCACTCGCGTACGACTGTCCTCAACGAGTTGCAGCAACGCGCAGCCGATGGGATAGTATAAAAATGTCGCAAACGACGTTTAACAGCTTGTTCATGTCTAAGCTGAAGCAAGTACCTGGTGAAGGACGTCTTTGTCAAATGATTTCCTTGTGATTGCTCTCTCAGCATCCTTTCAGTAGAACACGCACAGGCTTTCTGAGATCCGCATAACATTAAAATTAATGGTTGGCCAGGCTACACCACCACACCAACCTTTATTGCAAGCGTGGCATACGCAAAACCAAAAATCCTTTCACTTACTCGAGGTCTAAGTGAGCATCTTGGCTGCATACAAAGCAGCTGAGTACTCTGATTTCCTCTGCTGCAAAGTCACAATTGTTGGTGTTGGACACAAATGTTTCTACTTCTAATACGTCTAAGCAAAGGGTAGCTTAGATGGGAAGGCGTTCCAATCTACTGATCTCTTCCAGAGCAGCTATGTACTTATAACGTCAAAAATGTTTGGTCGACAGGCCGTAATGGTCGAACCTTTTGTGCGATGAGATACTAAAACGTCGCTGGGACGCTAGATAAATTTGTGGCATCAGTTATAGCTCTATAATATGCCAATAGAAGTAATTATCGTAAAGCGACTCCCTTGTCTGGATTTGATCATAGTAACCTACAGATCCAGAACGGGTACCTGAACGCACTGTTATACAACACGAGTCTCATTGAGACGAAGTCCAATTGCACTATCTAATTTTTGGAAGCATGAGCTAGTCACAGTTTTCTGGCACAAAGACGCGGTGGAGAGCGCAGCCTCTCGCACTATATCATTCTTTGTACACCACGTCGAATTTTTTTTCAATAAACAATGCACCAAATCTTAGGATCATTAAAGCTTAGGTATAACGTACGCACGCTGCCTCAAAAGCTGACCCAAGATACCTTGATTCAGGCGGAGCATGAATTTAAATTCTTAATGGGACATCAAGGATATTCTTGAATTATTTGCTTTCAGCTGTACATGCAGTCTTTGGGGTTCGGCCTTTGAGAGAGACTCAATTTATATTGCACCTACTGTGACACAACGACACGTTAGACTGTCAGAAATCCCTTTAAGTGATATTTATGCTAGTTACAAAGGTATTTGTGTTATTAGAAGGGGGTCTCGCATCGCTTCCTCACTTCATGCCAGCAAAGCTTTCTCACCCGTTCTTAATGGTATTTTGTTATCCTCCGGTGGTCCTTTCCGTTTTGCGGACCCAATTTACTCGCTTGTGAAACTAAAAAATCCGCAACCGGTGCTTTTGGTTGATTGCTTGTAAATCATGTTACCCAAGTTTAGCTTATTATCATTTGCGTTGGAGCCGCTAGTGGAACTTGATCACCTGTTTAAGAAGGCAAATACATCGACACGTCTATTTCAGAAAATACATTAGTACTTCGATACATCTCATATTTATTTTTAATGTATACGTGCGCACGGCAAAGGTGCCGTGCGCACAATAGGGCCGGCAACATGACAAGCCAAAGCCCTATTATACGTAATCAGTCAGATGACTCCTCTGGAAAAGCCCAGATGTGTTCATGATCAAGTTATTCTGATTTTTGCTAAGGACAATAATAATGTGCAGTCAAAAATCTTAAATATAGAACCGGGTGTAATATGATCATGTAAACATCTAAAATTGGCCATTTAACGTAATTCGGCTTGTTTCTGTTGCTCCCTTCAAGAGCAACAGGCAGCATAGTTTAGCTTACCACCATTGTTTGCCGACGTGCAAACTTTCTTGCCACATTAAAGCTTACACGACTTAATCGGGAATTACAGACTTGCACTCTTGTGTGCAGCCAGCAATCTAGCGCTTCAAGCTCCTCCTTTGAGAGCTATCAACCTCATAAAGGCTAAGCTGTCAGCAATTACACACCAATCATGAAAACTATGGTAGAACGTTTTGCACTTTATGAGGACGCGGCTTCTGCCAGCAAACGTATAAAGCTTTCTTGAGGGAGACAAAGGTATTTACGGGCCAGGCACTGATCGTGTGCATTTGTTTACGACAACCAAAGCATCAACTTTTACTATGCTCAGGAACGCATAAACCCATAGAGGCTAGACTTTAGTCAGCGTATTCATCAACCCTTCCTCCGATAGGAGAAAACTGCCTATCCACGGTAGCGAGTCTACCTACGGCTGAACTTTTTAAAAGTAGAGCAAATAATTGCCTCGTCCATCGGTGCTGCCTGGTATTCAGCAAGGTGCGTGCAAAACTGGTCCAGTTTTAAGCCTTTAATAAGCGCAGGCACGTTGACTTGTAACATAATAACATATCCATAAACTTCACGACTTCCTGCTTACAGGCGATAAAGCGTGGACCCTTACGAAACCGAAGCACACAGGAAGGAACGTTGCCCTTAGATCCATCTTCCGATCTACTCAGGACGCAAAGTACCGGGTAAAGTCAAATACCTTTCCCAGGTGTGAGAGTGGGGAACCTAATTATCCGCCGCCTGAGTGGCTACGATGTAATATGAATTGATAGCTGCATTTTTAAGTTAAGAAGGAAAACGCCAGAGCGCGTATGCATGTATTTGGCCAATTTTTGATGAGTGGAGTGCAAAGGTTTCACTAAAGTCAATTGGGTAGTCGACATATTCAATTCTTAGCGATTGCCCCGGCAATATGACCTATAACGCGTGCATCCACTGGTACAAAGATCGTATCTTTCTCTAGCATTTACAAAGGCGAGCGAGCGCACATCGTGAGGCGGCAATATCTCCGGTGTTTTAATGATCTTAAGCGCAGGAATTACAGGGGTATTGTATTGTATTACGTTATCGCGTTGCCAAGTTATGCACGTGCTAGGCTCAGTCTGGCTAGTCCACGGCATAGAGTGGTGTCTGTACACGTCGGGTCTCGTTCGGCGGGCAGTGCAGCCAGCACCGAGGTCGTGAGGGTCTTCCATTATTTTGTTAAGCTCTGACTTGGTAAGAGCCCAGGTGGCGCCCGGTGCTGGAGACCGTCGCGTCGTGGGTGAGACTCGTTAGAGACCTGCAGATGCCCGAGAGCACCTGCCCGAAGCGCGCGGGCATTTAGCCCCCGCGTTGGAAGGAGGTCGTCACCCCAACCTTTTCCTAGACTTACAGGGGTAGTTCCTATATTTACAGTAAATGAGCAGCAAGCGGATCATAAGCTATAAAGTTGTTAATTGACAACATTGCGTTGATAGGCGGTGGTTTCGCTTATTTTTATGTCGAAAACCCCAAATGTCACGTATCTTAATCAACAATAATTTTGTTAATGTCACGTATCTTAATCAACAATAACTTTCTCACGTCCGCGATATCATTGCCAAATTAGATTGTCTTTAACTATCGCGTTGCAAGCAGGAGGCCGAAAGGTATTCGGTTAAACCCATCTATGTGGCCTTGAGGAAGTTTGTTGATCGCATTGGTCGGCAAAAGGACGGCGACGTTGTTGCGAGTCACGACAACGTCTCAGATTAATAAATTTTAGCTCTAAAGATTTGCAATCAGTACCAATAGAGCACCCTTTATTGTAAAGAAACCTTGTGGGATAAGTAGAGACGAAAATAAAGAAAATTAAATAAGCTTCCTATTCGTCATACTCTTTAAGGAATGCTACAACCTCGTCATCGGTCGGCAAGCTAGTGAGTGCACCAGCACGCTTCACGCACAAAGCGCTGGCAGCAGCAGCCCGAGTCATACACTCTTGCACTTGCCGACCTTCAGCAAGCGCAACGGCAAAGGCGCCACGAAAGCAGTCGCCGGCCCCTGTCGTGTCGACAACATTTTTTACCTTAAAACATTTCTGGTGCACGACTTTTGAGTCATCAACGGGTACCAGCACGGAGCCATCCGAGCCCAGCGTGACCAATACATTCTTTGCGCCTTGTCCTTGCAGAAACCGCGCAGCAGCAATGGCGTCATCAATACTGTTTACCTCACGCTTAGTCAACCGTGCCAGTTCTGTCTCGTTAGGACACACGTACGTTAAAAGCGGTAGCAGATCAGCCGAAATTGAGATGTCATCACCCCCTGTGTCCCACATGACAGGGATGTTTGCCTTTGCGGCCGTCTTAGCCACGAGTGCATTAATGTGCTCAGGGATCTCACACTGCAGCAAAATGATTGCTGCTGATTTGATAGCATTTGTTAAAGCGGTTGGAAGGTTAGCAGGCCACGCGCGATTGGCGCCACCTACGATGACGATGGAGTTGTCACCGTCCGGGTAGACAAAAACGATTGCTTGACCCGATGAGCAGACTGAGTGATTTGCCAGCGTTGTATCTACGCCAGCACCTTCCAAAGCGTTTTTAAGCGCCTCCCCGTGCGCGTCATTACCAAATTGACCCGCAAACTTCACGCACAGTGTCGGGTGATTAACGCCGATGATCTTGGCGGCTGCCGCTGCTTGATTGCTACCCTTACCGCCTGGAAAAAAAATGCCTGTATCTGCCTTGGATGCGGATAGCGTCTCGCCACGGACGGGTAGGCGGCTGATTTCTACGACGATGTCGGCATTCACCGAACCAACAACTAAAATGTGCTTGCGAGTCTGCGTCATAACGAGATCAATGATTAATTATGTAAGGCATATGTATCAGGTGTAGTGGTATCAAACTAGTATCAGCTATCGCATTAAGTTGATGGCGCCGCCAACTTTTAAGCAAGCGCTCGTGGAAGAGCTCTTTCAATCTGCGTGGGCGTCTAATGCGGCCATTGCGGCTGAAAGAGTGGTTGCCAATAGCAGCGAGGAGGAGGAGCTGATCGACTCTGCTCCATCAATCAGTGCGGCGGCTGCACAGGTGCGCAAGATCCATGCGGATGCCGTAACGCTCAGCGCCGAAATGTTGCGGCTTTTTGTTATCGAAGCCTGTCGCCGCTCGCAGATGGAAGCCATGGTGGACGACAGCGAGCAGGTAGAGCCGCAACATGTGGAGCAAATCCTAGCACAATTGCTACTAGACTTCTAAGCGCGTGCTGCTGGTTTCGTTAGTCCAAGTCGTTGAAACTGCAAAAGCATTGTTGAGAGATGGGTTTGCTGGCGCTGGAAAAATGCGTTGGCTAAGAAGGTGCTATGCTGAAGACGGTCGGGATCGAGCGAGATGCCGGTCACATTCGAAACCGCTGCAAGTTTTGCTAATGAGTGGTGAAGCTGCTGAAGGCGCGTGAGGCGCTGAAGGAGAGAAGAAAGACTCTTTAATAAAGCTAAAAGGCATAAGGGAATGACAAAAAGTTTACCTGCTGCATCATGTCGTACAGGTAACGACAATTAGGAGAGAGCTCCAAGTCAGACTTTTTAGCGGGATTTTGATTTGAAAAGGCTGTGGGATCTTCAATATACGACGTAACAAGACAGAGACACTCGTTGGCGTTGTGTATTTTCTGTTGTATTGTGGAGTCGACAAGAAACTGGAGGGAAACAATCAAGTGAGATCAAAAAGACAATTGTGCTTACTATCAGAGATACAAACCTGGGCAGCACCATAGCGTGCACCGTAAACATCATCATCAGCACTTTGTAGTAGCTTTTCGAGTTGATCACTAGCTTGTGCAATCCGTTCATCGCACTATTGAACAAAGGACATAGGCTCAAAAAGTGAGAAAACAGCAAACCTAGAGTGTGGAAGGCAAGTGCAAATACGGCACTGACGTAAGCTATTGCTTTTTCAAGAAAGCTGCGAAGATCTTGCTCCAATTTCGTTTGACATGTGGCCTTGATATAATGTATTGTCAGCCAGCTATTATCGCAAACATTGAAGCATTCGTTGACGCCTACTAACCTTCCGGATCACTTCTGTGTGTTGCTGTCGCTTTAGTTGCTCTAGCTCTCGATCTTTATTTGTTATGACAAGCATGAGTTTCTGGAGTTGATTTGCATGACTTTCCTTCACAATTGACAGCGATTCGTCATGCTGGCATGTTAAATGAGCAATGATCTGTTGAATTTGCTCCTCGGTCTGTTTTTTTTCGTTCGTGATACTTTTCAAAATCAATGCAGTCTCAGTCCACTTTGTCCAAGCCCGTCGAGCTTGTTTTAAAAGGATACAAAGTAACACTTTTCGCAGGATGTGTTGCTGCTTCTTGTGCCATTCCGCTGTCTTTCGCCACCTTCGCATGACCTGTCTGAGCAATGGCTGTACAA
The DNA here is from genome assembly GCA_001695595.3 of Plasmopara viticola. Lineage (NCBI taxonomy): Eukaryota > Oomycota > Peronosporomycetes > Peronosporales > Peronosporaceae > Plasmopara > Plasmopara viticola. The sequence goes on from MBPM02000065.1 coordinate 133,951, forward strand.
TTTGTCGACTGTAGTGACGGTCCGACATTCGATTGGTAAAAACGTCGAGCTTTTGCTGCTTTAAACATTGAGCTTCGGGCGACTGATTGCGGGTCAAAAAAGTTTGAAAGAATTGTCGCCACCGTTGAAAGGCTTTAAGTTTCTCCTTCATTACCTTTTTGATGGCCAGTCCTCGTAATAAAATTGATCGCCGTTTTGCTAAAAAGTACCAATTACGAAAAGCTACCCACCACTCTCGAAGGAGTCGATGCTGAGATCGCTGCTGAAATGCTTTCAATCGACGAGTCATTGCTTGGCTACGTAAAATCGCAAATGCTCGCCAGCGAAGAAAAGATTGGTCACGACGCAGCTGTCCGAGCGCCGCGCGTACTTGTGCAAGCTGTTGAGATTTGCACTGTCGGTTTTGGCTCTGGATCTGAAGACCTCGCTTCCATCGCACAAATATGCTTTTCACAATCATGTTCGTCTTGCTTTGGCTGGTCTGGCCAGCATTTGTTTCGGCCATAGGGTTTGCCGCTTTTTGCCGTTCTGTACTAGTCGGGCGACAATGTGAGCGGGTTAAATTGTTGACTCCTAGCTCCATCGCCTTCGACATGAAGTTGCGAGTTACTGGCACTTTGTACGATTGGTGCGGACTGTTAGAAAGATGTTGCGATTGAGAAAAATCACACTCTACTTCTCTCTCTGGTGAGTAGTCCGGAAGTTCATTTTCCTCTCCGCGTACTTCTTGCTCTGAGTTCTCTGTCTGGATCGAGACTGAAAAGTCTACAGGGTTTATTGAGGATCTCAAGTTGCTCGTTTCCTTCTGCATCATATCTGGCAGCTCATCTGTACCCTCTATTTCACTCCCTTCTTCATCAGTGGCAACACTAATGTCTTCAACTGGCGGCAAAATGCTGCAGCAGCCTGTAGAATAAGTCGTTTTGGCTAATCCATGCGACTTTCTCGTTCTTACACTCTTCGCAGATGGCGATAAGTAGCTCTCTTGGAACTGAATGTCCCCGTTTAGGACCTGCACAAGAAATAAAACTCAGCGGCACATCAAATGTCCTAACCCATTCAACTTACATCATTGACTTCCCGAATTCGCTGAGAAAGCCGTAACTTTTCCACTTCAGCCACATTACGCTGCTCTCTTGACTGCCGCATATCTAAACCACCACATTGACTGGTATTTACGATAGAAGACTGCCTACTTCGGCGTTGTTTAAGTTTGCGCTCGACATAGTCGCTAAGCAGTGAGTCGGTTGATGCCTCTGACAAGTATTTGCTTAGCTGGTGTGAGGTGGAGTCAGTAGACAAACATACGCTAGTGCGATGCTGGATAGAAGGAGAACCTGGTGTGTCAAGATTAAAGTGTTTGCGATCGCTGCACAAAGAATCTACCGTTTGCTGATTAGCACGCTTTTCGCCAGTCCGGCTAGCAGAACACTGGTCTATTTCCTCTTCTTTTAATGAACGCTGTGTAATCGCCGACTTTTGGGATTGCGGTGTGATTTCAAAAACAAAGTTGTTATACGGGTTCCCAAAGGCCAAACGATCTCCGTGCACAATAAAAGCTCCTTCTTGACGCAATACGACGTCGTTGACGTAGCAGATTCCATCCTTAGTTGCACAAAGTGGAATTACCTTCGCGGACGCCTTGTTTGTTGCTAAGTCAAGCAGAGCATGTAATTCCAAGACGTCGTCACCAGAGATCACCAAGTCGCACGTCGACACCCCAGAGCCGATTAAAGTTTTCGAGCTGCACAGCTCATAACAGCTGTTATTCTTCAGCGACCGCAAGAACGGCATAGCATGCGACTTTTGGTCTGCAACTGGTGACTGTTCGCTAACATGATCGTCGATTTTACAGAATTCAAGCGAGTTTCGACAAAGTAAAGAGACTTAACAACACGGTAAAAGACCCTTTCATATGCTTGTCCATTTAACGATAGCGAAAGTTGTGGTCGCAGACCTGAACTTCCGTTCCCCCTCATTACTTTCAGCGTTACCCGCCGCTACAACTTACTTAAGCCTTGACGCGACGGCTGCGGATAGCCTTCTTCTGAAGTACACCTGTGGAAAAGCATTCAAATATCAGATTAACATTCAAGGCTGCAAATGACTACAATGGACTAAAATTGACGCACCCTTCTCGACCTTAGCGATTGTAGATAAGCGCGACCATTTAGCTAGAGCAGCCTTTTTCAAATCACGGCGATAATAATTGCGTGAAATGTTGGCACGAATAGTGTTCGCACCACCGCGGGCACCCTTGCGAAGGGGCACGAGGTTCTCGGCCTTTACTGGCTTTTTGTATGCCTTTTCGATCTTGGTGGTAAGTGTCACCTTCTTGTCCTCAAGCGAGATATCGACGGCCTTTGTAGAGGCCAAGCCCGAGTACTTGCGGCAGTTACGGTTCATCAAGTTGAACTTTTCGCGAGCAAACTCGTTGCCATTGCGCTTGACGAGGAAGGACGAGGTGTTCTTGGTCAGCAGCCACGTAAGGGTATCACTCGACATCTGAACAATCAAGGTATCATCAAGCTCTTAGTTTTGTGCACCATGGCCATTGCCACAGTCACGATACAAACCTTTTCCGCTTCTTCGATGGAAATAATGGGATGGATGGCGCTAATGGCAACAGCAAGCAAAGCGCTCGACCAATCGATTTGCCCGTGGGAGGGGCTGAGTTTGGATTGGTCAGAATTCATCGCGTGGATTTTTTTGTACGCGTAAAAGGCAGAATTATTGTTGCTGATTGCTTATTAGAGTTGTTCACTTCCTTTAACTGCTCCTTGAGCACTAATGACATTTTAGGTACGTCGGCCTGATCCACATCGCTACACGCTTCATCGTCAGCTTGGTTTATTGTACCAGATATCTCATGTTAGCTGCTCTACAGCATCATGACCTTTTCACCTATAGCAAATCCGTACTTTTCATTAAAAGTTGCAATTTCATCATATTTTGATCGACACAGATATAATTTCCGCTCGAGATGGTACATCAATGGTGGCTTGATGTAATGAAACGCCACGCTATCTGGGGCAGCGCTTTCGTCTTGTGAGCGCAATCCACCAATATCCTTGTGATATTTCACATACCAATTAGCTGGATCAACCCACGTGACATAAACATATTTTGGGTCAAATGCATGCCAGCGATCTCGACCACGATGATCTCTTGTATCCCAAACGTAAACGTCATTCCACATCATGCAAAAGGATACGCCGGCGTCTTCTGGTACTGTGCTACTCTCTTTATCCGACAAGCATGTTACTTCAGGTAATGACTCGACAATCTTGTCGAGAAACAATCGATTCATGGCGTACCCCGCGCCTCCCGAATTGTATAACATTCGATTCCAACGTAAATGCCACCTAGCCCGCAAAGTTGAATTTTTTACGTAGAAGTCCAGTGTGTTCATGGGCATACTAAAGCGATGTCCAAGTTGCATGGGCTCTCGATGAAATCGTTGTAAAATCTCTGGTCTTTTTAGATAAGCGCGTAAATTCTCGACTATTACGTACGTGTCGTCGTCGCACTTGTAGAACCAGTCGTAATCATGGCGAAAATGATCGTACAAATACCTGAGTGCAGCTCTTGTGCGCAGCCAAAGATGTTCGTGATCAGCGATGATATTAAGTTGCACCACGTCGAAATGATGTTCAGCTGAAGTGTTTGCACCCACTACAATCCGATCACTCACGTTGCTGAAAAAAAGAAGGTGGTTACAACGCTGCCCCCACGTCTCTGCTACGGCTTGAACGCGTGTTTGATGCTGCGATGAATACGTAATTGCGAAACAAAGAATACGTGGATATAAATTCTCGTGATGAATCTGCGCCGGCTCCGGTGTGACCTCGAGCATTTCGATTACCTGCCGAGCATTTTCGCGATCGAATGCACACAGCTCTTCCTTTGAAGGTGTTGGTGCTGATGATGCTTTAGCGGGCAAGATGAATAAGACAAGCAGGAGCGGTAGTAGAAGCATGAGAAGGGTTAAGTGGAATATTTTCCGCAACGGATATCCTACTAATATGAATAATCATTTTTATACTGATGCTGCATCTACAAGCATACCGGTAGTAATACAAGTATTAATTTCTAAACTTCGCGTGCCAGGCGAAGGAGTTTGAGAAGATAATTAGCGAACGCATAACCCACGTCCGCGACGAAACGTCTTCTCAGTGATCGTGGCTAGCTGCAGCTAAGCTGTTTAGTATCAAACCGGCAACGTGTTCGCCGGCCGTAGAGAAGATCCGAATGGGGTAGAGACATCCCCTTCAGAATTCTCGCCACATCGGGTCGAGACATCCCACTCTGGTGAGAATTCTTAAAAAACAAGTTCGAGCAATACGTCCTTATTGGAGATTGACAGTGGAATTATGCGGCCACACTCTTCTTCAAACTGCCGTCAAAAATGGAGGCGAAGAAGAAGGGTCATAGCCTGATCGGCTACGAAACTTTTTAGCCTCTTGCGCGTTGGACCAGGCCACCTAAAATGCACCTGGGCTCGAATTTTTAGACAGACCAGCCGGTTTTGGTGGTACCACTATAAACGGATGTGGACGACAATCTAGCAAGCTTAAAACTTCCCAAGCAAGCAGAAATGACCAACAGGATCCGCCGAGATATAAGAGCGAGACAATCTAGAGCTGCAGCAGCCGATGAACGAATAAGGCTTGTCTGAATAAACAGATGAGCAAGTGTGTCTCGCAGATTGTGAAGTGCAATCAGCTCATAATTAGATCTTATTCCACCTGCCACTATTTCTGTTAAGATCCATCTTCTATTCGATTGGGTGCCAGCGTTTGCATGCACACTTGTTCTCAAGGCAACAAAACTTTTGATATCTGATGGTGAAACAATTCAACAAATTAAAGATAAAAAGAAGATGATTCAATCTTCTTTAAACTCACGTTTTACGTCAAAGCAGAAGTTTGCATGGCAATGTACGTAACTAGTGGCATTCTACAATCTGAGAGAGTCGTGTGTGACATGAACACGTTTTGTTTTCCATTGCGGAGTAAACGCACAGTCTGCTTTCCAGCGCATTTGTGACGAGCTTGCCTAATTGGATGCACTACTTTAGATATAAAAGTTGGCTTACAAGCTAATTATAAGTTGACTGTACAACTATATAAATGGGTGGATTGACAAATTATTAAAGGAAATACCAGCGTGAAAAGGAGCCACATGCTTGATCCGTAGCTTGGAAAAGGTTGGGGTGACGCCCTCCTTCCAAGCGCGGGGGCTAATTGCTCGCGCGCTTCGGGCAGGTGCTCTCGGGCATCTGCAGGTCTCTAACGAGTCTCACCCTCGACGCGACGGTCTCCAGCACCGGGCGCCACCTGGGCTCTTACCAAGTCAGAGATAAACAAACTAATGGAAGACCCTCAAGACCTCGGTGCTGGCTGCACTGCCCGCCGAACGAGACTCGACGTATGCGGACACCACTCTATGCCGTGGACTAGTTAGACTGAGCCTAGCACGTGCATAACTTGGCAACGCGATAACGTAATACATTACATTACATGCTTGATCCGTAGTAATAAAATCTGTCACGTTTTTAACCATGACATATTGTTTTAGACGAGAGATATAATTTGCTTGTAACATGAAAGAATCTCACGATACAACCGGATTGTCTATAAACGACGCCGAGCTTTTGCAACAACACGAATGTTCGATGTATTGGACAATATTGGACATTTATGTTAAAAATAAAGCGTTGCTATGTTTATACAAAGCCAATTTTTGAGCTAGTGCGGATCTTCCGAAAACTGAATAAGCTTGTTGGACTTACACGGGGTTGGTAAATGAGCCCTATGTGTGCTGCCTGCAATATGCGTATCTCAATATTATAGTAAAACAAATAGAGTCAATTGACGCAAAAATGAATATCAGTAACGATTTGCGTCAAATTAGACCATCTACTTGACGTAATGCTGCATACCCTTAGTAATTTACTCTTTAAACGGTGAGAAATATCGTACATGACCTTCTCAATTTTCAGCATGCTCAATTACACTACTCCACATTGATCCAAAATTCATGAATTATGTCAGCTTTTGATTGCATATATAGTAGTAGTCGGGACTTAGAGAGACAAAGCCGGAAAGGATATGCCGAACAGTAACGCAAGCTCAAATACTTTTCGTTACGGGTTGAGCCTCGCATTATCTTGTCGCCCTCAACGCTAGAAGCATTTGGGTTGAAATAAAAGCGACAAATGAAGAGCATTAAGCCTAATGGGAAGTGCTCTGCTTTGATATTAATTGAATTGAAATACAGACTCTTAGCTTAATTAGATTTTATTGCTCATTCTGTAGTAAAGCTTGCATGAGAAAAAAGTGCTTATGAGGTTTCACGAGGATACGACAGAAACAAACGAGTAATTATCGCGAGTTATAGCCCATCGCAATAGTCTCAAATAGACTACACGAAGTTGCATTTTATTGTAGTATCAGTTGTGTCGGCTTTAATTTTAACACTTGAGTAAGTTTAAATTTGTACTCATTTTTGCAGGAGATTTGTTGCATAAAGGCAACACCGTCTATACCGCTAAACCTTATACGATTAGCGCCCGAAGTTCTTTATTTTATAAAGTTAGCATGCCGAGCCAACTGATCTTCGCTTTTATTCTATTGTCGGCGATTGCATTGCGATGAGGCTACAATCTAGTCGTTGCAGAGATGAGCGCGTATATGTCGTTTCTCTCAAAGTCAGAAGCTCCAGTTACCAGTTAAAATTGATCAGATCTGCATAGATCTAGTTCGTCGTAGTAGTCTGCATTGTCATAGCGTTGGCTCTACTTATTCTTGACATTTGGCAAGATTGTCCATCGACATGGCTCTCAAATTAGCTGGCGCGCGCCGTCAAAACGGAATGATAACAAACTTCTTGCACTCAATCCTATCATGCTGATTTCGCTAAAAAAAACCTTTGACAATCAAATGTCTCGTGTCCACACTAGCCAGTAGGTGAAATTTAGAAGAATAAGACCGTCTTATCCTCTATCAGGCGTTGATTTCGCAATCACAACATCCAGCCAAATTATCTCCATGATAACGCTTACCGCAAATATATCCTTTTGCTTCATCCGACCGTATGTAACACCGTGGCAATTGCTGTAGACTTGCTTTCTTGAATCGATCCATTTAAAAATGTACTGTTCATTTGTTTGTAAAGTGACATTTGGTGCGGTCATTCCTATTATATCGTCCTCGCCTCTGGCGTACATTATTATCTTTAATGGCTATAGCGATAAAGAAGCAGCCTAGCTTCAAGTTTGTTGTGCAGTCCGATTACTCCGATCTGCCGAAGTATGGTCGAGCGTCGTGTCAATACCTTAACAGATCGAATAATTAATATCTTGGAACATGCAGACAATATCTGCTAAAGAGCCGAGGCTCCTAAATTGTCGCACTGTATCCACTCTCTGGGTTCAAAATTTCGAGTGGTAAATGTTATGTGTAGTCATCATCTTGCACCAGCGCAGCCGAAATTTAGGACTTCTTTGTGTAGACTACTACTACGGTGGCCGATATCAATTAAATCGCCGTGGCACTGGAGTGGTCGTGATCTCGTGTATCATCTACTTAATAAAGTATGAGATTGATACAATTTGCCAGCGTACCCGAATCAATTTGATCTAATGTATAGCTTTTTTGTTTAACATTTAATTAAACCACCATGCGTAGTTCACGCATTGATTGCGCTGTGTTCGACAAATTTACAGCAGCCGTTAAGACTGCCAAGGAAATAATACATTGGTTGTAACATTCACAGAAATGCCACAGACATGGCAGATCGATCAGCTTCTCGAGATCTTATCAAATTTTTACTAGTGAGGTCAATAGAGACGCACAGTTCTGCTGTGAAAATCTGTTCGTGGCCTAAGTAAACTTCCATTATTTGTGAATGACTGTCGTGCGTAGACCCGCATCATCTGAAATTAATTTACGCATTACGCTGAGCGTATCGATGCTGCACAAGAACAACTCACGGTCGATCTGACAGCGGTGAATTCAGCTGCGTGTGCTGGTTTGGCGTGGTGGTTGATAGTGCCCTAAATTACAAAAGCAGGTTATGCCGACCCGATGCGCTGCGAATTTTCTGTCAAGCAGAAGCACTCTCGTCATACTCACGCCCGATGACACGCCGGGTGTAAAGCTCAGACTTTGATCGTCCATGTCGTGGTCAAAAGACAGACGACTTAAGTCTTGCCGCGGATTTGGAAATAGGCGCTGCAAGAGTGCACCAGCTTAGACCAAAACTCATTTGCCTTTCGACTAGATAGTTTATTAGTGCGCCCTGACACGAATGAAAGCTATGAAATCTTGTGCTGAAAAAAGTTAGGATGATTTGTTGCAGTAAGCAGCAACGCGTTATTGACGTAGGTCAAAAGGTTGACATGCCAAGATGCTACACTTTTATCGAAAGCTTTGATTCGTCGAAACTTGTAGCCCCTAACGCATTCTCTATAGTTGCTGTCGAATTCCATCAAGGCACACCCAACGGTTAGTCGCTTGAATAACAGACGATGTGAAAAAGCTTTGAGTCTTTTAATAGCGACGAAGTTGGAGCCCATATTAAATTGCCATCGCGGCATTTGATGATGACAACTTGCTTTGGTAGGAGTGAGAGCAGCTAGATTACTTAAGCATTAGTTACAATATACTTGTTGCACACATACATGACCCAAGCACAAGTCGTTGACGCAATCTAATCGGACATTTAAAAACTAGCCATGTAGATAGGGAGGTCAAGTCGGATCAGTACATGACAAGTACAGCTCCCAAAAGAAGTTGCTCAAGTCTCGGGATTTAACTTTTGTGTGCCGGTCATCGGCGACGTGAAGGCCAGCAATTTTTAGTCTTAGATTACCAATTTCAGTGGTGGCATTTTTAATGTGCCTTGACCATAAAGGACCTGGAAGATCGGGCTCCCGCTCAGAACTCTGGACTTCCATTGCAGTCAGTAGGACGGCCCGTATCTTACAAACACGAAACACGACTTTTTTGCGCTTTCGGCCCGAGAAAGCTTTGAAGGTTTCATGACTCAGCATAAGAATTGTGTTCGGCACACATACTCGCGATAACAAGACTTTATGCACCAGAAGCACGACAATGAAAGACCCATCTTGACGCTACGACCACGACCACCGCCCTAAGTACCTCTGCACTGGGAGCCATGCACCGTAGCCTCGTTGATATCCATTGGCTCCTGCATGAAAACATGGTTTGCTAAAGTTAGGACTTATGATGCTAATCTTTTGCTTCGTTAAAATTCACGAAGCAAGATGACACGTCTTCGAACGAAGTCGCGCATCAACGACTTGCCTTTCTCAAGCGCAAGAATATCATACAAAAAGTTGATTTGATCGTAACGATTGGTACGGATATGTATCTACGGGGTGGACTACTTGGTGCATGGACTTGCGCACACTCACAGCCCCATCTTTTTTTTTGAATCGGACAAGGCATGGATTAAAAACTTGATCGACAAATTAGTGTCAGCTGAGCAATTAGACACTAAAATTAACCTTGACATCTAATTAAGGTCATGACGCGCATGCTGCATGGATCTTGTTGCGTTGCTAAGCCAAGGTCTTCTACCTTGGGGATAGCAAAGTTTTGTTAGGGTGCCTTTTGCCATTGGTAGAGATAGTGAGAGAGACTGCCGAAACCCAGTACAAGCGACGACATTGATCGAGTAAGGTCCAGCAAGTATTTGTAAGCAAGACAGTACATCAGTCAATGGTACTGTAACATCCTCATCTTCTCCATAGCGATTAAATGCTAAAATGTGAATTGCTATTGCTGCTGTCAAGTATCCTTGCAAATTTGTGCACAAGAAATATGAAAAGGCCGTTATCATCACTAAAGCATTTTGCAGTGCGGAAAATAACATCTGATTAGTTCGAAACGAGATAAATTCTTTTATTTCCTGTGAAAGCATTCATGTGCTTACTTGGCTTACTCCAGTGTAAAACATATGCCATAACTCGAGCCTGCGAGTGTTCTACACGAACACAATTTTCCGTAGTCAGGCTTTCGTTTTACCGACGCACTCACAAATGTCAAATGGTACGATCCGTTTGTGATACCCATAGTTTAGTTACTCAAAACCACAAAGAATATTAGGTGTTTTGGCAACCGAATTTTCGGGCCATAATTGCATAATTCACTAATAATCGAAAATTTTGCAAAATCTAGAGCAGCTGACTTGCCAAAAAGCGTTAAGGCCAACGTTGAGGAGCTGCGCGTCCATCGTCCGAGTTGGTACACAACACCACAGAGCGCTATCAGTTTACCAGTCTTGTACAATGGCAGAAAAGGGCGCGAACAACGTGGGTGTTACGCTATACCAGGCAGACTACGAGGCCGTGGAAATGGTGACAGATCAGGGCAAGGAGATCCTCCAACAGTAAATTCACTCAATTTGTTTCAAATATTGCAGCTTTCGGGCTAATAGCTTACTTTCATGTATATAGAGAATTTACAGAGGCTCAGCTTTTTTTGCACTCGATTCAAGAGCTTGAGCGTGTGCGCACGGAACACAAGAAGAAAAAACAAAAGACGAAGAACGTGCCCGAAAATCAGATCGATAAGATCAAGATTGAAGACGCTATCGAGCCAATCGACCATAATGATCGTGTAGAGGAGCAAGAGGAGACAGCAGAAGATGCAAACGAAGAGGACGATGTCATTGACCCGAGAATTTACTACCGCCCGATGGTGGCGGAGCTGCAAGCGGCAGTTGCAGAACTGCATCAGCTTATCAATTCTATCGATTTGATTCGGCGTCGCGATTTTTTGGAGGAAATGCGCTGTATTCGAGAAAATACGGCGCCCAAGAGAGAGGAACTCGAACATGTGGTGGAGGCAAAAAGAGCACAGGTGAAGGAAAGTGGCACAATTTTGCTGGATGGTGTTGAAGCGCTGGCAAAGACGGTAGAGAAGGAAAGCGTGTTTTTTCAGGGTATCACGCAGATGCTGCGCAAATGGAAAATCTGCGCACCCATTCATGGAAACATTCCCAAGCCGTTCCGTGCGGGCGAGCCTCTGGCAGTGGATTGCAGCTACAGCAGCGGTTAGTGTCTCTGTTCATAGAGTTTAGTGGGTGGGCGATTTGATAGAGTGCATCGTCATTGTGTTTTAATAGCGGGGTCGTTGTTCGTGCCGCAGACTCGGTCGATCGCTGATCTCGCGTATGCCGAGGTATATTTTACCTGCGACAAATGTAGATATATTTATTAGGTGATGTTGTGCTTTTGTTGCTAGCTAAGTCGCACTGAAAAGGGACTTGTTCGCGTGAAGACTCCTGAGGATTTTCTTGCTCGCACGATTCAGGTAAAAAAGCAAGTGATCATTTTTTAACCGTGCGAATTTTACTCATGTTTTGGTTACTTGACACAGCTTACACTGGAAGCTAAGGATACGGGAAAGCAAGGAACGTACACATTACCATCACCACCTCTTGTTAACATGTACGATCGTGCTGCCGTGTGCACACATGAAAAGGGCAACAGTACTGAATCAGAGGATCTGTTTTTCGAGTGCAGGACTTTATCAGAGATGGATGAGTTAAGCAATACACCTGAGGACTTGAAGGTGTTGGAGGAGCGCAACGTGTCACTTCTGAAGGCCGTCCAGTTTTCTGTGTTCTGTGAAGAATTATTTCACACACTGATGAAGGAAGCGCTTCAAAATTCGTCAAAATGGACAGACACAGTCTACAATATCAGCAATTATACTGTCAAGAAGCATGGCAGGGACGAGAGTTTATCAGGAGACACGCAAATATCGGTTTTGCAAGTGTTGGATGATGAAATTCGGCTACGCGTTAATGAGCGATATCAGCTGACTATAAAACTTGTAGACGTTAAAAGTTTGCTAAAAAGAAACGATGGGACTACGAAAAGAGACTTTGGGGTCACAGAGGCGGTAATTGGAGAGCAGTCAGATCGCACAAGCGTGAAAGAAGAGCTGCAAATAGATGAAGCTCTGGCATCGACAAGCAGCCCAAGCAAGCCTCGACGTGCGGCCTCCATTTCTTATGAAACTGCTGCTGACAGTGACGAAGCCTTTTTAACACAGACTTGCCGGTATACAATTTTGCTGCTGCAGCAAGAAATTCGGACCCGTCACGGTCGAAAAGATATTTCCCGGGCATTGTTGTATACTGGCTTGGATCTTCTGACAACCGGTGGAGGTGGTATCAGCTCTAGCAACTCGGGTGCTGGAATGGGCCATGCGACTGAGATAGACAAGCTCGATAGTACTCCGGGAACCCTGGCAACAGTTTTAAAAGTGCTCGCACATACCTTGCTCAAAAATGAGGTGACTCGGTACTTGGATGGGTTTTCTTCGGTGCTTGCTTTACAAAAGCTTCAGACATCATCATCGGGTCGTGTTTTGGACGATGGTTTGCTGCAACCTATTTGTGATTCGGTACGCGGCATATATGTGAGCCCTCGGTGGAAAACGTGCGCATTTGATTCGACTTTGTCAGCCTTTGATTTGAATATCGGGAAAAACTTTTCTACTGAGGTACTCATTTCCGGAGCGCGACTTCTTCTTCAGACAGGCATTGCATCCAAACGCGAGTTGTTGGGTGTGGAAGGACTTCGCGAGTTTGTGGAGACAACTCTTTGCTCTCAAGTGGTTTTAGCATTGCATCACGATGCCGTGTCTTTCGGCGTTAAACAGAGTTTGATGAACCTCGACTGTTCTAGCGTCCGCCTCGTAGTCACAGGTGAATGGGACGGCAGTTGCATTGGTGAAGGCCGTGTGTCCGATGCACGGGTAGTTGGCTCGATCTTTTTAGTGCCATACTTTGCTTCTGATGGAAGTTTGGCCATTAACTGTTTGCTGCAATCTGTCGATGCGAGCAAGCTAGCACCTGTACAAGCTACATTGTGCCGCTCTGCAGCTGGAGAGGTGCACAAGGTGAAGTGGAAGAGAATACCTGGTTCTAGCGACGCGGGTAAGATGCTCTGGCTTATGCAAAAGACTGGCGTGTTACCGGAGCCGTTTAAAGTGTCGACTAAATCTAAGGCAGTATTGCTATCTAATGGCAACTAATGGTAGTCGTGCACAATAATACCAATATGCTTTTCAGTAGAAGGACGTCTAACGCCTTTGAAGTAGGCAGGCATCTACACAACACCAGTATCTTGATCTGCTTATGGGCCCCAATGTGTCAACCTAGAAGTAGATTAAGTGCATCAAAACCCTAGCTGCGGCCAGGACGCGGGGCGGGGTCAGTCCCTGATAACCGTTTGAAGATGGCGTCCAGTTGATCTGCTACAAGGTCGTAGCCGCCGTTTCCCTGCAGTGCGCGGTGCACTTGCTCATTCAGCCCACCAGGCGTAGCAGCCTCATTGGCCATTTCACCAAAGTTTTCCTTCGACTCGGCGCCAGCCGTAGCCAACGCGGAAAAGAATGACGCAATGAATTCTCGCGATGCATGATCCCCTGATGGTAACATCACACGATAGCAATTAGTACGAAGCCACCTTTTTTTTCAGCTTCTAATAAAGAGTAGCACATACCGACACCGTTGTTGACACACCACTTTTGCGTGGTATCGCAAGTGGCGTAGAAAAAAGAGATAAGGGCAGTGATGCCTGTAAGCTTGGTAATCTCGGCTTCTTGCGCCACCATGACAGGCGTACCAATTTGTGCAAATAGATCGCGAGCATAGGCATTGTCAGGATATGCCAGGATGGGACCCGAACGATTGGCAGCGGCGGGCAGTGGCACGGAGCGCACGACGCTCTCGGTAGGCAGCTTGACGAGCTGCAACAACTCTTTGTACGGAATAGTGGCCATCATGGACACCACTTTTTTTCCAGCAAATGAGAGCTTGGGCAACTCCCCGCGCGCTACATCAGGCAACAGCCCGATAAAAATCACGTCGCTCTTGTCCACAATTTCCTGATTAGATGCACTAATGCTCACACGGTCCGGGAACTTGTCCCTAAGTGCGTCTGCCTTAGTCTTTGTGCGCGCCGACACGAATACGTGCTTGGGCTTCCATCCATTCTCACTGCAGAAGCCCGAGAAAACAGCCGAGCCGATCTTGCCTGTGCCAAGTAGACCCAGAATTGTGTCGGGGGAAGGCACCATGGTGTCAAATCGAGTCTCTTGAAAATCTTACTTGACATGATTTAAGAGTGACGTGGTCACTATCACAAAAATCAATGTTCACGTAAATCTGTGTCCGACCCCATTCGTGCTGAGTCTACTTATCTTTATCATTGTATTGTATTACGTTATCGCGTTGCCAAGTTATGCACGTGCTAGGCTCTATGGCTAGTTCACGGCATTGAGTGGTGTCCGCATACGTCGAGTCTCGTTCGGCGGGCAGTGCAGCCAGCACCGAGGTCGTGAGGGTCTTCCATTATTTTGTTTATCTCTGACTTGATAAGAGCCCAGGTGGCGCCCTGGTGCTGGAGACCGTCGCGTCGAGGGTGAGACTCGTTAGAGACCTGCAGATGCCCGAGAGCACCTGCCCGAAGCGCGCGAGCATTTAGCCCCCGCGCTCGGAAGGAGGGCGTCACCCCAACCTTTTCCGAAGCGCGCGAGCATTTAGCCCCCGCGCTTGGAAGGAGGGCGTCACCCCAACCTTTTATCTTTATCATGTCCTTGTTAATTAATTTTGTGCATGATTGTGCTGCAATCAACAAATTGTTGCTGCATGCTATTTAGACTGAAAGACAGTTACCAGAGATGACGTGTAAAATGATCTACGAGCTACCAAAAAGGTATATTTATGAAGATAAGCTTGGAAAAGGTTGGAGTGACGCCCTCCTTCCAAGCGCGGGGGCTAAATGCTCGCGCGCTTCGGGCAGGTGCTCTCGGGCACCTGCAGGTCTTTAACGAGTCTCACCCTCGACGCGACGGTCTCCAGCACCAGGCCAAACCCCCTTCCACGCCCTTAACCGCGCCAACCGCATCCGGGTTGGCTCCTTTAATGTAAATTCTCTAGGTTCGAAGCGCAAGAAGCACGAAACACTCCCCGAAGATCTCTGGCTACCGCGTCGATATCCTTGGCCTCCGAGAAACCAAGATCTACGATAGAGGTGAGCACCGCATTGATGACTTCCTTCTAACCCTGAAAAAAAAAAAAAAACGAAGCCAAGACCGAAGTCACCGAAATCCGCCGCCACTGCAACCCGTCGGGCGCCACTCGACACGCTCGATCCCGAGAAGAAACCTGGCGCCACACTCAGAAGCTCGGAACACTCCTCGGCGATATTGAAGATCTATCCCGACGCAAGTCCCTGGCCACCCTCGCGCTCCACCGCCTCTGGTCCGTCTGGCTCCGCCCTACGCTCATCTCACCCAAGTCCCGCATTCGACTGTACAACACCTACGTTCTACCGATTCTGCTGTACAACTGCGCCACCTGGACTCTTACCAAGTCAGAGCTCCACGGCCTCGAGAGTTTCCATCGCCGCCAGCTTCGCTACGCTCTTGGCTATCGCTACCCCCGACACATTTCGAATGCAAGACTCTACGACCTCTGTGATGAGCGGCCGCTGAGACTACGGCTGACACAAGCTCACTGGCGCTTGTTTGGCCATGTACTTCGCCGCAATCCCGACATTCCAGCTAACCTCCAGATGCGTGCCTACTTCTTCTCCACCGCAGCAAAATGGCGCGGACGTCCCCGCACCACGCTCCCCTCAACACTCGACCACAACCTTGTTTCCCGTGGCTCCGGCTCTCGACTCCGGATAGCACAAGACCTCGAAGTGGTACGTACCCTTGCACAAGACCGAAAGAAATGGAAGAACCTCACGACCTCGGTGCTGGATGCACTGCCCGCCGAACGAGACTCGACGTATGCGGACACCACTCTATGCCGTGGACTAGCCAGACTGAGCCTAGCACGTGCATAACTTGGCAACGCGATAACGTAATACATTACATTACATTAAAGTGATGTTCTGCTCCTTTCACTTCTTGTCCCATCACAACTTAATAATAATACTGCGGCAATTAATATGACAGCAATTTAATCGCTTCCGACCGTCATTCATAAGTTTTGGCTGCCACCAATAGTTCCCTACACAAGCATTATTCCCAACTTTAGTAGTCGCTCATTTGATTTTCCATTTCGACCACCTCTTCTTGACAAGCCACAGCGCACCCGATCAAGGCAGAAATCCGTAATCATCTGAAATATCTCCGTATGCAAACCGGTAAAGATATCAGATGGGTGTCTATCGTCCACCATTAACGTAGGCTCTTTAGCCGATAACCAGGCTTAACCACAAGAGCTTGTTGCATTGAATAAAAGAAAAATGGGTTTTATCCATAGAATTTGACCAAGTCAGTTAGCTCATAACAATGACCGAACAGACAAAAAAGAGTGGTCAAGTTCGTCCGGGTCACATTACGATGACCAGGCCAACAACTTTGGTGCAATTGCACTAATGTCGGCCTTTGTAGCGAACTATATCAGTGTGCTATACGCCGCGCATGCAAAGGCCGCATCAGTAGCAAAGTCTGACCTCGCAGAGGCTTTACCTCAACGAGAATTATAAAGGTCATCTACCAGAACGCCTCTAGACCCTGAAAGAGACTCTCACGCGACAAAGAGCGCGTGTCTTCCTCCCGCTAGTCCTCAAAAGCTTTTGCTTTAGGAGCATCCGTCTGGATCTTTAATTGCTAGGATTGTCCAAAAATTTAGGCTTTGACAGCTGTCGAAAGATTCACAGAGTCTGGGAGTACACTTTATTGGGTGTTGGACTGAGCATCAGGCTCTTTCGTCAAGTAAATGGCCCCACGCAAACGGCCAATAATTTAAGGGGATACGCCCGGCCAACGACGCCCTGGTTAACGAAGTCAGCGATATTGATGACTAAGAAAAGAGAGCGAAGTCAAAGACGACAGTCCTGGGTACATCGCTTGGATGGGTCCGAGTCCAAATTACCAATGCAGTGGGTGAGGGGCTATGTGACTCGCTCACTGTGGGGTACCGACGCAAATCTCCGTCTAGTGAGAGGTCTACATACTCCTTAAATAACTCGTCCGACGAGGACATGATGCCGAGCAGTAAGCTTACCTACTTCGCGCACCGCGAGGGCTCTCTGAAGGCCATTCGTAGTATCTACAACTGTCACTTGGCTTTATAAAAGCCTTTGTTTCAGCGCGACCAACAGCGGCTATGTACGAGCTTGCAGCTTTGCATAAAAAATTCTCTAAATTGTACACTTGGCGTTGTATAAAGCCTGGAGACAAGGGAAGGTGTAAGTACACCCTTGCAAAATCCCAGCACTGTCACCACTAGCGACTAAATGTTTTTTAAGGATGTTACAACCCGAAACCAACATGTCTGTGAGCCAAAAGTAAACCTACGCTACGAGTGCGAATTTGAAGTCACTTGTTTTATACCCCAACGAGCGGTCAAAAGACTGCAATTGAAATTCGAAGCGTCCGTTGCTTCGGATGTAGGCCGTAACGATCTTTGAATGTCGTATTGGAGCTGGTCGAACGGAGCTCACGAGATCTGTCGAGAAAAGCTGCTTTCCTCTCTTATACCCTGCTTCCCAAAGCACCACTTTGGTGGCCTTAGCAATTATGGGTCACCGGAGTCGGCCGCTTTCGCCTTGAGATTGCACCTTTTTATGATTTGTAAGGAGTAGCAGCTCCTGAGCAACTCAATGTACGAGCTCGAGCTTGATCTTGAGTGGGCCCTGGTAGTCCGGATGCAAATTTTACGGGTAGTGCTTGAATCTTTGGAGAGAAGAAAAACTCCTTTGCTCATGTGACCAACGACCTTTGCAGTCAGACTTACCGCCGTACGTCTAGCTTGAGGTCTTCGAACTTCAATGAAGGTCACTTTTTCCGTTATGAGCTTCTGATTCATGTAACCATGTTAGACACGGTCCCTCAGCTTTATGGCCAACACTGTAGAAGCTCTGAAGTCACATTATGACCACGCAAACTGGCTTTACTAGTTAAGTTAGCGTGAAAACAGATCTCACATGAAGACCGGATACCTGAGAAGAAAAAATCTACACGTAAATATTGGGTGCGTCGACACCGTCTTACCTTTGGTTTAAGCGAATACAACTTTATTTTTGTGTAAATCATTCCTTTTGTCGATCTTGAGCGATTCAAATTGCATCCTTTGCGCTGCTTACAAATTTTTACAAAGCCAATAACTATATCCACGAAAAAGCTGTCGTCACATCGCAAACGTGGGGAACGAAACTTTTCTGAGCCTCTTTCACTTTTTCCAGGGGCATTAGTGCTTCGAAGTGCTAGGCTAGTGGGGACTGTAACATACTGATTCAAGAGGGTAAAAAAGCCCTTGGATGCATGAGCTGCATTGTTGAGGGCCAACTACACCATAGACGTTTTGTCGGCTCACGATTGCGAAACTATAAAAAAATGATGCGCAGTGTTTCCATGTACGCCTTTGATATCCCTTCTATCTGCTGCAGACATCAGCAAGCGACTTTCTGATAAGTATAACAGCGGTTATCAAACTGCAGCGGTAAGCTGCGAGTCTCAATCCAACACCCTCGGCTCGTCATCGCGGATATATCTCGCCTGTCTGTGGCTTACCGGATGTCAATAACATCGCGGGTATAAGTATCTCGGCACCTGGTCCAGCCAGTCCATTTAGTAAACAAACAGCGAGGGGTTCTATACAAAACTCAGAAATGACGGGAAGAAGCCGTCATGTGAGCCACAAGCTCGACCTTCTAGTATGTATCATAGGTCCTCGCATACGTGTACATGTGGTGCCTCAAAAATCTAAGAAGCAAATTCTTTCGGCCCAAATGACCACAAACGACATCGCATCATGTGCCTGTAAGCTTCCAGGTTCTTGTCGCTTTGAATAATCAGCTAGGTCGGATCGGTCGAATCCTTCCTATCGTGAAGAAGACCGCCTTCCCACTCTAAGAGATGCAGCTGCTGAAGCTGTCCAGCGGCTCGACTTTTGAAATCTTGCCTGCGATTACAAATTAAATTTGCGATTCTAGACCGACGCTCGGTTTATATGCCTGACAAATCCATTAAATATTGCTGCAGCGAAATAATCATCATCATTTTTCAGAAAGAGACCTCGGCAACATTCCAGGCTTGTATTCAATTTTACAAAGAAAAATCTCAGTATAGAAACCGGTATAACTATTAATAGGGTGCTGTCGTGCACCAGACACCATTCTTCTTAGAGCTTGAACTCGGGTTTTATAGTGATCCATTACATAAAGTATGGCAAAGGCGAGGAAATATTCATGGAATATCGCAGCAGGTAACTTTGCTTTTTAAATGTGAATGGTGTGTTGGCGTCAATTGCCTCAAGAAATCAAGTCCGCCAGTAAAATGTCGCGGTCCCCTTCACAGACAAAACATATATATATATATATATATATAGTGTCCCGCGCTTTACGAGTGCAGTGCAATTATCTGAGTGGAAGATACTACAAGCGGAATGTCGGTTATACACGATGTATCAAAGCAGCAGCAAAATAGCGTGGTCTGCGCTTAGAAGGTTTTCGGCTGAATCATATGAACATGGAGCGCTTAAATATATGTGGTGACTTCAGCCTCGTGATAACCTGAAGTACGTGCAAGGCGAATGGGCTAACTCCGCTGCCCCGTCGTGGAGTAGTGAGAAGCTCTTGCAGTGCCGATTTTGCCATTTCCATTTCGGCTTTTCAAAGTTTTAAGCTTAGAAAATGTGGCCCGACAAGCACATTTATATACTGAGTTTAACAAAAAAATACTAAATCAAATGTGGGCTTAGCTTAAACTGACACAAAGAATTATGAAAAAACGTATTGCTTTTGCAAACGTTAATAGTGGTCGTTTACCGGGCTGTCAAAACTTATGATTGATTCGTGTTATCTTCAGAAAAGTATAATTCCCTACAAAATTCATCCGTATACGCGTGCGGGAATTTGGCTGCTAAAACTAGCCCTCTGCTCGATTGCATTTGCCACCTGCAGCACTCGCTCTTCGGTCTTGCGAGCGCCCATGAGCTGCAGCCCGAGAGGATAATTACCATCCTTCGTCAATGCAGCTGGAATTGATACGGAAGGCAAACCAGCCATGTTTGCTGGCACGGTCATAACGTCGTTAAGGTACATGTTAACCGGGTCTTCCTTCGTCTGCTCGTTTTTGACAAGGAACGGACCCGAAGGCGTTGTTGGGGTCAGTAAAACATCGATACATTGTTTTTCAAAAGCTTGCTGAAAATCATGTCGAATTCGTTGGCGCAAAACCACGCCTCGCTCGTAGTAGTCGCTCATGGCACCTGCGGATAACACGAAGGTGCCGGACAGGATACGCCGCTACAGCACGGGTACAATTGATTTTAAAAAAACAATTGCAATGCAAATTGCTAATTTGGCATCATTTACCTGCGCTTCTTCACCAAAACCCTCTGATCGTGTTCTACAGTACAACTCACGGAGGGCGTCAGACTGGTCCTCATGGCTATTAAGCGCAATCTCCTTGGCTCTTATGAAGGCATCCGAATGTTAAGTAAATTCTAGATATAAAGAATAAGTCTATTGACACAGCTTACCTATAGCCATATCGCACACCGTCATAACGAGATAGATTGGAAGATGCCTCGGCGCATGCCAAAATGTAGTACGCAGGGATGCATAGCTTTGTCGTTGGCAGCGACACACTAACGACCTGAGCTCCCGCATCACGGAGCCAGGCCACACCATTATCCCAAACGTCTAAGATTTCATTGGGCAGCTCTTTCACAAAGTACTCCACAGGAACACCCACCCGAACACCGGTCAGGTCAACCGTTTCATATCGCTGTGATGCTTCCACCGTATTCAAGCACTAAAGTGCACATTATAAGACCGCTGCCATCAATTCCAATATTTAAATCATACCCAATTATCAGCTAGTACGTCGGTCATACAGGTCGAGTCCATATGATCAGGACCCGCTACAGCTTTCACAACGACGGCAGCATCACTACAACACGCCAAAGACTAAGTGAGTGTATCTTTCTACGATTTTCAAACTTTTACACTCACCCGACAGATCGAGCAAAAACACCCGGCGTATCTAGTGAGCTCGCGTACGATATCATACCATGACGCGACACACGACCATACGACGGCTTGAATCCGACAACACCACAATATGCAGCAGGCTTTCACCAACAAGCCGCGATCAGTACTTGTAAAATAGTTGTATAAGTGCTACCACTCAAAGTGTAGCTCACCTGGCGTACTGAACCTCCAGTATCCGATCCTAGCGCAGCAAAGCAGCATCCCGATGCCACCGCAGCCGCACTACCACCCGAGCTTCCACCAGCTACAACTGCCTTATTCCCAACACCTATAGACCATGGGTTGATGGTGGCCCCATACGTAGAATAGAGCGTGCCGGAACCCATGGCGAACTCGTCCATGTTGAGCTTGCCGAGTGGCACGGCGCCTTGGTCCAAAAGCCTTTGGGTAGCTGTCGACTCATACGGAGCCACGAAATTCTCTAATATTTTGGAGGCGGCTGTCGTGGGTACGTCCTTCATGCAGAAGAGATCTTTGACTCCAATGGGAATGCCGTCCAACAATCCTAGTGCCTGGCCGGATGCGCGCCGCTCATCCGATGCCTCGGCCAACTCCAGCGCACGATCAAAGTCCGTAAAGACAAACATATTAAAAGTCCGCGTTTTCTCCACTTGATCAATGCAGATCTGCGTTAATTGTACGGCTGAAATGTCACCTGTGGCGAGCGCCTTTGCGGCAGATATTAGCGTCTCCTTGCACCATTTGCTGACGCTGCGGGATGATGGTCCACGCCACGCACAAGTTATACTTTTTTAAAAAACTGTGAGATCACACTAATGAATTACGTGATCCAAATGGCAACATTTACTGGCACGCACCGCCGCGAGATCCCCATGAGCATCATTCTTGTCTTATCGCATACGAACGTACAAGTATGGGTATAACTAGTGTTTTTTTTGGTGCTGTCAAAAAATACTGGGCGTAAAAAGGCGTGTGTGGACCACAATCTATAGTTTGGTCAACGACGATATGGTGTCACCAGCCATGGCATCGGGCGTGGCGCATGCCGCGCTAGAGTGGTTTGAGAGTAGTCTACACTGCCAAAAGAAAATTCCTGCATCGCATTGGACGGTTTTGTCAGTCATCGTCGTATGTACAACTTCAATTTCTTCATCCCTCGCCTCCCAATGTAGTTATAAATTTCGAGTGCTGGCAGCGGCTACAGGTAACAAATGCCTCGGTCGACGCGACTTAAACGCTGATGGTCTAGTGGTGAATGATTGCCACGCTGAGGTGCTGGCAAGGCGCGCATTTATCCGGTACTTGTATGCCGAGACGCTCTTTTGGCAGGATAAAGGACCGAAGTCAAGCCAGAACTCGATCTTTGAGCGGCACTCAACGTCTCACCGATTGGTGCTCAAGCCACAAAATTCTATCCATCTATTTATCACTGAAGCACCTTGTGGAGATGCTGCTATCTATGAATTACGCAAAGAAGTCGTCGATGAGTTGGTACAGCATCGAGAAGCCAGAGAGATAGGACAGTCTGATGAGAGAGAGCGTACGGAATTACGTCTGACGGGTGCTAAGGTGCACAACAAGAAATTAAAATGGGATGATTTACCGAAATATCGAGACACGCCATTGGAAAAGAAATTTTCGCAAGTAGTTGGCATTGCGCGTGTCAAGTCTGGTCGATCCGATTTGCCACTGGAGAAACAGACGCTGTCCATGAGCTGTTCTGATAAAATAGCAAAATGGAATGCACTAGGTCTGCAGGGATCTTTGTTGTTGCAATGGTTTGAGCCAATTTTTTTAAGCTCAGTTGTTGTAATTGAAGATGATCAGGCAGTGTCAGTCGAAAAGCAGGAACAGGCACTTTATCGAGCTGTGTGTACACGATTAGTCGACCGCAAAGCACTAATAGAAGGGGCATTGCTATCGTGCGAGACGTTAGTTGTTTCCGGTCTTCCCCAATTTGGTCGTCGACGAACACCCGATCGAGCACCGTCCAGCCTGGCAATAAATTGGACCACTAGGGAAACTTATTGGACCCGAATAGGAAAGAATGATTTCTCTACTAAGAGGTGGAACTTGGCTCCTCAATCAATGGAAGCAAACAACTTCACAACCAAATTCTTTAATGAATTTGAATATGAGTTCCTCATGGCAGCTAACGGATTCAAGCAAGGCGCTAACAAGGCAATCAAAATGCATCGAGTTGCAATGGAGAAGGTGGCGTCACGTTTAGCGAAAAAGAACATGCTACGGGCATTTCATTACCTTCTCGGACAGCTATCAGACTGCTTTGTTCACCTCGATTACCTCCAACTCAAGCGATTGGATGAATTAATAGCATTGCCCGATGCATCTTCGACAGCTCTCACTGGCTGCAAAAAGCGGAGAAAACAATTTTTTATAGCTTTTAGCGATTGGATTGGAATTCCTGCTACGTTTAAGCAATTTAAAGTTTAAAATTGCCCGTGAACTTCAGCTGCTTTTTAGTGTTGCCCTGTATGCATTTCAGTGTTCGTTTGGCTTTTCTGCGGTCATTAAAAATAGTCTCTCATAGATTATGGATCCACGTTTCCAATTGAAGTTGCATTACTATACACCATAGCAAATGATGTCACACACTCATATATTCAAAAGACACCGCAAATAATCCTATGACTACAATTCCCTAGTGATGGCGTTAACTGCGTACATACATGCGAGAATTGGACTGGTCCAAGCACAAAAAAAGCCAGTAAGAGAGGTGATAATAAGTGACCCTTGCTTTTGAAATTTAAATTGTCGCGCTGGATGAAAGACGTACACAATTACCATGTACAACCAAAAACCATCTAGACCGTCAGCAGTAGGCCTGTCAAGGCTAAATTTGGAATAAAATATATTCAGGGAGCTAATTAATGTGAAGGGCATGTGAAGGGTATAAATTCGTAAACATTCCAGCATGTCTTTATGTAATGTACCAATTTAGCTACATCACTAACGCATTGCATTGAAGCTCTTTTGCTGGCCAGAACGCAACAGCTCTGCTGCACATCGTAGAATATTTTTACTGTCACCAAAAAAACTACCCAAGAAAAAACTTGCCATTGTCACCGTCACCAAAAACTACACTTGGCTCTGTAAGTAAAATACATTTATCGTATAATTATTGAAGTACATATAGTCGACCCTCAATGGGGTGTAACATTTAAATAATCTATTTACGTTATGTTACGTATGACATGTTGAACACCTACACCGGTATAGACACGGTGTGGATCATGAAGCTGAACAAACTGTAACGTGAAGCCTTTGAATTGTGTGTGGCCTCAATTTGCGGCGGATTTTCGGCCTGTTTTAAGCTACTGCACAAGTTTGTGGATGTCACGAGAAGAGCTTTCTTGTCTGTCATACATCATAAGCAAAAACACAGGCATGCCGTGAAATTTCAGCAATCTCGGGTTGCAGAATTGATGAGGCATTTACTGATAGGTGAAATGCTTTGTATATGAGTATATTAGGCAGGGTCTTCAAAAGCATCTATCGCCACACCTGTCGATTTATGCAATATGAGTTCGACTTTTCAATGCTTTCAGTCGTACCAAACGATACTTTTGCTGCAAAATTACCACGATGAAGCTTGCGATCAGCAAAGCGACTGCAGGGATCGACTTATTATTCCACGACGAAGAAGGGATAGAAAGTTGATCAACTTTTAATGTGTCGTCATACTTATAGACACTTCTGACGTATGCAACAATGTCATCCATATTCAGCTGCGTGGAGTCCAAAGACTGCGGCTGATCCATGGCAAAGTAACAGTTGGGGCAAGACACAGTTGTAGGCCACCTAGGTTTGCCAAGATTTCTATTGACATTGTTGTGCATCAGCCACATCCAGAATATCACAGCGTGAGAGCCATCTTCATCCGCAAGCGCCAATTTTTTAGCGATGCTATCTGGGTTTGCTTTAAGAAAATGGTGTCTGCACTCTTCGCAGCCGAAAAAGTGCTTGACAACAAGAAGAATAGCATTCATGACCTTGCTCGGCTGTAATCGATCAGCATTGACCGTCAAGCTGTGAAACAGCGTCCAAAGCCCGCACGTATGTGTTGCGCATAAGCTCAGGTCGTCCTTGCTCGCAAATAACTTCGTGGGATAACTCATCGCATTGGCCACACCTTTCCACTTTTCCAGCATAGTGTTCCAGTCCATTTGCCTCCATGTGTTCTGCTGCTTGATCATATCCACAAGCAGCGCTAACGCGGCTTGATTCTCCTTCAATGGAAAAGCGTTCGATAGTGTCTGCACCCACGTTAGTGCAGCCTCGTATCGCTCTCCAGCCAACTCCGTCGTGCCCATATAGAACCCGTCCTCAAAAGTTAGCAATGCCGTAGCTCCTGCGTCTCTCAGCCTCTTCAGATGAGTATCCATAGAATTCTCATCGTATAATGGCTCAACAGGGTCTCCAAAATTATATGTTTTCTTCAGACCGCTACGCATAGAATTTTTCGGATATACCTGGTCTACATTGATCAGTGGCCCCATACCGTTTTCCTTAAGCGTCTCCTCGATCCAACTGGCAATATGTCGGGCGTACACGTTGTTATCATGAGGCATGTCGATGGACTCCTTACTATTAGGTGGCACATGGTACATCTTAACACCAGGATACAAGAGTACGCCCTCGCGGTCGCAGATCTCGTTTTGTCTCGTACAGTCTATGGCACCTAGTTGTATTGAATCAACCTTGCCGTAGACTTTAGCCACCTCCTCCCATTGAGGGCCAAATCGAAGACAATGGGGACAGAATGGGGAATAAAAGTCCAAGAGCCAAACGATATGCGTGTCGTTCAGCATGGCTTCGTAACTGCTAATGTTTAGTGTACGCACGAACTTTGAGTCGGAAAACAGCGGTGCACGCTTAGAATGCGCCGGATCGAGTGCATGGGTTAAGTCCAACAATTTCAAGGCGACCGCCGCAAACACAGCGGACATCATCAGAGCTTGCATCGTAATGACTTATGAGCATTTTTTCCTAGGACCCATCATGCATCAGGACCATTTCATGCTTTTTGACAGGATGTCACAAGTCTTTGAAAGCATGGAAGTGCAGTAGTTTGTGGATGAGACTTTTTAATAAGGCGAGTACGAGTGGAGACACGGTGGCTGTTCGTGCCCATACCTATCACCACATTGGTTAGCGAAACACATTGCTGTGTTTTGTCACGGTCACGTGTTCAAGATACCGCTGTTTGAAAAAGGGCACTACGGTAAGTTACTTACTAAATTTAAGATTCAACGCCAGTTCGAGTGGATAGAATCGACCGCTTTGACCATGGATCCTCCTACGAAATCGGAAATTTTTTTGGCAGCTTTGACAGCTGTTGAACGCATCGAGTGGGTTCAAAATCGCGAGCAGTTCTTCTCTGGTGGCGTGACCAGGCGTTTGCTGGGTCGGCAGTGTTCGTTGTGGTGCTTCAGAACGATGTGGCCAACGATTGGACGTCAATGGGCAAAGATTTGATTCATGGCACGCGTGGCAACCGCTGGTTTGACAAGTCTTTTAATCTAATTATATACAAGAATAGTGTCGCTGGGTTCAATGCGGAACATGCTTGGGCGGATGCTCCTGTGATGGCTCACGCTTGGGAACAAGTGTATACGAGGCAGTGCTTTACGATGCCGTACGATGACAGTGGGGACGCTAAGGTGCAATCATAAGAAGAGCGGGTGTCAAAGTTGCCGCCTTGCCGGGTGCTTCCATGGGATTATTCAACCGGTCTACAAAGTACAGTGCTCAAATCACTTGAAGAGGCTAAAAAAGCAATTAGTGACTTTGCTTTGAAAGTTATATCTCACACCTAATACGACCAGGGATTGAGTAAGAAATTTCGATTCAGTCCTAACGCTTTTATTCAAATGGCACTACAACTTGCGTACTGCCGCAACTCTGGTACAATTACACAGACGTACGAGTCAAGTATGACTCGTTTGTACTGGGACGGTCGTACGGAAAGTGTTCGACCTGTCACGGATGAGTCAAATTATTCATTCCCGACGCGGGCCTGTACGACGGCTTTAAAGCAAAGGGCGTTGCTAAGAGATAGTCAGTCATGAAGCTGAAAATTGCCTTTACATAAGTGCACTCATTCACACCACGTCTGGAACTGGCTGGTACTTTTTCTCTTTGCTTTTATATAACTCTAGACCCTATATTTTGTTGGATTGAATTGGTGTGTTTTTAATGCATTTGGCAAGTCATGATCAAGGTTATAGTTTTTTGACGTCAAGTCTCTTACACGTCACCCTTCGCTACGTGCTTAGTACTAATTGCTGATGATCGACGTCTACACTGGTTTTCTTGTATTAACATCTATACGAGTGAAAATAAATAGGCCACCATATTGGGACGAGATAAGTCTAGGGGAGTACGATCTCGACCAACGAGGCCTAACAGACGGCGCAAATCGAAAGCCGCTAGTGTCGGATTGACGATAGGTATCGAAATTTAAGGCGATAGTGGATTTGCTTGACTGAAGAGCTTATACTGACGAATCCTCAGTGGTGCAGAGAACGTATTCGACGCCAGAAAATTGCCTCCACAGATCCACCTTTCGATTTTGCATAGGGCCGATACTTCACTTCCACCTTGAATCTTTGGTTTGCGGTCCACGTCAAGTCACCGGGATGAATGGCATTAATGCCAGGAGCCTGCATTCGATCTTAAACTTTTGGATACTTTTTCGTAAATCGATCCATGCGACATCAATTACAGATCACTAGTTTCACTTGCAGTCAGCACTGCGAACATTGAAAAGCGGAAGAATTCTTCATGGGCACACCAAAAGAGAATTT
Organism: Plasmopara viticola; assembly: GCA_001695595.3. NCBI lineage: Eukaryota > Oomycota > Peronosporomycetes > Peronosporales > Peronosporaceae > Plasmopara > Plasmopara viticola. Next base: position 161,809 of record MBPM02000065.1, read on the forward strand.
CACAATGGAGATTCTACCATCTTCAAACGCCATTGCCCTTGACAAAAATGCTTGATTCTTGTACCTGACATAACTCTCCCAGTTTTCCAACGAGGCTTCGCGAATTCCGGATCCAGGTTCCGCATTATCGCTTTCTACAGAGAACAAAGTAGCTTTGGCTTTCTGTCGATCCAGCTTCTTGATTAATTCATTAATCCATGCTCCGCGCAAGTAAAACAGCTGACGCAAAATTTCAATCCCCGTCTCTAATTTAGCAACGCTCATGGTCTCGACCCAAAAGGTATGAGAACGCATGTCAAAATCTTCTTCTCGTCCGCTCATCGTCCGCTCTTTCTCGCACAGAAAGTGCGTCTTACGATAAGCAATAATGTACCATGTAATGTAATGCAATGTAATGTATTACGTTATCGCGTTGCCAAGTTATGCACGTGCTAGGCTCAGTCTGGCTAGTCCACGGCATAGAGTGGTGTCCGCATACGTCGAAACTCGTTCGGCGGGCAGTGCAGCCAGCACCGAGGTCGTGAGGGCCTTCCATTATTTTGTTTAGCTCTGACTTGGTAAGAGCCCAGGTGGCGCCCTGGTGCTGGAGACCGTCGCGTCGAGGGTGAGACTCTTTATAGACTTGCAGATGCCCGAGAGCACCAGCCCGAAGCGCGCGAGCATTTAGCCCCCGCGCTTGGAAGGAGGGCATCACCCCAACCTTTTCCGTAGTAAACGTTATGGTCAGCTGAATTAAATTCAAAGTGGGGTTTGCGAAAACGGGAATAGATCGAGAGACTTGGTTCGCTACAGCACGCGCCATCTCAATGTCGGGACCCAACACGCTTGCGATATCGTAGTATCGTTCGATAGCAGCGCCAATACCACCGCTATTACCACCTTTCCTGATCGATGGCAGCACATTCACCAGCTTGCGTCGTTTCACTGGTTCTGCAAAGCACGGAAGACTAATCTCTGCGTCCGCAGACGCCGATTGTGCAAGAAGAGTCCGGATCACTGCAAGCGCCGTGCTTGGATCAGGTATAATCACTGTTCGGATGATGGCATGGTTGTCGTTCTTCTCGGCGACCCAGAAGAACTGCCAATGGCCAGTCAAGTCAGACAACAGTGCCATCACTGGGTCATCGAAGAGAACATCCAGCGCGATCAGCTCCGACAAGGCCTGAAAGACAGCGCCTCTTTTCACCTTTCTCTTCACTTTGATCAGCATCTTCACTTCAGGTAACAACTCCAAGTAGGTCGGGAACTGCTTTGCAAGATCGCTCAGTACGAGCGTATCCGTGCGTCCAACGAGATCAACATCGTGACCAGGGACAGCAGCGCTGAGGAGTTTCTTGCCTTTTCCCAAAACGAGTATGCAAAGCTGCTTTCTCGCAAGCACGTTGCCAATGCTGTCTTCCACGTACTCCGGTATCTTTCGCGTTGTTACTCCTCAGTGAGCACATCTACTTGGCCACGTTCATCGCGCACATTTTCCCATGTGAATGGTTGGACCGGAGTTGGGTCTTCAGTAGCGAATGGAACCGAGCGCGCCGGCACCACACGAATATTCAGGTCTTGCAAAAGAGCGAGCCCCTGGTTTGAGCTCATCTCCGAATGGACGTATCGCTTGCGCTTGGTCTGCACAACTTATTCGTGCATTTCCTTGACCATTCGCGCCGTCGACGATGTCTCGCCCACAACACCAACCGCAGCATCTGGCAGTTCCACCAAGATGTGAATTTCTTTGTCTCCAGGCTGGAACTCTTGTTTGAAGTACTCATCGTCGTCGAGCTTCCAGGAAGGTCGCAATTCCTCGTATCTAGCGCTCTTGCCAGCTTGTAAGAAGATCTTCACACGGTGGTCGTCCTTCAACCACACGCCGTCCTTCTTCGCCAAGTACAGCGTTAGTGCGCTTGGCGGAAACGAAAAGCGCTCGCGGTACTGTTGATCGTTGAATATAGCCTTCTGCAGCGTGCTCACTTTCGCATCACGTGCGATTTTAAAGGAAACACAGTTCCTTCGCCATACACCACGCACTCCAGCTCCACTTCGGTCGCGACGACATGGGTATCGGCCATTGTACTTTTCACCAGAAAGTTCGTATTATAAGTTCATATTATAACCCTTTATAATAACAATCTCTTTTATAAGAGCATACCTACGAACCTGATAGAAGCCCAACCAATATAGAAACCGGTATGTCACTCGTGGATCACTCTTTCTATCACAGCCTATTAAAGCAACTTTAGATAAGAAACAAACCGAGTGTCCAGAGGTGGCCACCTTCATTCTCGTCATCAGATGCAACGATATCAGCAATGGAACACGCGTGTGCTATTAATCTAATCAACATAAGAAAAGTGGCCACGTCCAGCTAAAAAAAAAACTCCATTATAGATTTTACACTTTTTTATATAGGGATACCCTATTTTATATATAAAATTTCTATGACAATATAAAAAGAAGGTGAACACGGTACATAGATTGATTCAGAACTGATATCGTCGCTTCTGGTGAAAAGAAAGCTGGACATCAAAGCTGGACACAGCTGGACACAAAGCTGGTCCCAACATTTTACTTCCCATCTAAGAGCAACTACAGATGATCAGCCCCCCTCTTTTCGGCCATGCTTTTTTACAAATCAAAGCTGGACACTTTTATAGATACCACGAGTGATTCTTTAATCGCTTCTATGGGAGGAACTTCCGGGTGATACAAAAAAGGGAATCCATCTTGAAGGACAGATATACAGTATATAGTCAGATACAGATACAGATACAGATACGCCAGACATACATATAATGTGCGTTGCTATTAAGCCAAACGGGGGGCAGTGCAAGCTTGCTCCAAAGAAAGATCGATGCGCAAAGCATGCAATTAAAAATACAGCCAAAGAAAATAATGATGAGGTTAGTATAGTAGAAGAAATGCCGCCTCAAGTTTGTACTCAGGCTGTTGTTGATACATCAGCACCATCGGCGATCAAGCCCGTCAAGGCCTCGAGTGTCGAAGTAAGCAAATTTTCAGAATTGGATGAGTCGATTGTCGAACCAGTGATCGAGGATCAGACTGTATATAAAGAGAGTCAAAGTTCGGATTGCCAGAATTAAATAATTCTGATGACGAGGAAGATGGGTTTTTCTTCGAGACTTACGTTCATTCCGGTAAAGAAAGTCAGCATGAGGTCAAAGGTGTGATGAACAAATTCCCGCTTGGCATTGCAGTTGTTATTAATGCCTTCAATGCCGAACTGAAGGATAACACTATTGGTATCAACCCATCTATTAAGCCGAACCATTTGGTTTACGAGCATGGTTATCAATATTGCTTTTACATTCAGCAAGACAATAAGACATGGTGTCATTACTCTTGCAAGACTCGACGAATGATGGAGAATATCGAAATTATGTTAAACGAAGTAGATGTCGTTCAATATTGCTTGGGTACCAAAAAATGCGACCGTCGTCTTTACTCGCTTTGTTCAATTGTCAAAAATTTTTGTTGAGAGATATGACCAATCTATGGCAGTTAGCTGGTCTTTCGGCAACTAAGCCTCTCACGTATCGATGTATTCTGAAGTCGAAAATGTAGAAAATGGACGCGGTTGCCGCCACAAAAGAATTCTTGGGAATTCACAAGGACGGCAAACCATTCAATGGAGTCGAACGGAAATCAAAAGCTGTTGCTGGTGGAAGTGATCCCGATGCATATAATAATTAGAAATTCAAGTATGAGCCAAAAGAAGTCGTGGTGAAGAAAGAAAAGAAAGACGAAGATTTGATGGTTCCTTATTATCCAAAGTTCTATATCATATACGAAAACGGGGAGTTGCCCCCCATCTTCGATTGTAAGAACACCGAAACGTATCTCGATGTCATCAGTCTGAAGAAAAACGTAATTACAATGGAGACGCTACAAATTTATCAAAAACGACATCGCATACATTTTGCAAGGAGGGAACGGGGAGTACTTGACTAGAAATCGAGATGCTTTCGGAGATATCGATTATACAGTTCTCTCTTCGATCAAGCGATTTGATGTGATGTTCGACATTAAGAATGCAATCGAATCAAATGATGCTGGACTTATTTAGACTGATAACACAGAATTTGATAAAGATAGCATCATAAGTGTGCCAGTGATTCACCATTATCGGGATGATATCACGTTTGGTAAAGTCGAGTTTATGCCATATAACGCAAAAACAGGAGCCTGTGATACAAACTCAAGTGCATTCGATTAGAAGTCAAACAAAGTGTTTAACAAATTCAATGGATTTGTTCATGCATACGATCCCACCTTGGTTGTTAATGGATCGAAGTTCAAGTGCTTCCGAGGGCATTTCTAACATATTTGTTGTGGCGGTCGTGATGATTTAACTAATCACATTATGAATCTCTTCGCATGGTATGTTTAGAAGCCATACGATAATTCAGGAGCTTGTAATGCTCTTGAGGGAGAAGAAGGTTACGGTAAGAATATTGCATTTGAGATTTTCAAAAATCATGTAATCGGAACCCGCTATTGTCTTGAGACACCAAAGATGAAACTTTTGACTGGTCGCTTCAATGCTGCTCGAGAAAACAAGATTTTGACTGTCTTTAACGAAGCGGCTAATGTCAAGCAGCCCTCACATGAAGATCAAGATGAGCTCAAAGATTGTATCACTGAGCCGACTTGTATGATTGAGAAAAAAGGTATCGACCCATATCGTGTCAAAGATTGTAATAACTTATTTATTGCATCCAACAATTCGTACAGCGTTAAAACGTCAAAAACAGATGCGACGATTTCTGTATTTGCTATATAAGCGTGATCGTCTTGGCGATCAAGCATACTTCGAGGCGATGCTTGCCGATTAAAACATGGTATTCATTTGTATCACTATCTTATGAGCATTAACTTTGATGGCTTTCATCCACAAAATGACGCACCACTGAACAAAGAGAAGTCTGATATGCAGAAACCAGCTATTGAGAAACCAGTTCGATGGCTTGTTGAATGTATAACCAATGAGACTAAGAGCAGCATTTTTCAAATCTCTCAGATTGAGAATACGCCTGGTAAATTAGAATTCGTATCATTGGATACTATGCTCAAGCAATTCACCAACTGGATGATTGAAGAATCTAAAGACACATCATCGTATTCACGAGATCGTTTCTTAAAGGCGTTCAGTAAGGTCCTTGGGCCTAACGAAAAGAGACAAGTTCTGAAGATCCGTCAAAGAGGCTACGACCTATCTGTTGATAGTCTCAAAGAAACGATCATTAAATACACTCGACGAAGTGGTTTGTTCGTCGATGAAAAGTAATTTAAAAACGACAAAGAATTTTTCTTTCGTTCAATCGGATTTTGGTTCAACGGGCTCTGCATTGACTTCTGGTTCTTAGGGCTTATCGCGATTCCACTTGTGCTTGTTCTGTTCCCAATAGTTGGCTTTGTAAGCTAATAGCTTCTCACGGTTCTTCCCATAATACTTTTTTGAGCTCGCTTTTGTGCTTCACTGACTGGCAGGATATGTGTCTGTATAATATAAAGTTTAATGCTCAATAGAAAAAAATAAGAGTCCATCTACTGAGCAGCGGCCTATTGAATATGCTTTTTGGATATGAAATGACAAGTCTTGCTTCTAAATTGGTAGCGACCGCCGCATTCGCATTTAGTAACTTCGACGAGACTCTCATTGTGTAGCTCGTTGTATTGCTCGCTTCTTCCATTGAGTGTTACATTATTCGCTTCCCGATAACGCTCTTGACTCATTTTCCGATTGTTTTTTTTAAGGCTCAAAGGGCGAAGTACTATTTATGCAATTCTTCTTGAATATATTGATCCATAGCGTTTCATAGGCTACCAGCTGCGGTCTATCAACGACTTCATACTGCTTGATCAATGTAATCTAAAACTCGTACGGACCGCATTCTTGAAAATATGGATAGATTGCAAACTTGATCATTGTTTTCCCATCATCCCAACATTATAGTGAGACCGATGCTGTTTTATACGTACTTCTAATAAGTTAAAAGTAGAATCAGTATAGCAAATGTCAAGCTGACTGCAAACGATATATAAATGGGTCCAAGCATGTCTGATATGTATATGTTTTAATCAGATATCAGAATAAGGCGGATCTACCCAAGTCGAAAGCTCCCACTGGCAGCAACACCTTTCGACGACGAGTCATGGGAGGCGCGATTCCAAATTCCGCTAACTGTCGCACGCTCTTTCGAATTTCGTGACTGAAACCACAAATCACCGGATTCTGGGCCAGCGACATTGGCAATCTTGTCGAGTGCGGTTCCAACAATCGGTTTCCAGTTGTCTTTGTGGAATCCATTAATGCTCTTAGCAGTAGATTTGATTCCATTCCACAGATCTCCTAAAACCCACTGCCACTAAGTCACGATTGATGGGTTCGCAAGACCTCGCCATGTCCGCATATGTAAGTTGTTCCTTTGCCCGATTCGTATGCCTTCACAAGCTTCTTGTGGCTTTAAGGGTGTAAATAATGCGCGAGGCCTTTGTTCAATTGAGAATGTGTCAAACGAACGGGTTTGCCGTGAAGGACTTTGACAGCCTGCGCATGACTCAGATCGACAGAAAATTCTTTGTAAATCGAAATTATATATCTGGGATCCTTATATACAGAGCGAGAGACAAAAATGTCAAAGGTTAATAAATCTAAAAGCTCAGTCTGGACTAAATTGAAAAAAAACTTGTTCGTGACATTAGATTAGGAAGCGAGCATGATAATCTGTCGGACACTACAGTTAAGCTATACACCAGACAATTGATCAAGCTTTACAAGGCCGGTGTTGTAAAACAGCAATGGTCCTATAATGAGTTCATCTTTAATATCCTTATCTTACTAAGTATGACCACGATTCGTCTCAAAAGACATTAAAAGATCAGAACTCGAGCATCATCGCGCTTCTGATGAGCATTTATACAAGCAAAGAAAGTCTCATACTAGCACTGAACGCCATGTGCAAGATGGTCAAGAATAGATTTCGCGATGCATTTGCATATTTCAATACGACTCGAAAGGAACTAAGTAAGCAAAACAGAGCTACAAAGCTGAATAATTAGCTCACTTCAGAAGAAAAAACAAAGTATATCAGCTAACAAAAGCTAATGTCAGTTCCTGGCAAGGTGAAGAAGATATTCTCCGAGACCTATGGTAAAGTATTTCTATCGAAAGCTGAGTATTAAGCTTTATCCAAACAGAAAGAGTGATTGCTTAGATATTGTGTTTTATTACATTACACTCGTGGTTGAACTTACATTACCCGCTGCGTTAAGTTAGGCAAAGCGTGTTGCTCACTCCGCAGGAAGGCTCAAAGTACCTCCAAGGAATCAAGTTGCATTTAAATGACTTTAAAAACTTTCGACTAATACGATCTCGGATAGTTTAACTGGATAATACGACGATGAGTTTAATAAAGTCATATCTCAATTTCTTGACTGATACCTTCGGTGAGAAACCAGAGAAGTTACTATGGCAAGTCGCCAGCCGGGTGAGTATGATTATGCAAACTCAAACAATGGATTCAGTCAAGTCATATCCAAGCCCTTCTCGAAATACAATACGGAAAGCCATTATCAATGAATATGTTCTGACACATCGCTGAATCTCATATAATCCAATCAACAAGCTACGCTAAGCTCACAAATCGATAGAAGAATGATCTACATGCCAAACTACTTCACAGCACCATGGCTGCTAGCACGAGCTACAACAAGATTGCAAATAGAGCAACTGCTGCTGATGTATCTTTTGAACCAGACAACTCATACGACCACGAGCCCGAGCCTACTGCAAAGACCGCTGCAAAGCCTCTAAGCCGACCTATAGACCGTCGGAAACGTAAATTCCATGGAGATTTTACACCTTCTGGTAGCGACAAGACGCTTGAGACTGATATCTACTAAAAAAATTTTTTGCTATGATATACAAAGCGATCATGGAGCAAAATCAAAAGAGAACGTATCGCAAAGCCGGTCCATTCCATGTGAGATTCCGTAGACTTCAAGCTTGCTTAAGAAGTGACAAATCCCAAGAAAATATCAAATCAATGCTTGTATCTCATGTATTTGTTGATGTCTGGTGGTTGATAAGAGAGGACAGGCAGTACAATAAAGCCTTGTTTGATCTTCTCGACGAGCACGAGTGAGACTCCATGCGGTACTGCCTAAAAAAATGTAAGATTACTTCAAGACAGTTTGATAGTTCATACAATCAGCTTCTGGATGGTCTCGTAAAACGCTGAAGATGCTTGGGGACCGAAGAGAATCGGCGATGAGTCACTAATGATTAATACTGACAAGCTTTACGATAAAAATGTCTTTTCGGCATCGTACTATAGCCAATTCAAGCGTCTGATGAAGCTTTAAATTGCCGTTTAAAACCCAAAAGAGCTGACGTATTAATGTATTTTGGTTTCTTAAATTTTTTTGCTCCTTTACAAGATGACTAACGCTGATCTGACTCAGTCTGTTAGTCAGAGTCTCAATATTCGTTGAGCCATTATCATTTTTCGATGAAGCTACGGGTTTCAAGTGATCCACGTCGCCTGATCCATCGATCTCCATTTGTTAAGGCATCATTTGTCGGCGAATTCTCTTTCGTCGATGCGTATTTATTTAAGTGTGTTATATATAGTCAGTGAATAAAGATGTCATTTCCGATTTTGTTAAATATCAATAACCAGGTGGCTACTCACCAGTTCCGATACCGATATTCACAACCAGTTGGTTTTTGCCAGTATAAAATTGCCCTGGCATCAACATCCATTTATTAACATGGCGAGCAATTACTACTCAACGTCAAAATAATAGCTTTAAAATCATATGGCCAACTGCTTCGACGACAACGGCATACACAACTACGCTCCCTGATGGAACCTATTAAGCTGCTGATATCAACAACTACCTTCAATACTCGTCAATTTAAAACAATCTTTACTTGACCAACAACACGATGGGAACAAACTACTATTTCATCTCGTGTGCTGAAAACCCATCGAGCTACGCCTTGCAATCTACAATGCAACCAGTCGAGACTATCACGGGCTACATTGCTGCAAGTGGCTTTCCGGCGATGCCAGCTACTGCATACACTCCTCAGCTCCAGGTAGTCGATTCCGCATTCGGTTCTGTCATTGGAATTAGTCCAGCTACGTACCCAGCGGCTCAAACAACGAGCGTTTATGCAGTCAATAGTAATTCGGTGCCTCAAATCGATCCAACAGCCGCTGTTGTTATTACTTATTCAAATCTCTACAATCTAATCGCAAACAACAACCAAGTATTACACACATATACGTATGCTGGGGTTAGATATGGCAGTCTAATCACAACGTCTCAAGAACAAGGATGCAAAAAACCAATTCAGAACTGACGCTGTCATTTTTCGATTAAAATATGATCCCTTGGTATTATTGTTAACAACGTATGCATTCGTTTGTTGATTCGACCAAAAAAATGCAACAGTGAAAAGTCATAGACAATTAACCTCTTTTTTACAAATCGCCGACCAATTCGATAACGTCTTGTAGATCTTTTCATCAATGATATCCATTAGCATGGTAGTCATCGTTTCAGATGTTGTTCGTTTATATAGATCGATGAATGTTTTAATTGAGATGTCAGTGGAAAATTCGCGGCCTATGATTCCAAATCTCTATGTGTTGGATTTCGATCGAGTATCACATATTGTTTATTCATTCGAATAGTCTTTGAGATGCCAAAGTAGCTCTGTGAAATGTAAATCATACTCCTATCTTGCTTACGCGTTTGGATGAAATACTAAGAAATCTGTGCTTGAGTATGCTTTGGTTCCATTACCAAGTCATCGAATATGATTAACTTGCTCGTTCCGCTATCATATTCAGTCCTTGCTGAAACCATCCCTTCTTCAATCAGTTGGACATTATTGATAGTGTTTTAAGACAATCGTAAAGCGTCTCGTTGGTCTTTGTGCAGATGAAGATTTTGGTAAAGCATTTGCTCAAAAGCGCTATCATATATAGCACGGTGTTTGACTTCCCCGATCCACTTGGACTCGCAACGCACATCCTAAATGGCTGCTCGAAGTGAGGATTTCTTGGGAACTTTTAACTTTAGACTTCGGCATCGATTCGTAGAGGTTTTGCATTGTATAGTATAGTGATTTTAGATTCCCTTCCTCCAATTGTCAATTCTCCTTTATGCAATAGCTCTTACTTCAGCGCATCTAATGGATATCTTACTATAACTACAGGTGATCAAAGATGCTTACGGTTTGGTGGTGTTGGAACGTTATCTGCGTTGAGTGTGATTGGCAATCTTGATTGCGATTCTCTAACCATTGGTAGTTCTGCGTTAGACTTATCATATATTTCAGGCATCACATCCGGAACGTTTCAAGCATCAATATCAATGACTATCGATAGCTCTGGCGTTGGCTTGATGCCTTTAGGTACATCGAGCACAAATAATCTGCGGTTTTACAGCGGAGCTTCGAAACGATGAACATTTATCGAGTATCGGATACGAATGGATTGGTCATAGCATCAAGAACGACATCAGGAACAAACGGTAAATCGTATCCGTTGTTGAATCAGATATCAACTAATAATACAAGTTCTTTTGTAGGTGGCATTCTATCTACAACCGCGGATTTAGTCAACGTCAATTGGGATGATTTACCATCTGTTGGTTTCATATCTCGGACACATAAGTTCTGCTTTAACGATGGGAACACACAGCCATACAAATCGGGATATCTTCATACATTCGGTTTTGTTTCAACTGCAGATGCGCTAAGTTTATCTCCAGCGGCTTCATCATCATTTTACCAAATGGAAATGGTTGTCTTTACCTTTTTTAGACACTTTTGATAAAATGATCTTCAACAACTATACGAAATAGTGCCAATTGGTATAATTGTGATAGATGAGTTGGATTAAGCTACTTGCAAAGGCGCATTTGGTGATCTAGTTTCGATACCAACTCTGCCAGTCGATGTCTTCGTGTATTTGCAGTCATCAGAGCCAAATCGTTGGTAGCTGTAGTTTCAAAAAACGCACTGTTAGTGGATGTAGTATTCGTTCCGTTGTTCAGTTGTAATCCAAAGCCAATAGGCGAGGCGTTTGACCATTTAATGAAATTGGGTATATCGTAGTCAGCGGTTCAATCGTTGAGTGCATTAGATGCTTTAATATAAATATTACCAAAGGTTAGTGTGATAGGCGAAGTTCCAAATGAACTGGAGTATGGTGTATAAGTGTATGATGTAGCGTCTAACTCGTGGGCAAATCGCATGGGCGGACCTTTTACTCTAACAAACGTCTCAGCTTCTTTTGGTAGTAATACTTTCATACAAGCTGGTATATGGGCTACGTCTGATCGTCAATTGAAAGAGAATATAAAAGAAATCGATTTACCGTTTGATCGTTATAAGTATCTTGAACCGGTCAATTATAACTATAAAAATGAATCTAATGTAAGAGTTGGTTTAATAGATCAAGATGTTATGCATGTTTCTTCAGAAGCAATTACGATGATTGAATACCCCAATTTGAAAGATGAGGGTGAACACTCACCCGGCGGAGTTCAACTGTGCTTAGATTACAATGCTTTAAAAATATTGAATGTTAATATCAGCAAGAAGCTAATTGATCGTATCAAAAAAGTGGAATCGACTAAAAAAAAATTGTAGCACACACTTAAATAATGATTCCATCGAGCCAGCCTTTCATTTCAGTTTTGTATTGATTTATAACATCGCGTTCCGTTCGATGCTTTCTTGGCGGTTTAGGAGCATTGTCTTTAGAATAGTCTTTGCCTTTGCGCAGCTCGACAGCTTCGCCAAATCTATTTCGGATATCTCCGTACAAGTTTGCTGCAAATTGACTTTTGTAGCTGTTGATATCGTCTGTATATACTTTTTTATTCCATCATTCAACTTGCGCAACCTCTTCTCTTCCTTTATTTCTTCGTCATCGCTGTGTCAAATAGTTGAGGGATCCGCCTCAGCTCGCTGAGCAGCCTTTTTTGTCGCCCATTTGTCGCTGGGAGATGTATTTGGAGGAGTTGCGGCTCGTTTTCGTTTTGGAATTCTGATTCTTTCATGACTTCATCAGCAAGCTTGGCAGCCATTGCTTGGCGTCTTCGATTTGAATCCTCTTTTCGAAACTCCTTTTGTTTGTTTAGATAAATTTGCACATGGTCATCTACCACCCCTTTCAGAGTCTTTTTTCCTTTGATGTATGCTCGAGTATTGACGACTTTGTAGGCAACGTCATCTACTCCATTGTCGAACGAATCTTCAAGTACAGCGGGCTATTCCATACTAACGTCTGCGTCGGTTGATGTAGGGACGTATGAATGCTTTGTCTTAGTGGATTTTGGAAATTCATTTGTTTCTCCTTTGACAATTTCAGGAGGACCTTTAGGACCTTCCAATAGCTTTCTTGTGATTTGATCAAACTCATACTCACGAATCTTCCCCATTACTTGCTGAAATAAATTCTCAAGGGAATTAGCACTTGCATCATCCAATGACTCGTTTTGAATTAAAGCCTTCAGCTTTTTGCCTTGAACAAAATCGCTCTTTGCCATCGTTTTGTAATAGCGATCATATGTCTTTTGCTTGGTCTGATTATCAGAGAAAAAGCCACTCATGCTTGATTTCGATCAAATCACGTATATTGAAGATGATTGAAATAATGGTCAACAAAATTACAATGAATTATCAATCGAGGCTGTCGAGCCGCTCTACCTCGGAACCTTAATCAGTCACAAAGTCTCGAAGCCCGCTACGCTCTGAAGCAGTGTTCGGAGCACCACAAGTCTAAAAGGAGCTTAGCTTTTTACCTATCAAGCTATTTTCACATAAAGTGTTGGGTGTGTCGACATTGTCTTAAAGAAAGTCAATGGTATGAGTTAAGCCATGTTTATCCAAGATCGCGGAAAATCCGGTAAATTAATTCAAATTTAGCTCGAAACATCAAACTTACCCTTTGGTATATTTAGCTCAGTAAAGCATCTTTCAGATAGGGGTTGGAAGACATCGGCCCTACATGGCTTCACTGATGAGTAAAAAAACGCACTTCAAATAAGAGTAAGACACACCAATTTATAAGGTCACACTGGAGATATTTGCGTTCCGTATTGATGTTGTGAATTCTCTCTTATTTTGCCGCAATATACTAAGTTCTAACCGTCCCTAGTAGTACAAATCATCGATTAATCGAATTGGCAGTCAGGTCTTTATGTCTTGGCCAATAAAAAACCGAAAGAAATGTAGTCATGGGTCTGGGCCAATGATGAGCGTCAAGCTTTGTAGTTTATATTTGTAGTACCAGTAGAGCTGAGTTGAGCTTAAAGAAGCAGTTCAAGCACATGGGATTGTATTGATTGTAACTAAGTCGTTAAGAGACGATTTAACAACACTTTGTTCCAGACACGCTTAACAGACGGACAAATAAGCGCCACGCGATTTTGAAGTATAAGTAAGCGCAGCCTGTGAGCAGGAAGTGAATACTACGTATCGCTCAATATTTCAGCTCCCTGGACCATTTGATCAAATTCAGCTTGTCATTTGTACTAGCAGTCACTCCATTTATTATGATCAAAGCATTGTTCAGCAAATGCTCATCAAAAAATTTTGGCAAATTTTAGTAAAATACTATGTAAAGTTAGATAGATTTTGTTTGCGATAATGAACGATGCAGTGTCCTTTTTAAGATTCCGATTAAACGCCTAATCGACTACCAATTATTATTCATCTCATTTGGCGTGAAGTCAGCTAGTTGCTTTTTTAGAAAAATGAGGTTAGAGATTAGGGTCCTGAGAGGAATTGCCTTTTCTAGACTGATCTCACAACTGCTTGTGCTCTTGGAAACAAACAGTAAGTACGCATTCGTAAGCTTTCTTCAATTCAGTAAAAAGAGTGTAACTACCATCGATGCATTAACACAGTGGTGAGTGAAAGTCTGTCAACTTGCCGAGAAAACAGTCTTTCTCACGAATAACCCATATTGCCATTTGTAAACTTACACGCAGCAGCACTGTAATAGAACCGACATGATTGATACTCGCCATCCACTCAAATATGTTCATACGCGAAGTGGTGGCTGTTCAAGTAGTTGGACGTGAGCCTTATTCAGTACGCAATATCAAAACCAATTTATTTGCATTACTGAACTTCATGTTAAGTATCACGTCGTTCCCACTTACTTTGCCAATCCGGACATCGAAAAAATTCTAAGTTTTGGTCCTAGTAATTTAATATGTCATATTATATTATCTTAGATGTCAACACACTCTGTTTCTTGCTTTTGTCCATATTACACTTGACTGACTGTTCACAACATATACCTCAACACCAGGCCCTAACATCAAGTAGGTGTTATTATTGACCTTACTCTAGCTTGACTCACTTGCTTAAAGTGCAATAATTTTGTTATCTATACATTCTTCAGGATGTACATCTGGCGCCATAATGGTATGAATTGGCAAACACATCAGGCTTGCGACTGCATCATTATGGCCTCATGAAGACCAGTCATCTCGCCGATCAGCCTCTTTCTTTTGCCAATCGCTACTTACTTTTCGATGTATGCATTGCTGCAGATATCAGGAGTCTGGTCTGGTGTGGCTTACGGGCAGGTAGACTTATATAGACGTTCTCGATCAAACAAGCCCCTATCAAATTTATTTGTAATTTAAGCCGGTCTTTCCCACTAAATCGCTGCGGCATATATTTGCGCAGATCAATTTAAAAATGAAGATATGCTTACAAGAGATCTCTTTTAGGTTTCGAGCAAATTTTCAGCGATAGCAATCAAGATTTATCGGCGACACTTGCTTGCTTGGTAGAGATTGCCCGGTGCGGCTTTTCGCGCATTATCTAATCCTTCGCACATTCTACAGCACAACAACATCCAGAATTTGGTGCAAAGCCGGTCAATTGGCTAGATAGCATTAATCTAGCCTTGTTGCCATTAATCATTTAAGTCAAACGCGAACAATCTTGGATGTGTTTGCTTTGTTGATTTCATGACGGCGATTCGTTAAATTCTTCCACACGAAGCAAATTACCAAAAAATATTTTTTGAGATACAGGATTGCAACTAAATTTTGTTTGCAGCTCTTTTTTTACACAAAACAGCTGAGCTTCCGGTACTAGCTGCATACAGGACCAGTAAAAAGTGACCCCCACCTTCATATATTTTCTTAAGTCTTGTGTGTGATTTTGCATGAAAGAGGCATTTACTTCCACGTTCCAGATTTAGCTTCGATCTTCAATGCGATCATTCTTAAGGAATATAGCTATTAAGATCGTCGACATGCGAATACAAGACCTTCTCACTTTGCGCCCCAAGAACTTTGCTATCAAATTATTAAACCCGAAGGGCCAGTGCTCGAGATCAATGACTTCAAGGACGCGAGATGCATTAGCAGAAGCATTAGTTGCTTGATTATAATCTGCGGTTTTCAATCACTGCGAGCCGGCTGTGACCATATAAGAAGATACGCTAGAGACCCAAGTGCCTGCAGCGTTGGGGCTCTGGCTTAGACGCACATTAAGCGTGTGATACACACAGCCCTAAAGTCGTGCTGTTAATTTTGCAAAAAGTACTGTTTGCAAATTACTGTGCTCTTTTGACGGCTAAAATAGTGGGAGCTAGCTACTGCTGTAGCACCTTCACATCATGTCCCGTCGAAAATGATAAAAATGTTTTTCAAACGGCACAATATAAATTGCAAGAAGATGTAATTGCTCGCTCTTTGTGACAGCATTAGTGAAGTCGATGGGTGAGTGTAGCGGTACTTTCGATACGAGTTCGCTCAACTTATCATTACGGCTGGCGGACTGTGAACGTGTTACAGTACATTATCCCAGGAACTCCTATTACAGCGGCGTTATGAAGAAGACATGTTTTGAGTTCAAGAACTCATGAGTGTTCATGGGCCATTTTGGTAAAATCTTTGACGTCTTAGACGCTTGGGACAACTTTGCTAGCGCCTTCGGCATGACCATGCCTTCCGCCACTAATATTCAGTGTACCGGAACTATGAGCAGAGCTGATCTCAATGTCCTTACAAATTTTGACCTAAGCGACGGCGACGTGTTAAAATCTATTTCTTATAAGACGGCAAAAACATCACATTAGCTAAAAAAGATAGCTTTCAATTATGTCTAACTTTGCATCTTAAATTTCGACTTAGTGTTTTTTCGTTTCAAACAAATATCTAGCTTTGAAATCTTGAAAAGCGAACCCGTGTCTCTTTTTAGACAAGCAAATTTGTGTCACCAGATAACGTCCACTTCCACGACGGAAATGGGAGCTCATGAATGCCTTATTCGTCAAATTCGCACAGATTAGCATGGTGTGTGATAGAAATCTTCCATACTTGCTACCAACTTTCTGCGGTAAAAAGCCGGACAGGAAAAAATAACTGGCTCATCTTTTAAAAAAGCAGAACTGTGCAATGATATCTGCCCGAATACTCCTTCAAGAGAAAATGCATTGTCATATTTGACCAACACTTACAAAAAGTACACTATAATGGATATTTTCAATTCTTTAGAGTCGAAGATCCTTAAGGATATTTTGAAATTTTCTCAACGACGTGTCTGTCAATTTTAAAAATAATGGTGACGACAGGGGTACTTCTAACTACTTGGGGTTCACCTATGTTTGCAAATTTAATCTTTTATAAAACTCATTACAGATATTGGAACTTCTACTGCTATTTTAGATTACCAGCATGTACGGGTGCATATTGTAAAGTGCTCTTGTGGTCGTTGGAACCAAAAGAACCAACAAACGCCCAAAAGTCGTTAAGTTGTCACACAATCGCTTCAACAACTACAGGCTTTCGCCCGAGACATACTTTAATAATATGTTCGTCTATAAATGGTCTATTGCGGATAAGGTGACGCTAGGACTCCATTGTTTCACGTTTACAAGCTTTTGTCATCATGGAGACCAGTTTTTTTTTAGGTCAACATCGACAAATGTGTTCCCGCTGCAGCATAAACAAAGGTCCTTGCCTGTCTTGTGAGTAGCTAAGGTTTTGATCAGACCCTAAAAAAAGTGAACTTCGTTTCAGCTTCACCTACGACAACAACTTGAGGGAGAGATCAGGCTAGCTAACGATTTTCACAAGAACGCAGCTGGCTGCGCGAGTCTCGCACAGTCTTTGTTCGGTCTATTGAAAAACTCATTGAGTGGTGAAGGGATAGCTAGCATCGAATATCATATAAAACCCAGAAAAGCCTTCAGCAGGTCTTTGGCTAGGCTGTGTCGGACGAGACAAAGCTGTTTATCATCAATTGTGACACCTCTGACAGCGTAATCGGTCGTACGTTATTGCATTTCAATGGAAAAAGACACCTGTGATTTATTTTGTTTTGCCGAAAGGAGCTATCTCAATTTGACTAGGAGTTGCTTCCCTTCAAATGCACACTGTTAAAGCTCTTGGAAATTTTTTGGGGAATTTGTTTTATGCGGTCTATTTCGAACAGGTTGTGCTTTCGGTATCATCAAAGAGACAACACTGAATCAATTGAGCTCATTTTAGTGAGTTGTCATTTCATTTTCTCTTAAATACACCCCACTTGTCCCAAAGAGCGGCACAACAAACGTCATTTTTCGCAGAACATGACCTCCGTGGTGAATACAGGACTATCAAATTCAAGGTGCTTGTTGATGCACAGGTCCACATAAAAAGGCTTTGTGTGCCGGGATTGTCAGGAATATAAGTGGATTCCACCCTGAAGCTTTTAATGCAATTCTCAGCGCAGGAAAAGATAGTCGAGCGATGAGCCCCTCGAGAGCGCTCGTAGGTACATCAATATGAGTGAACAGACGGGATGCTTCATTGAAGAATGAGCGTTGTCTAAGTCATGACAAAGACAAAGGGTATGATTTGCTTTTGGAAGCACATAATGCTTCAGGTAACGACCATTAAAGCAGATGAATATTTTTTTCTTATTTCCACAACACCATGGCCTGACACACAATTGTGTCGGATATCAATTCTTGGATCTCCGCTGCGCTTACTGAAACGCGGCTTCAGCTATTGGAAGCACGTTCGCAAATGTTCACAGCAATCCATCAACCTATGTACGGTCAGACAGGAAAATTTGTTGCGTGCTATACGACAAACTGCGTAGTGTGTGCGCTAAGGCACCACAATCATGAGCCAAAATTATTCTATGGTTAAGCTTACATTCAACAACTTGACCCACGCATCTACAGACTCTGCACAATCCAATTCCAATCAGTTGAGGAAGCGCAGATTTAATCCTATAAATCAAAAAGTTGTACCGATACCGAGTCCTCAGCAGTAGTCTTCCTCTTTTCAATTAGAAAGAAGATGAAGCATGGGTGGTGACGGCATGATCAGAAGGCTGTCACTAGATAAGCCTAAAACGTGTATCTAAGACTAAGACAGTCTTTAATGGTGAGAATATTCAATTGAGGGCAGATATGTGGCTTGCTTGTGCACGATATTGACTTTGTACTATTTTTTGCTGGTATAGAAGACCTTATTCTATTGTTTGCTGGATGAGTCACGGCCATCTCTTCGAATTGCGGCTTACTACCGCGATAATAGCTGATCTACGAACCTATTTTACGGTAGTCGGAACCAGGATAGAGAGAGCTCAGTGACACACTATTGCCACTTAACCAGCGTGAATTTCGGGTCTTGGTCGTTTAAACTAGTCAATCGGACTGGGTTTACCGGCTTCACCCTGCAAGAGAGCGAATTGTCTGCCAATACATGGCGATATATCTGCGGCCACTTTTAAAGTATAGACCACTCGACTTTATTATTTTTACTGGCGTAAAAAGAGCAATCAAGGCTTCAAACTTAACGGGTTCATGATTAATTGTGCGTGAAAGCTCGTCGGGAAGCACATTGAGCTTGCCCGATTTACATTTGACTCAAAAATTATATTATTTAAAAGGGAGCCGCTAACCAGGTCCCCTTTTCGCTTATTAGCCCCCTCAATAGTACTAGTGTTCAACACATCACTTTATCTAGACGATCGGTAAAGCGTAGAATTTGTGAACGTGTTTGACGCAGAGTAGATAATATCGCGCGATCATTGTCTTTAAAGTCGAATGCAAATACCAATATTTCTCGTTGTACAGAAAAGCTCTTCGCCGTGAGCTCGATACGTTTGCAGCAACGGCAAAGATAGAAGCTACACCAAACAATCCATCTAGCGACGGTTTGGTGCGTCTGCTAGTGACTAATGTTTAGGCTTGACAATTAATGGCTGAGTTTGGCTATCGTGCGATTATACATTTCCCTCCGCATGAGTCGACATCGAAGCCTTTTGAGGCTGCATTGCATAAGTTTGCGCAGAAAAAAGGGGCGTGTACCAGCTGAACACAGCAATTTCGGGCAACTTTTCACGGAGAAAGAGCAAATTTTGGCGCAACAAAAGCCACAAGCTTTGCCAGGATCAGTGAAAAAGCGAACGGCCAGCGGGAGCAGTGCCCTCACCGGCCCCAAGGTGCGTATGTAGGCTGCATTTTTATGATTTAATGCACATTAAGGCCTATCGCGTCAGGTCTATCTTCACGTAATGCGCCGATTAGATTACGCTTCATGTAATCAGAGCAATTTGCGGCAAAGAAGTATGTTGATTTGGACCAGCTTCGCAAGCTTAGCGAGGGTGGTATTCTTACAAAATATCGACCTACACTTTGGCGGCTGCTATTGGTAGTGGATTACTTGCTGGAAAATGGTACACTTTTCGCGATTTACTGATCTGAGTTATGATTTTTTGCGGTGTAGGGATATATATCGTCAAGATTGGATCGGCGGGAGGCTATGATGAGCGAAAGCGTTGCAAGTACGTAGAAGTACTTCAACGATAATATTACATTGAACATTCGCATTGCATAAAAAGTTGCGAATTTGCACGTATAAAAGCTGATAATTCGCGACAGAAGATCATTGTTCTAAGAAGCAGTATACATTTTCAAGATTGGCACGAACGAGCAAACAATCAACTTATGACACTATCAGGTGATACCGGATGCGGTAAGTTGACTCAGATCCCAGCGATCCTACATAACATTGAAATCCAATGGTGTTTGCTCCAGCCAATCGGAGATCATAAGGGGAACTGCATTCAGGAGAGGGGGGGGTAGTGAGCGAAAAGGAGGGAGCCAACTAGCGGCTCCCTTATTCTCTAGGACAAATTTCGCCACTTAGACTTTAAGGCTCAAACTTAAAAGATGCACTCGGAACCTCACCAGTGTACACTTGATGACTAGTCATCCCATTTTTTTTAGCATAACGGCTTCATTCGGCAACACTAGGCTGCCTTGTCTCCAGAAAGATGACTTGCTTGGAACCGTTCTTGTTGACTAAATTAGCGCGCATCCAAGCTTAGTAGGAAGGGTCGCAAACGGTTACGTAAAGGGACACCGACTAGCGCCTGTGCTTTCTGGCTCCCATGGCATTATATCTACTCGTAGAGCTTAAACGTTCTATTTGTTCCTTTGATAGATAAATTCCAGCTTTTCGTAGGGAGATGTGAAAAGCTGTCGCATACAGATAGGCTTCTATGTGTATATGATCACGTCCCGTTAACGAAGAGTTTGAAAGAATAATGACTTTTGGTGCAAGACAGACACCCTATCCATATTCATACGGGGGTGTGCATTTAGGTAAGGTAAAAGGTTCCAAAGAAAGGATAAAGAACCAGCTATAAACGAGGTATTCAATTGAGTGACGATAATTAATTGCTTGGCATCAGTTGAAGCAAGTAGCAAAAGACATATACGCCAAAAAAATTGGTCTACAACGTGTATTCTGTTGCACGCTTCGATTCCGTCATATTTGTCCCTGATAATCACCGTATCACAGTTGTAGAATTGCTTGTATCAAACGTAAACGACATCGGCCTTTTAGCATTATAAGTGCTTTATTTACAATGTAAGCGAGTGAACAAGGAGCAGAAGGCACTGAAGGGAAACAAAAAATACATCTCGTTGGTCAAGTATTGGACCTGACACCTGCCAAAGGGCCAAAATCAAAGCTTCTTTATCGGCATCTGTTCAAACTACAAACGAGCTGCTAGAGCATCGTGAGCGTTGACTAAAGCTGCAAAAGCTTTTCGACGCATTTCTTTGCACATATCGAGCACAAGACACCGGGCGTTATCGCAAAAGTTTTAAAAGTCGGAGCGCATAAGCTCAAATAGAAATTGATGTAAAGGAGCTTTGCAAGAATCAATTGTATAGCAAAGCCTCTTGTGATGTTCATATTGAGTCAAACTATTATTGTTCGGCTTCACATATACGTAGATAGCAGAACATGTCACCCGAGTACCAATGAAAGCCCTCGCTGATAAACTGACGATCGCGAAGGAGTTAATGGGAGAAGCTGAGATCATTCAACTGGTATAAATGAATTTCTTTTCGTAATAATTGCTGGCGTATATACTTTATGATAATTGGCTAACGCTTTGAAGCCTTTGCAGTATAAACTGGCTTTGTATGATTAATATACCAACTTATTTGTCAAAGTTGAACTCACGCAATGCCAGTACGAGTATATACATCTGTCTGCAGAAGTTGCATTTTGGTCTGTAATATACATGACACATGTAGAAGAAGCAATATAAAACAAACGTTCTACAATCACATTCAAGCAAAGCAATTTCTACATGTATACATAAGCATTTCTTTGATCATGTACCACTCTTATTATAACGCTAAAGTACAAGAATGTTTTTTATCTTTGTTCTGAAATCACTCAATTCGTGACAAACCTGCCGATACGACCGCCTTCTCATGTCTATACAAGCCAGCAGGTCTTCCTAGCAGCGCCATTTGCCCATGCAGATGTAAATACTGGCTATCTCGTAAACATTTGCAATTTTTTGCACACTTGACCTATCTGCGTTGATTAAGGATTGATTTACAAGTGATACCAGGTGTAATAGGGTCGCACAACACCTTATACAGCGGGTCGTGTAGGATACTATACGATCTTACGATAAATATTTGTTCACCATCGCGATTTCAAGGAGCCAGAAAGTGCAACGCGTTGCATGGTATTGTCAAAAAATTACATTCATCTTGGCCTCCACAACTGCTTGAGTGCATTTGATTAAACTTCAAAGAGTAGACAGGACATTAATTTCCCAATATGCATGCCGGTATGAATACCGATAGTAAACCTTTCGTGCCCAGATGTTACCACTCCTCTAAGGTTTTTCTATGCAGGAAGCCAGCTTTTGCTTTAAGAGTTTGACTTTATGCAGCGTCTCTTACATATAAAGTGCGTATTCCACAGATAAGCATTTATGTAGGATCGTATTTTGAGTCCCTTAGTGAACACTATTGGAGGCGTGGGTAAAGCTCTAACTTAAATAGTACGCGTTACTTCTTTTAGGATAAGAAGCACACGATTTACTTTGAAGCAGTCATTTAAGTTGTATGTTACTACAAACCATTTGAGCAGCATGTGACACATCGCTCTGCTAAAATATAGATATGGCTCAAAGCGGTTTTAAAACAAAGCAGTTTGGCTTGTAAGCATGCAACCGATTTAAAAATCACCAGTACTACCGCAAAAAAATTTCGCTTTTTGTCGTACGATGAAATTAACACTATCGAGTCTGCACACGACTTGGTTTCTAACCTAATAAGACCGCTATGCTTTGAGAATGTTGTAAAGGTGGGTGACAACGAAAACAAAGTTCTTTAGCGTAAGACTCCACGCACTCAAGTCATGTATGTTGCGTTATTCTGCGCAGCAATTCCAGCAAATTTGGGCTCAACACGAATGAATAGAATTTTTGGGCAGTGGGAGAGTGCAAAGCTTTGTAATCATGCCTGCTAAAAAACTTTAATCGCTTTATGACCTATTTATGTGTAAAGCTGTCGTTTGACAAGCTACAACATAATATCACTGTCCAAAAGCTAAACGCTACTGTCTCCGTATTTATCAGGTAAAATAGCTACGCCTGGGCTACGAATACTGTTCCCTTCTATACCCTCAATCAATCTAGCTGGTGTAAATTGACGCAATCGATTGCCGGTGCGCTCTTTTGCTAATTTTGCTTGGATTAAAAGTTCTCTTTTATAAATGTAACGAGCACATTTCTCCTTGCTTTATGTTTATTCAGATCGGCTGACATTCCTCATTTGTTTTGACTGTGACGGTACTAGTAGACAAGGTTCAACCAATCTCGTTTATTAAGAGTATCGTCAGCGCGGAGGGCAAGTGGAAGATAGCAAAAGACAAAACATTGTCGCTAAAGAGGTATGGCAGGGCACAAGTTTCTGCCAAAACATGATCTTGATAATTAACAAGTCATGCGCGATATTAGATTACCGATAAAAGCGGGGTGTTCAAGCTTAGAATTGTTTGCAGGACAGTTAGTTATAATAGTTTTTACATTCAGCCTATCTTTCGTAATACAAAGCAGACTTCCTGCTTGAAGTAGTCTAGGTTGCGTGTTTTTCTGTTGAACCTACCCATATGCATGCCGCTTTGCGTACAGAGGTATTAAAAGATATACCAAAAAGGGGTGAAGTTCCGGCGTAAGAGAGCACACGAATGAAAGTGGCTCTATTAAATTGTCACGATTGTACACTGTGACCCTCAAGCCCGGAATATCGAGCAGTCATTAATCACGAGACAGTATACCTCCCTGCTTGCCTTAGCTGTGTAAGGTACAGTGATATTCTGCCACACCCGTTAGTATTTTTTTATAAGACTTAGGCCTCCGTAGGTAGACTATCTACGTGAGCCCTCACGAAGCTTCTTATATGGATTAAATATGAAGAATATATGAGTGGGCCCTCATAAAGCTTCTGAAATGGATCAAACTACCTATCCCATGTGTTCGACGGTCAAATTTGCGATACACGGAAATATCGCTGGTGTCTATGGATCGGAGAAGGAGGCCACCACCAAAACAAACATGCGCAAATTCGCACTTAAGTATATACTTCCATTATTCGCCCCTAATTTGGTAAAGCTAAAAGAATTCTCCACCTTTTAAATGTGGAGAAATTATAATTTA
The DNA here is from genome assembly GCA_001695595.3 of Plasmopara viticola. Classification (NCBI taxonomy): domain Eukaryota; phylum Oomycota; class Peronosporomycetes; order Peronosporales; family Peronosporaceae; genus Plasmopara; species Plasmopara viticola. The sequence continues at coordinate 185,852 of MBPM02000065.1, forward strand.
TATTTTTTATGATCGAGGTGAAAGTGGACACAAAATTGGCCATAATCACATTCTATTGAGTAAAAGGCGGGCTAAACACTTTGCACTCTTCCGTTAAATACCTTTTTTAATCTATAAGAAGCACATGAATTTGTTAGTGAAAACAGCGTACCTTCCAGCGAGCTTTGAGCTCCTCGGGGCTCACGCCTACTTACCTCCAAGCAAGGAACGCTCGGCTTCGTAAATAAGGTCATAAGCTTGGCACCATCGCTGAGGTATCACTCCTCGAACAAGTCAAGACGAACGTGCTCAAGGATTTGTGTAAGAGGGCTCTCCCCGCACCAAGCTTTTTTAATGTACACAGTGATGGTGAAAGAAAAAACTAAAAATGCTCATCAAAAGAAGCCCAGTCATAAGTAGGCCCGCTCGTTCGGAAAACCGTGGAATGCAGTCTTACGTCCAATTGAATGGCGTCCATATATTTCTATTCAAGTTGTCGATAAAGCGGACCTTTGCCTCGTTACAGAGCGTCAAAGGGCCGCTTAAAAAGCCACGCACTCAAAGTCGGAAAAAAAAATCTGGTCATCATTTAGCTTAAATTGGGAGAGACTGCCTCGCTATTTTATCACTTGAACGTCTATGGTGACGAAGAGACATTTTGAGCTCTGACGTGCCTGTTTTTGATTAAGGACTGTGGTCAACCAAAACAGACTGGTTGCCTTGAGAGCGTGCAACAAAGGAGCGTTAGGCTCAGCTCGAAAGCATAATGAGACACATCTGAATGTCCAACATTGAAAATGACCTGGTTGTGAAGCTAAGAATTTCGATGGCACAGAGTCAATTGTCGTCATTGACTCAGATTTAACTCCTACTCATGCCGGCATTAGAGAAAAATGAGCCCCGGATCACTTAAAAGGAAACATTTGGTACTCAATAAACTGCAGCTGTTCTTTGGTGAGTCATGTCCACAGCTTAAGGCTTCTCCAAAAGGAAAGGAAAACTGTGTTGGTATATGCCCGAGATAAATATAAGAGACTTTAGAAACTAAGATCATCATGCAGGCAAGCGTGAAGACGCGTCGGGTAATCAAGATAGCTAAAGCGCTAAAAATAGCGCTTGAAAGTAGGTAGCATAGTTCCACCCACGGAAAAAAATGTGCGCCCAACCGCGGGATACAAAAATTTGCTAACGGGTAAGATAAGTCACAGCACTGGTCCACAGATGGGTGTACCAATTACAAATGGAAAATTCTCCCGAGCATGTATCACAAGTCCTTGCGGAAAAATGATTGTAAAATGTCCAGACGTGCATGAACTAGATTGGGTAACAAAGTTCTGCATGGAGAGAATGAGGAGTGAGATTAATCATCTATGGATGTCACGGACCACCTTAACATTAGTAAAACGATCTTTCCACAGCGAAAACTGATGGCTCAACTGATTATTGTTGTGTCGTGGCAAGTTTACTCTAATTAAAAAGCACCAAAGAAGTCGACGTCACTAAGTTTTTGTCAAAACTAAAACCGGCAATGTTCCAGAGTTGATCGTTTCGCAGATAAAGACCTCGTTTGAGGATACGAACATATCCTTCGCTCAACCAAATGTGTATTGCATCAGTCTTATAGACAGTATCAGCTGCGCACTGGTAAGTATCATTAATTGATAATAAGGATCCGGTATATCCTTCTTAAGAATATTGTCGATGTGACTCATTGTAAGTAGTTCCTCCGAGTAGAGGAGAAATTGCAAAATTAAGCTTCTGCCAGTCACAAAGACTGTGTGTTCGGACATTGCCTGCCGACACGGCAGCTGTACGAGCTCATTGATACCAATTGGCAAGGATTGAAGTTGTGCGGAAGTCAATTCCCGCATTTGTCACCGACTTTCGCGCTTAAAACCCTAACAAGACCTTGTGCCTAGCTCGTGCTTATAAAAACTTGAACAGCGCAACAGTTCCTGCACAGAAAGATGTTAAAATAAAGGAATGTTTTTTACGATCACCTTCGAGTGGACGTTGTAGAGTGGACTGTATTATAAGAATTCGCTACAAAAGCTGAGGAAATCGGATATTCCTTACAATGGTAAGTACACCTAGTGTCATGCTATGAAAGCAGGAGTTGATGACATAAAAGCTTTGGAGCACCCCAACCATCTGGACACGCACTAATTTAGACCATTACGGGCTATTTCCCGAACATGCTTTGTCGAATAATTTGTTCCGGAAGAGATCAGTCGTTTTTGGAGGTTACTTATGGCAACCTTTTGAGGTCAAAGGAATCATTAGGCATTTCACTAGCACCGACAAATGTGTCTGTGCGGCAGATGAGTTGAACTCCTCGAACGAGTAAACATTTACGAAAAAAGATCATTGACTGCTTCGTAATTAGTCAATTGTCCGATCAGTCTTTAAGAAGTTTAAAATCTTTTTGGCTTGGCCTGCGTCACATTTTAAAAAATAGAGGGTAAATCGAATGAGCCTCAAGTATAGTGCTACGTATGTGGGTCTCGCAAAGTCTTTGTTTGATTCCCAAAAAGACGATGTTAGGTGTAGTACGCCAGAATGCTTCTTATCGCTCCAAAAAAGTTTTTCAGCAGCAATTGCTCTGGCTTTGTGTGATGATACAAATGCGGTGAACGGCGCTTGAGATGATACAACTCTGCCACCGATTGCGCAGTACTGCAATTCAATTAGGATAGACATGAAAAAGCTATCTCGTTCTAGTCCAAACAGCTTAGCGCCGCTAAACGGGAAAACTCCAATCGCGAGAATGTGTTGCATGCCAAGAAGTACGCATTGGCTTAATTCTAATTGTACCTTTTTAGTCTGTTAAAGATAGATGTACGGCGATACATACGCCCCACTTGACCAAATGTTTGGCAAATTGGCTGTCATCTTCGCAGAATTAATCTTTACTTTGACATAAGCCTGGTAAGTAAAATACGCTTGGAAGCGCTCTTTGCGTAGAATACGCTTGGATGCACTCTTTGCGCAGACTAAGTCCGATTGACGAACGACCTTCAGCAAGCCGAAGACAGAGTCGAAACGTATGGACTTCTAACAGGCCTGCGCTTTTAATAGGCTCGATTAAGAAGCCGACGTATACCCCGCGGAATTTAAACTTCTGACAAGTGTCGCAGGTCCTAACATACGTGATCATCAGTATACATTAGGACAATAAAACATATTTCTACGTTTAAATATGACCGCTTACTACAGCATCGTGTGCTTTCAGGAGCAATTTGGTCCAAGTCCTTAGTCGTTTGGCACAAAGACTGATTGGCGTCGGTCGGTTCGTGTGAAGCAGGCTGTCTCCCCGCACACAGCGGTGCGTTCGCGATCGCTTTCAAGAATTCGAAGCTCTTGACTTCGGCGTCTTTGCTTGCGAAGAATAATCGCACTAAAAAGTCTCATATGCTGATTAATTCTCGGTTTGTATGCCCAACTGACATCTTGAACATAATAATATCCGTGTCTCACCTAAGCGAGATAGTCCTGTTTCTGCAAATGTGACTAGTTTAGAAACCGCAAGCCTATTTCTGGATGCGGTATTTGAATACCATGGCACGATAGAAAGGAAAGAGGACCCGAAGATAGCTACGTTCGGCAAACGTTGTACCAGCTATGACAAATTCGCTTGCTGGTATTTACAGCGGGCAGATGAATATTTTTAAAAAGAAAAACACTCTCCAAAAATGATGTCATCTTCTCGGATTGGCTCCAAAGGCAGCGTATACTGCGTCTTGCTATTCACGGCCGCAAAACCTTCAAGAAATTCAAGCAGCTTGCCCTTAAAAAGGAGTACTCGCTGTCGACAGCGATGAGCGAAAAAATTGCTTGCCGACCAATCTTTTGTTTAGGCTCGTACATTCTTGACATAGGCTAAGTTTATGACAAGTTGATAGCAGTGCGTGGTCCGATCAGCTATTGCACTCCCGTGTACCACCACATGAAGCATCACACTTTCGAGTGTTATTGTTGATAAACAAGCATTGGCCGTCACACTTACTTCTTGAAAGAATGCTTAATAGATAACGATGTGCTTGATCCCTGTCAATATCCCGTCTTAAGTATTGCCTTGCACATATGCGTGTAGCTGACAGCGTCCTAAAGTCTGTCATTGCTCCAGCGAGGTTTATTACCGCCATTTATCCTTGTGATTTCTGCCATTTGTCTCTAGATGCGGCCAACCTAATCGCAGCGCGTGGCTTGCTCCCTGCAGCATGTTTCAGAAGTTCTTTTGTACAAGGCATGTCCAGCTTGACGTATAGTGCAAAATGAACAGGCAACTTAAGTGTCATGCTTGACAAGTAGCACTCTGTAAAAACCACCTGACTAATGCACAAGTTGTAAAGCACCTGCGCGTCGGTGCTACACCCGCATAGCCGACCGCCACTATTTTAACACAGATTTGGAGCAACTGCTATGTAAGCTATAATTGTATCGACAAGGATTTAAACACTCGCCCAAAAGTTGAAGTCTGTAATCACTGAATCTCGACGCATTTTTTGTAGTAGCGTTACTGTCACTACATCTGTGGTGCGATTGTAATATAATGAATATCCATTAATTCACTACATAGTAAAATATATTGAATAAATGGATATCGCACCACAAATGTAGTGACAGAGCACGTCTTCGGATCAGTGATATTCACGTACAGTCTGAGCGTGCTAAACGTGACGCACCATATTTTGAGGAATCAGAGCTAAGCTTTGATACAGTTCAGCTTCATCTTACGTCCAGACTGTCAACCTCCGCTGACGCTCGTCCAGTGCGCATTTATAATCTTGCCCTTAATGCCAGAAAATGAGGTGGCGCTGCTAGCAGTGTCAACCATTTTTATTGCACCGCCTCTAGCCTGGCTGACACTATTGCATGCTTGCATGAGCTAGATCATACATCAAAGCTGTCGCTAAACACTTGAAGAATGTAAAGCAACAAAAACCTCCGCGATCATTGGCAAGCGCAAAGCGCGACATCTCTAAGTCGATTGCGCATTTAATATGCTCGTCTTCCTCGTGCTTTAGCTGTGGAACGTTGCTCTGCTCGATCTGCATTGTACTTACCTCTGCAAAAGATTGCATCGAATAGAGTGCCTGGAAGGTCTGAACACTCGGCTTATCTCACAAAATAGAATGATTCGAGTTGCTGTTGTTTATGTTATCAACGTCTTCGCAGCCTCGTAAAAATTTACGTTTGCCCGGTGGATCGTGCAACGGTTAACATGATTTTTGACGTTTAATTCTCGCAAATTATGACCAAAGTTTCGTTTTATGATTTGAAAGCCGTTTTCATAAAGTACAAGCTACGAAACGGCCAGGCGAGTGCTCAGGTACGCAACGATATGTATATACGCAACAGTGGATACAGCAATGATGTTCACAACAACACTGTTTGCCGACAATGCAGGTATGTTGATGGCTTTCTGTGCTGGCATACACAGAAGACATCGACGGTACCGGTAACATTTGAGGAATTTGATGTGTTTTGGTGCGGCTATGAGTGGTAGCTTTCGTAGCTCCCAAACCGCAAAGTATTGACGATACCTTATGGAAGATATGCAACGAATACAGGAATACGCCGATCTATCGACAAAGCGTGACTTTAGATCATCTCACAAAGTAAGTCGATACAAAAGCTACTTTGTGTATATGTATCCATTCTAATGAATAAGGGAGCCGCTAAACAGCCTTCCCCTCTTAAATGCTGTACCAATGGATTTAATAGACAGGCTGTAAATTTGTCATTAAGCTTAGATAGCAGGTCCCAATCTTAGCCTAAATGCATAAAACACATTCCCTCACAGGTGATTTAACCTTGACAGCGGCGCTTTTTCTACTGCCTTTAGTTGTCGACTTCGAGCGCTGCATAGCCGATGGCTCGCCGTTTTCCTGCACCCTCTGCTAAATGTTGTGGCAAATTTTGTTTGCCTTCCCAGGTACGCTGTGCCACAAAACAGACTCAATACTCAGCGCACTCAACCGCAGTTTGAGGTCGTTGAGGCGTCCCTTCGATCACAAAGACGATGCGGAAAGTGTGCGTAGACTGGACACAACAGAAGACGATGCAATGAGCCTATTGATATCAACATTAATGACGATGCGGCTCACACGGCCAATGCAGAGATCAACATCGATGCTCTGTGTATCGTCGATGGCCGAGGACAATGTGCTTGGTCTCCTCGAACTTAATTAAATTGCTCGTTCATGCCATTCCAAATATTGCAAACCTGCTTCTTAGAATAATGACCTTCCGTCGCGATTGTTATCAAATTATCAGCTTCCATACATGCAAAATCTTAAGCTTATTTGCATTGCGAGTATTCTACAGAACATTTGAATCCAATGGTGTTCGCTCCAGCCAATCATAAATCATTCTTGTAGCTAAAGGGTACAGCATTAAGAAGGGGGGCTCCACATGGATAAACATTAAGTGCGCTTTTAATCAACTTACTTTTGATAATAATTTTGAGCTCTGCTATATACACTTTGACAACTTCTTCTCATGTGATCCTGCTCAATCCTGCTGTCATCCGTGCTCGTGGTCTGCCTGCTGGCTTGTCCAGCATCAATTACAGAGGGATCTTTCGCAATTTGATCATGTTCAAGCATTTTCAGGGCCTTGATCGCCTGCGAGAAAGATGCAGAAATTGCAAACAGATTGGCCACAATGTGCGTAGTTGCCGCAACACATCGGCAAAATTGGCATCGCCATCGGCACATCCATCATCAGCAGCACCAGTAGTCCTTAATATAGGTGCTTTCGGTGCTGCTGATGAGCGAAAGTAGCCAATTGATACACGAATTGTGTCTATGACGGTGCCGACATGGGGTAGATGTACTTGCGAGGCCCCCCTGTAGCTATCAAATACAACATTGCGTGCGCATACGAGTGTGGCAATTCCTCATGACCGTTGCGCCTCAAATTTTGGACGTACTGCGGTAGTGAAAAAGTGTCAATGTCAATGTCGATGTCAACGTCGGGTGTTATGAGGTGTTTCGAACGATGCTTCGTAGGTCGTCACACATGTGGTATAGGTTTCTCACACAAATTCATAACTTAATTGTGACGTTTATTATTCTCATGCGGAAGTTGTCGAGGGTGAGCGCTCGTTAGCAATCCCGGGCCCTCGAAAAGAGCACCCTAAGTTATAACCTTTCCGTTCCTCCATTAAAAATGTGTGATAAATAACAATGTTGCTGAACACATTTCGTACTTAGTTCGATTCGTGGCCGACGCTTTTTTTTGCTCACACCTGTAGAAACAATTTTGTCGTCCCCTCTTCACGAAGACACGCCATGTTTCTCCAGTGGATCTCCAAGTGCGAGCTCGCACCAGTCTCCACCGACTCTCACGTGCTTAAGGTTCATTTTTTTTACATGATGCTGTACAAAGTCTTCTCTTCATCAAACTGATTATTTTCATTCTAGAAATTCTCAGACAAATGTCAGCGCGGCATGTGTTCGATGGTCGTAGGTTTCCTTACGGAAGAGAATGTGAATCTTGAGACAGTTCTTCCCAGTGACAATCACATTCGATGGGCCATGGAAGTGCTTGGTCACTCTTTCGCGCTGCCCATGGAGGACTCGGAGGTCATTGCAGGCTCGCTGGGCATCTATCAGCGTTGGCTTGGGGTCGACGCTGAGACTCTGGCTGCCAAAGGCAATAAGGGCAGTAAGGACCATAGACCGCCTTGCATGCAAAAAGTTGAGCAGACCTTTATTCAGGACATGCTGGGCCAGATGACATTGCTCTTTGAAGAGCGTTCTAGTAATGGTAGTCCAAGTGGAAGCATCGAGAGCAACTTGATCACACATGTGGGCTTGTGCACCAAGTGAGGACTTTGTGGCCATGTTTTAATTGTGATACACTGTGATGGCAACTTATGGTTTGTGTGTACTTGTGACCAACTGACAGAGTTTTGGACACATTTGATGTACTCGTGAAACAGCGCGGAGCCCAACTGTCAAATGCGACGTGGGATCGATTGATTCGCTTACTTCTTGGCGCAGCGGACGGATTGCTTCATAATCTACGCAATCAATTAGGTCATCAAGTCTGTGGCCAGCTTGTGAGAATTTTGTTGGAGATATATCTACGATCGTTACCTCAGTGCGGACCTCGGGGCGAGTTGTGGAGTTTGTTGCAAAAGTTTTGTCGACGGTGGATTCACCGTCCGTTAGTTATCGAGCAATGGAATGCCGTCACACTCGGGCTTACGCGGAACCTTATGAAACAAATTTACGATCGAAACGCATCGAAAGAGATTGAAGTGATTTGGGCCGATAATCAACAGCCGACTAAAATTGAATTGGAGGGTCCCATGCTTGCCTACGCTTGGTACCGCCTGCTTCGCGTGATCGGCCACCCTTCTGCGATTTTCGACCCTGACGTATATCTTGCTGCTGTAAAAGGAGTGAGTCGACTTGCTGATGAGTTTGCACGCGTGGAGAAAGTGCCGTGCGTACAGTGGGAACACGTGCTGGGTGCGCTAAATCAAGTACCGAATCGCAGCAATTCAGTGTTTAAAGGAGTTCAAAACGAGGATGCCGACGCGGCCAAAGACCTGTCAACAGCTACGCAATCGAAAACTAATGAGAAACCACGAGCGCCACCTGATGTTAATACTATACTTCGCCTGCTAGGCCCTTGGTTATTTGACGCGTGCTTAACGCGTAAGCCTCGCTTCGCCGCAGGTCGTAGCGAGGCCCTTCGTTGCCTTGGAAAGCTCTTGTGTCATTATTCGTGTGGCCGCTCCAAACGTGTGCATTGGGCCTATAGTGTACGCAGCATTATGGCTTTGCAAAATGCGCTGCTGGATGATGACGAGCGGATCGCTGCTTCCGCTGTGTACAATTGGTCTAAAGTATTTACTTTGTACGGTTCCCACACGCTTCGTGGTGCAGGTGTTGTTGCAGGGCCATTCCACAAGGCGATTGAACGGGTGTTTCGCGCTGCAGACCGTAAAGATTCATCATCGTCTTCGATGTCAAAAGCAGATGGGCGGCGTGGGGGAGATACGTTCTTTATTCATGATGATCAACATATAGGCGGCATTCCAATTGTGCTGCTTCGTCGAGCAAGTATCGAGGCCTGCAGCTCACTTCTTACAATTCATGCTCATGTCCCACGTAATTTGATCAAGGAAGCGGAAAAAGAGATTGTGGCACCCGCGATGATTGACATTCCAGGATTATATTCCAGCTTGCCAAAATACACCAACTCAAACGTAGTTGCTCTTCTTATGACTGCGATCAAAACCGAGGCAGACCCTACCAATCAGCAGATGATGATGTGGATCTTGACAGTAGCCATCCAGCAAGAGGCTGCTTTTTGGACCAACGGCTTGGCTTCCAGCCGTAACTCGCAAGTACCTTTCACAATCTTGCTAATATGTTCGATAATCGGCAAGTCGCACAAGTACAAACCACCGGTGCTTTTTACAGCATTTGAATGCCTGCGCCACTTGTCTCTAGTTTGCGACGAAGTCTTTTTCCACCATGCAAACTCTGTTGTCCATTTGTTAAATGCTTGCTGTGATTTCATTAGCAACAGCGCGCCAGTGTTGCGCTCGAGGTCGGCACCATTTTACCTGGATAGCCTCATGGCAGCAGCTTACCACTGCATTATCGAGTGGATCGTAGCTGCGCCACTATTGCTGAATAAGCAACAGGTGATTGCCAAAATCATCGCAACTATCGTGGATGGCAATGAGCGATTCCAATCATTATTGCCTGATACCACGAATGTGGCTGTGCGCGAGGCTGCTCAGAAGCTAGTAAACATGCTCATGAAGCATCATGTTTCGCCTACTGGCAATGGTGGCTCAATCAATTCTCATTCGTTGGAGCTTACTGAAAAGGTAAAGTCAATTAAAAAATTTACCTATACGATGTCGGTGCGGTTAATATTCTAACATGTTCTTGCCATCTTGTTAAAGTCCGTGCTTACCCAGTTTTGTACAGTTAAAGACCTGACCGACATCTATCGCCATTGCCGTTTTTTTTCAGTGAACAAAAATTCAATTTTGACGGTCATTGAAAAACCGGCGAAGGCCACACACTCAGGCGAAGCGATCTTGATTATGCGGGACTCGACAGGCCGTTATGTCTGGCGCTCCAAACATCGGCACCGCGATGGGCCACGACCCAAAAGTATTTCTGACTTTGATAACTTTTCAGAAAGTTCTAGTGCGCACGATATCAAAAATAATGATTTTGACTCCGATGCCAATACTCACGTTGACAGCGACATTGACGAAGACAATGAAAGCGATGAGGAGGCAGTGATGGGAGATCCGTTGCTAACGGCGATACGCGAAACTCATGCGAAGAATCCGATGACAAGTTGGCGTTCGTCACTCCCTGGAGGAGGGGAAACAAATTCTAACCCATCCAAGGTTTTGTCTGGTGAAGGCAACACAGGTATGAGTGTCATTGAGCGAAAAGCACAGGCTAATCGCGACGATGCCCGTGGCAGTCGGGACGCGGTCTTTATGAGTCTGCTTTTGTCGCAAAGTCAAGAAGACAAGCTCGCTTCCCTACCAAAGGGCTTGTCATTTGGTAACAATTGCGTCAAGCCGATGCCACCGAAAAAGGACTCTGCACTGCAAACATGGGAAACTTCTCGGAGAATGATGAGCGAGTTGGGCTTTTTGTCTGTGCGCAACTGGGGTAATGTATTTGCGATGGATGCAGCTGTGGCGACCGACTTCCTGCGTGATCTGGAGACACTTGACAAACTGCCAGACCGCGAAACATTTGATATTTCTGTCGCGTACGTATTCACCGGCACCTCTAGAGGCGGCTACGACCAGATTGATTTGGCGACCTCAACATATGCGCGCGCTGGCTACGTCGAGCTTTCTAAGGACTACGAACTCTTTCTTTCGTCACTCGGCGAGCATGATGGTAACGATCGGACTGGAAATTCGGGATTTGATGCCAGTGTCGTCAAGGGCCGGATGCTTTACTATTCACACTACAGCCACGAGGCTTGCATCTATGTGCCTACAATACTGACAGATGAAGAGCCTGACGACAGCGACAGTGACAGTGATGCTGAAGAGAAGGAGGGATCAAACGCAAGGATGCAATTTCAACACGCTAATGTTCTGATTGTTTGGAATGAGTGCCAACAGACATACCGTCCAGGGAGCGTGTTGTGGGATGCCGCATTTAAATTGCCAATGCCGACTTCGGGCGTGGTACTAATCATTGACCCTCTGGGCAACGATCTCTTCTGTGTTCACGTAAGCCATGAATCCTCACCATTATTCGCCAAACGCGACATCATCACAAACCAAGAAGACTACGTCGACGAGGCGGACGTTTACACTAGCCGTGTGCTGGGTCCATTGCTAGATGGCATGGTTGTCAACGGTGCTTGGCTGGCTCCATTAGTTCGACAAACCGCAATCAATGCCGCAATCCTTTCACGGTCTTTCCATCGCTATCAGCACGAAATTGGTGCTGTTTCGTCTGCACCTGTAGGTGCAGAAGCAAATCGCAGCAAGGTAATTTCATCGTTTGTAGAAAAGCACATGCGTCCAAAGCTTCCTGGTGAGTTCTACGGTGACTTGTTTGCTGACTTAACCGGTGAGAGCTAACGTAGTAGCTCACCTTGTTGAAAAGAGTGCCGTCAATGCATCTGCTGTCACCTTAGTTTATCCTTGTTTGGTTTCGTTTGTTATCCTTCTCAAACTCTTGTTTTTTTTCGGTAAAGGATGGGGTGACGCCCTCCTTCCAAGCGCGGGGGCTAAATGCTCGCGCGCTTCGGGCAGGTGCTCTCGGGCATCTGCAGGTCTCTAACGAGTCTCACCCTCGACGCGACGGTATCCAGCACCAGGCCAAACCCCCTTCCACGCCCTTAACCGCGCCAACCGCATCCGGATTGGCTCCTTTATGTGAATTCTCTAGGTTCGAAGCGCAAGAAGCACGAAACACTCCCCGAAGATCTCCGGCGCTACCGCGTCGATATTCTTGGCCTCAGAGAAACCAAGATCTACGATAGAGGTGAGCAACGCATTGATGACTTCCTTCTAACCTTAAAAAAAAAACGAAGCCAAGACCGAAGTCACCGAAATCCGCCGCCACTGCAACCCATCGGGCGCCACTCGACACGCCCGATCCCAAGAAGAAACCTGGCGCCACACTAAGAAGCTCGGACCACTCCTCGGCGATATTAAAGATCTATCCCGACGCAAGTCCCTGGCCACCCTCGCGCTCCACCGCCTCTGGTCCGTCTGGCTCCGCCCCACGCTCATCTCACCCAAGACCCGCATTCGATTGTACAACTCCTAAGTTCTACCGATTCTGCTGTACAACTGCGCCACCTGGACTCTTACCAAGTCAGAGCTCCACGGCCTCGAGAGTTTCCATCGCCGCCAGCTTCGCTACGCTCTTGGCTATCGCTACCCCCGACACTTTTCGAATGCAAGACTCTACGACCTCTGTGATGAGCGGCCGCTGAGACTACGACTGACACAAGCTCGCTGGCGCCTGTTTGGTCATGTACTTCGCCGCAATCCCGACATTCCAGCTAACCTCCAGATGCGTGCCTACTTTTTCTCCATCGCAGCAAAATGGCGCGGACGTCCCCGCACCACGCTCCCCTTAACATCCGACCACAACCTTGTTTCCCGTGGCTCCGGCTCTCGACTCCGGATAGCACAAGACCTCGAAGTGGTACGTACCCTTGCACAAGACCGAAAGAAAAGGAAGACCCTCACGACCTCGGTGCTGGATGCACTGCCCGCCGAACGAGACTCGACGTATGCGGACACCACTCTATGCCGTGGACTAGCCAGACTGAGCCTAGCACGTGCATAACTTGGCAACGCGATAACGTAATACATTACATTACATTACTCTTGTTTTATCGCATTAGTTTGGTGAATTAATGAAAAGTCTACTCCTCGGTCTCATCCCTTGCTCGAACGCGCTATGTTTAGGCATAACTACCGGATGCAGATTATAAACTCATTTGTGCTTGTCGACACCACTAATCGTAACGAATGAAGACAATCTCGAAGAGCTCGTTTTCGTTCTCTTCGAGATCGTTGAAGAAGCTAGTGACACTTGAAAATGAATGCTTGAACACTGAAAGACAAGAAACCGGTGGACAGAAGTATGACACTAACAAAGAGTCAAACACTCGTGGCACAGAAGTAAGCGACGCTGTTGCAATGTACAATGAAGATGTGAACGAACGAAAGACAGAGGGCTTCCTTGTGTTTCGTAAGCGCATGCGTCGACAGCGCTATTGCATTTTGCAAAACAGGACCATGCTTGTTTTTAAGAACAAGCCAGTTGATTCAGCGTCGCCAAGTGTCCCGTTAAAACAGATCTATGTGGTAGGTTGCAAGGATGTCATGGAGCTTGACACGAGCGTCCGAGTCGCGTTGCTTGGCAATGGTGCACTGGAAAGTTATGACAAGACACTTTTAATCAGCTCGCACAAGTCAAAGCTGGTCGCGATAGAAGCCGAATCCTACGCCGAGAAAGAGCGCTGGTTGCACACTTTATCTACAATCGACATACCAATTTGTGAGGGCGAAAATGTTCCCTTGCAATTTATCCTGCCGGAAGATAACTTTGACGCCCACGTGGCTGTAACGCTTTTGCACAAGCATCGAATAGACGCTGTGGCAATTGAATTAGTGTTAGACCGCTTGGCTTCTTATGCAGAGGAGAATGTTGATGATGTTGAGTTTTACATTCAACAAATTGTCCACTTGACTGTCAACATTGAATTGGCAGCACCTGAAAAGCTGGTGAATTTGTTGCTCTCGATATGCCGGGCCAAAGCGTACGTCGAACATCTTGGAAACTGCATTCACTTGGCACTGCAGTTGTTCTGGCTTTTGGAGGCTAAAATCGCTGATAATGACCCGAAGACGTACAATTTGTGCGCCAAGCTGCTCATGTCCATTGAGGCTAAAGTCGTCAATCAATTTTTTGAATTGCCCAGTACGCAGACTGCTGATGATGTCACTCGACGGCTAATGGATATTCCTTTAATGAAGGAGAAGCTGGAACAAATGTCTGCTGAACTTCAGAGGAGCGAGACGAAGATAGAAGTGATGGGGCCTGCCCATGTAGCAGGAGACACGATAGCACCAATTTTGCCAAATGAGACAGCTGGGAATCAGTCTGCGTTGTTGTTGCAATGGATGGAAAAAGAGCGCCAAAAGCGCTACAAGTACTTTCATCAACAGCGAGACTTTGTGAAGGCTCTTTCGGATATCTCGGAGCGTATGCGAGCTGTCGATCCTCCTCAGAACCGCAAGATGCTTTTGCCTGGAGAACTTAAGGCGTTAGTTGTCCCGGATATGGCATATGTACCTCTCGGTCGTGTGTCAGATCCATTTTGTCGTATTACTCGTGTGCTGACAGATGAAGGAACTGTGTTTTCCACTCATAGTCGGGCTCCATGTTTGCTTTGTTTCGAGGTCATTGAGGATCAAGTCAACTCTGCTGGTCAGCGTCGACTCTCGGCAGACGTTAAGGAGGCTCATGGATTGCTTCGAGAAGCCACGTCTGATTTGCCTCTAGCAAACATGGAAATGGAAGTTGCTACTTTAATCAAAAAATTTGCCATCAAGGGACAGCTTCTTTGTATTGAAAATCGGCCAGGCGTTGATGAAAATGACGACGAGGAAGATGAGGGTGACCAGGACGATAATGACGTGGCCGATTGTCTTCTATCCATTCAGTCTCTAGGCCCAATGGGTTTGCAAGATGCTCAAAACGCACTGAGCTCTACAGCATGCGCCGTGGCTTCAGTTGAATCAATAGACTCGATACCTGAGCTGACCACCGAGGGCTCGCAACAGTTAAATTTATTAGGCAGATGCTCAAAGACAGCGTATGACATGGGTCTGTCAAAGCTTCTGAGCGCAAGTGAGGTGTTTGGGGAGGGTTGGGAAACTAAAAAGGAGCGTATTCGCGCGTCATCCCCTTATGGACACTTACCCGGTTGGAATGTCATCTCGCTCGTATGTAGTCAACTTTTTGTCATTCTATCTCAAATCGTTAAGAACGAATGGTTTTGGTGTGTATATGTAGATCTCGAAGAGCAACGATGATATTCGTCAAGAAGTATTTGCGATGCAGCTTATCACCACGTTTCAGAACATTTTTCGCGAGAGTGGGTTACCGTTGTGGTTACGACCGTATCGCATTGTGTCCACGGGCCGTACGTGCGGCCTATTAGAAACAATCACTGACGCGCAGTCGTTGGATTCCCTTAAAAAGAAAAGCGGCTACGCGGGCTTGCAAGCTCACTTTGAGAAAAGCTACGGTACTGGTGACGCTTTCAAAAAGGCTCAGCGCAACTTCTTGCACAGTCTCGCAGCATATTCTGTCGTGTGCTACTTGCTTCAGATCAAAGACCGCCATAATGGGAATATTATGCTCGATACGGGCGGGCATCTTGTTCACATAGACTTTGGATTCATGCTCGGCATTGCACCTGGAGGCAACTGGAGCTTTGAGACGGCACCGTTTAAGCTTACAAAAGAAATGGTCGCCGTGCTAGGTGGGGTGTCATCCCCGTTGTTCGGCGAGTTTGTGCAGTTGGTGGCACTAGGTTTGTTAGCAGCCCAGCGTCGATACGAACGAGTTGTGGGTCTTGTAGAAATCATGATGCACAACTCGACCTTTCCATGCTTTCAAGGACGTGACGTTTCCCGAGACTTACAGAAGCTTCGCAGTCGCTTTCTATTACACTACTCGACGGAAGAGATAGTCAAAGCAGCAGTCAAGATGATTCGCACCAGCTACAAGAACAAGTGGACAAAACGCTACGATCAGTTTCAAAAGATTACGAATGGCATAGTTCCATAGGAGTTTGCTGCATTCTGCTTTTATAACATTAATAATTCGCTCATTTAGTAACTCGAGTCTCAAGACCGCATCTTCTTCGCAGGGTTATCGTTTTCCTTGTTAGGATCAAAATCAAATTGCGAGAGACTAAGGTCTTCCATGTTAAACTGAGCGTTTGACTGCGCCTGGGCTGCCACAGATTGCTCCGTTTTTACGATTGCTGGTGCAGCTAAAACGCGTGGCGCAGGTGGAGCATTCAAAGATACCCAGTGCTGCGGCTGTGGACGAAATGGACTTGAAACCGAGTCTGCTGTCGTGAAGGCTGCACTCGTAGTACTGCTTGTAGCGGTTTGCATCGTCGAGGTCCTTGGATAAGTCGCCGATGTACCCAATTTGGCCTGAGTATGCTGCTGCATTGCTGTAGCTTTCGGAACTCGCATTACTTGAGGAGGCTTCCAATGTTGCTGTTGATGCTGGGGTTGTTCCTCCTGATTTATTTGACGAGGCATCTGTGGTCGTGCTTGCTGATTCAACTGATGTACTTGTTGCTGAGCTTGCTGGTGGATTGTACGTTGTTGAATTTGTTGCTGCTGCTGATAAGATTTAAGTGGTTGCTGTTGCTGGGCCTGAATCTGCTGTGGTAAATGGAGTTCATTCTGGACACCAAGTTGCATAGTTCCTGCAGAGAAGGCGGCCTCTTGATCCTGCTGCTTTTGTCCTGCCAGAATCACATTCGGCGCCGCCGCCACTGGGGCCATGGGCCTGTTTGAGTTTACATCTTTAATGTGATCCTTGTCATAGCACGAGTTGCCCAGATATTCTCCGAATAATCTGAGTGCTCTTTTCCTAGCATCTGAGATACTTGCCTTCTTAGCTTGCTCTAGCGCCGCGCCCAAATCTTTCTGTCCGTCTGATGTGCCAAATCCTACGTCCTCGTGACTCGTACCATCCTTCAGCTCTATGCGCACTAAAGAACTATAGGCAATACTCCATCTATCGCCCTTCTTCTCTTTCTACAAAAAAAAGTGACATAATAAGCAGTCCTCTGCTTGATATCCGTCAAACCTGCACGTACGTATTCTTCCTTGCACTCGACAATATGACATGACCAGCCATTAAACCCAAATGCGCGATTAGCTAATTCAATAGCTTTGCAACTTTCAATGTACGTTAGCTTACGACCCCCAGGTCCGGGCCTGCGGGCTACACTCTCCTTGCCCAGCTTCTGGTGTAGAAAAGCATTGACGCTCTGCTGCTCCTGATTATCGAAGGCGACTCGGCCAAAGCGCACCGCACTACCAGCTGTGAGCGGGTTTGAGAAAGCTGAGATTACTTGTTGCGTCACAAGCGCCGCCAGTGTTTGCTGCACTTCTTCAGGTTCGGACTTTACTTCCGCCGTTTCACTTAACCTTCGCTTCATGTGCAACTTTAATTTTGAAATTTCGTAGGAGCATAAAATATGAAACTACCGAGAATTTTGCACTTGAAAAAATGTATTTTCGATTAGGTGCTGCATTTTAAGTAATTAGCTAAATTTCAGCTGCCGTACTACCTCATGATGTCCAGGCTAAAATCGCGAGAAGTTTACTTTTGTGTAGTTCAAACTTGGACAACTATAACGGCGGATGTGATTATTTAGTGTCTACGATTGGAAAAGCTGGGTCAAGGATTGCTAGGGCAAGAATTAAGATTCGTAAATGCGCAACAGGTAGAAGCCCACCGCGACTACCAGTCGAGTCACAATTTATGAGGTAGCACCTTAAATCTGAGAGCGTGGTACCTGCAGCTGAAAGATAGCCCGCATTCGGGTATTATCAAATGTCGTCCGTATTCAGGAACTAACAGCTCATGTTGAGATACGGCAAACCTAGTATTTTGTATTTTATAGCTTTTTTTGTGCCGGACCATTTTTTTAGTAGGCCCAAGGACCTCAACAACAATATATTTACGGAGGCTCAACAACCTCTTTGTATCGACCCTGGGGCTCGAGCGGTTAGCCGTTCGACCCAGTACCTGGTTCGATACCCATAGGATCCGAATCAAGGCAGCCGGAGATAGGTCACTAAAGCGGACGAGTCATCACACCCGAGTGTGTGACTGCCCTTCCGAGTCGCGCCCGATTTGGTTTTAAAAAGGTTGGGTGGGAAACGCGCCCCCTGACCGAAAAAGCCTCATAGTGTAATAAGGGGTACAGAATCCGGTCCCAATATGGGTCAGATTGCTACCAGCATCCCGCGATGGAGGCAGCTTAGCCCTAGCGCGTGGGATCCGGTAGCTTGAATTACAAAAACCTCTTTGTAACCATACACTTTTTGCGAAAAAGATTTTACTTCCGTGGATAGGCCTAAATTTGTCAGTTTCCATCTGCAAGTCCTGCACTATCAAAAAATCCTTTTCTTGGGGTCCACTTCGTGTGTAGGCGCTAGAGGAAAATTTCATCCAGCTTGTCTGATACAAAACATTCTCATTGTCGAACAGCCGGAATGAGAGCCAATCAAGATATGTCAAAATTAATTGTTGCTCAAGAACCTTCTAGATTGCTCACCAAAAAGACGTCATCGTCATGAAGCGTAAAACTGCCCATTGTGACGTCACTTCGCCTTACAAACAGTCACGAGGGGTGACAATCGTGCGTCATTATTTCACAAGCGATTAATAACTGCAAATGTGTTAAGTTTTCATTTTGTTAACTTGCTACAACTAGAAAAACTAGCGACCACCAGACCTTTCTCCGTCTACAAGGGACTCTCAGTAGGAGCTTCACGCCGACGAACCCATTCAAATATACAGTCTCAATTGTATGACTATAGTCCTTAGCAACAGCGCTGGCAATGCACGCAATTTAGTAAAGGAGGATATTAAATGATCGTGGAAGCCTACGCTAAAATACTGTTGTTACAACAAGAAAACCAATTAGTTAGCTTTCCCTCTGGATTCGACGGACGAGAGAACGCCGTATAGTTGCGTTTGCGCCGCGTTTAATTATTCCATTGGCTGTGCACTACTGCAACTCGATGTGGATAGTGTAGCCCAGCCAACTTAGCAAGACGCACCTATCCCATTTATTTTGAAGTATTACACGTCATAAGGGATGCCCTAGTAGAATTTCGAGAAATCATCTTCTTTATTAGCCCGTTAAATTGTTCCGGACTACGAACTTTTGCAAACGGCAACAAATTAACCTATTTACCTCGGCATCAGCAAATCAATTGTCATACACAAATCATAACCTTATTAATGAATCCAAAGCTTACAAATCGATGTGATCGACGACAATCTTTCGAAAATTTGGACAATGAGCGAAAGCTTGATTCATCAATACCGAGTGAGTGATGGAGGCAGACCAGACTGTGAGTTGGTTCATATCAGAATGTAAATTGGTTGATTGTCCAACAAAACCATCACGCATACAAAGCACATACCAATGAAAACTCCTCGGTGGTATTTTCATTCACAGGCAAAGATGTCAAGATCGGTTGAAAAGCTACAGACATGTGAATGTAAGTTGCATCGCTATAAGCAATCACGCCGTCTGCTTTTTGAACATATTTTTATTGGTTTCTGCAATATATAAAGAGCTTCCGTTAGCCAAGTATGTGATGACCTGTAAAATTTATTCGAGCGTCATATTGCGGCTCACACGTGGGCTCCTTAACCGATCATGCCAATACTAGTGAGCTGCTGGAAGTTTGTGCGTTCCAGTATGACTTTGTGTTGCCAAAAATGTTTGACAGCACGGGCATAGTGGTCTTCGTGTGCCGCCTAAGTGAATTGATGCATTTGGTCCCTGTAGAAAGGACGTTTTGGATACGGCATTCTATATTCTTCAGACATGGTGAGGTTGGATAGGAAGCCACAATATACCACTGCTTTTGACGAGCGCTACTTTAATTATTCGGATGTTCTTGCCGGTAGGCCACATATATACAATGCCATCAGCGCAATGGCAGCAATAAGATTGCCTATAGTGCGTTTCCTTTTGCAAGGGTTTTACCTTTTGGCACGCGGCACTAGTGCGCACATACGCATCGACTAGCTTGCACGGCTTATGATGCCAATTGTGGGTAAGACAAATGCTTTTTTTCCGCTGAAATAATCATCATTTGGTATATTGTGCGCCATTTAGAAAATTTATGCTCTCTGATTGATCAATCGTTTGAAAACGATCAGCTTTGATCGGCAAGTCAGCTCCTAGTAGCTGATGCCCTTTTAACAAGGAGGCTGTGTTTTGCAGGTCAACATCCAACGCCATAATGGCGGGGAGGACCTACTATACTTATTGTTCAATACTGGGTGTAAAATGTGCCGAATGCAACATCTTGCTCAGGCGGCATAAAACGCTACTACACTTGTGTTGTGTTTAGCTTCCAGCAAGACAAACTCAAATTTGAGGCTTATGGACTTCTACCAGTCAATCGGGCTGATAGGCTCTGGATAAACAGGCCGCAATTTTGCATTTCAGACAGATCTCACGGATCTTTATGTACTTAAACATTACTTGCGCATGTGAAGCCTGCAAAAGCGAGTACAGTTATTCTTGACTTTCCGGCAATTAAAACATCATGTATCTCGAATTGCGCGCCGTACTTTATATTTCCATCCAATAAAGAAACGACTCAAAGCAAAATCGCTCAAATCCACCCTATCGGGACCTCCTTCTAAAAGCGATGCAATTGTAACCGTTGGCGAAGGGATTGCCATCTGACTTCAACATCTTTTCTGCAGTAAGGAATCGCACTTATGACTCTTCGATGATAGCAATTTTGTGTTTTTGGCGAAGTCGTTTTTCTAACGATATAAAGCCCGGCCGATAATGGGCTAGCCTTTAGTCTGGTCTGCACGAAAGTGCAGCGACAAACACATTAAGCATAACAGGTTTGCATATAATATGGAATCTACATTCCGCGAGTTGCCGTTTGCTGAGGCTGGTAGGGAAATTTTTCGCCGTTTGAAAAAATCCACGGACTTCAAAGCAATAAGTTCTTTGTGATAATAGAGTTGCCTCGTCGCCCAAAGATCCCGAGACTGGATCGAGATGGCTCAACAATGTATGTTTATGACCGGGTTGCAGTAATTTGTAATCGATGGCACGCGAAGCATTGCAACCAACTTTTAGCGGCCTTTCCACACCAAGCAAAGCAAGATCGGGTACGCAATCGAAGTATTCTGATGCTGGCTCTTCCAGCTTCCCACAATGCTTTCTTTAATAAACTAGATAGATTCTTTACAAGGCCTGCATACCGTCACTTAATTACGGAAATTGCTGGCTAAATCTGATCACTTTTGTCAAATCCTTTTGAGATTGTGGTGTCGGCAAAGCAAAAACTTTTTTTTTCTTATAACCCGAACCCATGGCTGCTTTGATTAAAGCCGATAGCTTCAATCTTCTCTACTACAGCGACATTTTACATTAATTTTTAAGATGCCTCGAGCTTTTGAAGCCCCCAATCTAATTTATAAAGACTGTAGATCAAGATGTCGGTGAATTATGTATTGGTGAAGCCCGTAGTGGTATGTGACTAGACGGATAAGCGTCCTTGGGGCGGTTGACAGCCCCTGTGGCGTTACCGAAAGCTTTGACAGTCCCTAGACGTACAAATGGCATTGGCGAGTACATTTCACTTTTTCAATTGTAATTGGTAGTATCTAGCAAGCTATACATCGTAAATGTAATTGTGTTGCTAAGCAACAAGTGCTTTTTCGTAAACTAATGTAAGCATGAGCTGGTCGTCACTTTTGCTCAAATTTTGAGCACAGAAAGTTGGTGACGAGAGCGGAAGTTTTGACGATTGCATCAGGCTATTTTTTTACTTGACGCGGAGAAACCGATCAATGATCTTGCATTGCTTACGAAATTGATCTCGAGTTACACTCCTCGACCCGGTGAGAACTTAATTGTGAATTTCCAGGCACAACATCGCTGTGATTCTCTCTATAATGATATGCCAAATCCTTGAAGTGTCTTAATTATTTTTGAGCCCGTGCGCAACGTACATTGCATATAAGACTTCTTGATCCAGAACGGATGATATGTATAGAATTTCTCGTCGTTAAAAAAACACCTCGCAAAATTTACGGCTGTAGCTCAACCAAAACCTCAGTAACGATGAGTTTTTTAAGTTCCAGAAACTCTTGCACCTACAATCGTGCCTTTCACGGCCAAGGCACGATGACATGTCAATTATTCGTGTAATATAAAGTCCATGAGGGCGCTCGGGAGACCCAGATATTGATTGTGTATTGCATTTCCACTCTCTTCCGGTTAGGCTATGTTGTCTGCCTATGATGATGCTTTGTTACTCACCTGTTGAAGTGTGTGTTTTGCGGACCTGTATCTCCCGCTTGAAAAGGTTGCTACCCGCAGTTGGTGGTGCTATGCGGACCTGTATCTCCCGCTTGAAAAGGTTGCTACCCGCAGTTGGTGGTGCTATGTTATAGACCTATGAAACCGAGTCACCAACTGGGTCTTGCAGACTTAGGATTGACGTTTGCGAAACTTTGTTTTCCGCCATTGGTGGCGCTATGCTTTCTACCTTGAAGCGGTGTCACTCACACTTAAAAAGCTGTTTTTAGCCTTCTAACTAGCCGGTGCTGCCAACAGATGATGCTCACCTGCCCAGAAGAGTGTTATAGACATTGTCATTAGTATCTTCGATACCCTTTCTCTATTTATTTGGACATGTACCTGCTCACATTTTTCTTTATAGGCACAACTTGCACAAGAGGGTAATTAATAGGCTTATCAAAGCCCTGTCGCGTGAGATTGGGTGGTTAGCACTTATCACCTTGCTCCGTTAATCGATATAAGTACCGTGCTCATATAATTACTGTATACCTCAAATCAATCTGTACTTGTCCATGTCAAGAAAAAAAATAAGTCTATGCGGTCTTTATGATCAAAATTTACACCCAGGTGCCCTTCTATAGTAAAGATATAAGTAGTGTGTCATTACTCAGCCAAACCAAGTCTATTTTGCCGTCTTTGCTCTCAGAAAGCAACAGTCGACTGTTTTTGCTGACGGAAATCGTCTGTGGACACCCAGAGCGCTATTGTCAACCACAACTCAAAATTTTCTCTCACATATTTAGGTGTACAACTGCTACTGGTTTCTTCCTCGAGAGTTGATAAGCCTCAAGAGCTAAGATATTCTATGTGAATTTGCCACACACCCATCATATGCACTATATTATCATTTCCTCTTCCTATTGGTAGCTGAATGTGAGTGCAGAACTTTTTTAAAGTGACCCTTTAAAGCCCTGAAACGAGACAAAAGTTTTTCTCTGCTACTCCCTTTAGATGTATCCCTATTTGCCCCAGGGTGCTGCGTTGCTGGGCAGTGCTTAAGTCCGTATAGACTGGACACGAGTCAGCAAGCCCACAAACACAGCCCCAAATAGTATTGCTCCTTTGGAGATCATAAATAGGTGAGCCCCATAGTGATTATTCGCGACGTAAGTTAAACAAATTTTTTTCGAGCTTAACTCTTAATTGATCTACTGCACATAACAGTAAGGTGCGAGCCAAGCCTAGATTCGAGCAAATTTATGCACAGAGTTACCATGACTTGGTGCCCCAGCATTGAACGCCGTCAAATTCTTATCTCATCTGAGCACTTGGAAGGCTTGTAATTTAACTATTTTTATATGCTCTTCGAACATAAAGCACTCTAATGTAGTATGTGTATTTAAATGCTCAGCTCTGTGCTCAGCCTCCTCCATAAGAATTGTTGAATGCAACTCGCACAAAATTGTCGATGAGCTTCGCACTTTCAGTGACCAAATCTTAGCCACCTCTTTGCAAAAAAACTGTCTATTTTCCTGTCTACTTCCTAACTTTTACCGGCTTGGGTACCCACCGCCGGGCTACTACTAAGGGGCAACGCAATCTGTACTGCCTGAGCCCCAAAGCAAAAACTCTATTGGTACATCTTGTACGCCGTGACGCGTTCCAGGGGCTTGGAACCATAAATTTTACAAATACGGCCAATTTCCCAGGCTCATATGAGGCAAAAAATCTCGAGTAGCACCAAATGCGGGTCGAACAAATGGGGAAGGATTGTGCGATTCACCAAAATTTTTTTGCAAGAGTTCCGATAAATAAATTACCCGCGAAAGCGTAGGATGATTAAATTCTAAGTGCTACGCTTCACACACAGAAAAGGCTAAGCGAATTATGCTCGGTTAAAAGCGCTGGTTCTTCTTACGGCCTCAGATACATCCAATCTGGCTTTCTGGACGTGCAGACACGCGTTTTAAGCGTAACTTAGCAAATACGGCCTATCTATTCGTTATGACGTGGTTAGACGTAGTACAGCTTCAACGTAGCGTGTATTCCTTCTTTAGGATCGCAGTGTGCAATAAAGTGTAATTCAACACTACAATGTTTTTCTTTTTTGGTCTAATATAAAGTCTGAGACTTGGTATCTTTCGAAGTTCTCCACTTTGCTAACCGGTAAATTTACCGATACATTCTACGGTAAGCAGTATGATTAGTGGGAAGATGCCAAATTACTTATACATTTTAGCCAATGTTATATTAATTTATATATTATTTGATAAAGAGACGCCTACGTGGCATTGACACTTGTCACCTTTCCCTTCCATATCACAGTCAGTAATGTCCGACATTAACGCGCTCGTGCTCCAGCCTTTGAACCAATTCTTCAAGAATTCGCTGCACCTTATCAAAAAGTGTAACAAGCCCGACCGAAAAGGTCAGTGCTCTTTCTTTCGCTGAAATGCCCTCATCTTACGGACTTATCTGTGTTTCTTGTACAGAATTTGCCCGCATCGCCGGCGCTACGTCAGTGGGCTTTCTTATGATGGGCTTCATCGGCTTTTTCGTAAAGCTCGTGCACATTCCCATTAACAACATTCTTGTGGGTGGCGGTGCCTAGTACTTTGGCTGCTGCTTTCTTCGCTGATGTCGTTTAGCTTCTGCGCATTAATTACTAAATAGACGGTAGCTTTATGTAAACACACTTTGCCAGGAGTGACTGTTTGTTCTTGTGCATTTAAGCGTCAAGTGCTGTTAAACTAAAACGTCGCAATGGAAAAAGCGATACCAACGACGCTTGAGCGGAAGAGCCCGCAGTTGAGCCATGAAAATGACAATTTGCTGACTCCAAGAGATTTTGCCAGAGAAGCTAAGCTGCGACAAGCTGCTTCGAGAAGGATTGATGTACGCGCGACTAGCATGGAAACAAAAGTTAAGCCTATACTGATCTGAGTATTGTGTAGAGCTTGGGAGCTGGTGACCGCGCATTTTTAAAGCATCATGTAATCGATGGCTGTTTTTCCACTCCTCAATCTACAGGAGGTTTGATGCCTCTTCAGCGAGCCGTCGAGATTGGCGACGTTCGCACTTTAGAAATGGCTTTGGTAAGTAAAAATGCCAACTTAGTTACCGAGACGTGCAATGCGTTCGGCGAGACGCTTCTTCATACGGCAGTGCTCCATTACCAGCTCGAGGCTGTGCGATTATTGCTGCATCATGGCGCCTCGCCGCTGGCAAAGCTTCCAGACAAAGCAAACCTGCAGACCGCCGAAACGACGCCCGAGAGTCTTGCATCCCGCTGCCCAAACTTCCGGTACAATTGCATGCTCGATGCCGCTGAGGCCACACCGCTACATTACGCATGTGCTGTAGGCCAGCTTGACATGCTTGAGCTACTTTTATCGTATACTTCGTCTTTGAAAGACATGCCGAAGCGTTGGCGACCAGGCAGTCTGTTGCTGTGGGCAATCGCAAGTGGGCAGTCCAATGTAGTGGAATCTCTAGTACTACAAAGCCATCTTGAAGCTGATTGCTTTGATGAAGACGGAAATAACTCGATGGCGATTGCAGTGCTTGTCCTCGCGACTCCCGAGACTCCTGCACGACTTGCAACGCTTGAGACCATTCTCCAATCGCTGTTGCAGCGCGACGTTATAGACGGAGGCGCTGATATTAACCACAAGAACATGCACGGCTTCGCGGCTTTCGATTTGGCTGAATCACCAGCTTCCAAGCACATTCTTGCAAAACTCGGTGCAAGGACTGCTCGCATCGTGTCTGTGGAGCAAGTTTTACATTGGGATCGCGATAGATATCGAGAAGAATTTGAGCACCTACCTCTCCCTGGATGTCGCCGATTAAAATTTTGAGAAAAAAGCGGATAATCGAGATACTTGGCTACAAGTTCTGAGTACATATTACGATGTTTGTTCCAGGAAACATATATCCCGCTTCATCTTCTTCGTAGCCTTTTTGTCAAGCTTTCCCCTAGCAAGCTTTTGCAACCTTGTCTTCTCTTCGTGCATCACAAAGCGCTTGACAACATTTGTATTCCCAGCAAATCGGGCAAACATAATCGGAGTAAATCCATTGCAATCCTCCACATCAACGCGAGCATGGCGCCCCAACAAATACTCCACAACATCCATATACCCTTTGAAACATGCGATGTGAAGGGATGTCCAACCCATAGCGTCTTGTCGATTAATATTAGCCCCAGCAACCTCAACAAGTTGAGCAATAATCTCGAGATATCCACGCACACAAGCCCAATGCAAAGTAGTGAATCCTTCGCGGTCTGCAAGCTCAATGTCGGCTCCCAGCTTGAGTAGTCGACGAAACAAAGCTTTGTTTTCCATTATAATCGAATTGTGGATAGGCGCTAACAGAGAGACATCGTCTTGCTGGTTCACATCTGCTCCACGCTCAATCAAGAGTCGAGCAATGGGCTCGTGTTGCTGCTGAATGGCAATGTTGAGAGCCAATTGACCCGTAACGAGGTCCTGCATGTTGACGTCGGCTTGCTGTAATAAATGTGTATCAACTTGAAGAATATCGCCATCCCATACTGCCTCTGGCAATGTACTTACGACGCACGGAAGCCACAAGAAGTGGCGTCGCAAGATCAGTCGACTCAGCGATTGACAATTCCATCGTGTGCGAACCCGAAGCTGGTAACCCGGCCGCGACTTCGCACTGATTCGTTCTCGAATTAATTCGACAGCTTCTTGGCGCCGCTCAAAATCCTTCTTCGCGTAACCCAAATAAGCGAGATCGATACGAGGACCCTCTGCCCAAGCTTGACCAAGCTGTTTCTGCTGCGTTATCCGTAAACCATTTGTACTATCTGCTGGTCGCTGAGGTTTTGGACGGACCGGAGGAATAGCAAATGATGCCGCCCCATCAGCTAGAACAGCTTTGGAATTTGTATAGGTTGCAGATTGTGCCATCTTCTTAAGCCCCAGTTCATTCTCAGCGCCGTCAAAATTATCTTCGTCTATGACAACACTTTCCTTTTCGTTTTCGGTGTAATTATCTGCTGTAGTTTCTTGATCATTCTCTTCATCATTTGATTCGTGCGAGGCCATTTACACATTAATTGGTTTTGCTTTGGGTTTCAAATTGTGCCTAAAAAAGCATGGTGCGGAGAGTGATTCGCTGCATTTTTCTCAACTTTCATGCACGAGCATTATCAGTTTTTTGGGTAGTTGAAAATGTAGGCGAAGAAAAAAACTACGTCAAATTTATTAACATGTTTTGGTAATTTGACCTCTCCATTACTTAGTAAATAAGGGTGCGTTGTGCCTGATATATATTGCACACCTCGCTCCTCTCAAACGGAGATAGGAAATTTTCGTTCGCTTAAAGATCGTGTATCTTTCTGCATGCCTTTACTGTCTAAGGTGCGGGGTTTCACAGTCACTAGTTGTTCCTATGCATTCACGAGTAGTTAAATTGTCTACCTAGACCTTCAAATGCTCTATAGTACATCATTCGACCTTTCAGTACTCCTTTGACTATCAGTTTGCGTTGCTCGAGGTTTACTGCCATTATGATCTTGAAGAGGCGGCTATATATGAAAGTTATTTGCTGCCAAGGCTCAATTTCTACGGGGAGAGTTTGGGCTCTAGGGTTCAGACGGTAAGGTAAAGGCCCCCTTCGTGGTAACCCCCAAAATAGCACCTACTGAGGGGTCTATACCGGTCGACCTTAACGCTTACAGCTTTGAGTTTTAGAAAACTGAAGGTCTTCTCTTTGGACTTGAGAGGTCAAGTTGTCCTTAAAAGCTGCCATGATCATCGACGACCAGATGCAAGTATCTGAAAGGCTGAGCTAAGAGCTGGGCACTTAATCATTGAAGTTCTACACGTATGTGCCAAGTGTCTAGAGATAATACGAAGAAGAGTTAATGGAAGGAAGCTTTTTCAAGGGCCCGCAATTTCTCGCATGTAAGGAGGCAAAGTGCAAAATTTATGCAGAATTATTAGCTAAGGCAATTGGCGACCTTCATTACCAAGGCACAACTCTTTAAACAAGTAGAGGCGCTTGTGTTCATCAATGGCTAAAGGCTAGGTCGACATCGCAACACAAACTATTTTTGTGTGCAGATAGCGACGATGAAACAATTAAATCAGATTGTTTTTTTAAGAAAACAACAGCCACGATTAAGTTAGCTCATCCAGATTAGTATATGAACAGCCTCTTCGCGCTCCAGGACACCGAGTGGGAAAGGCCGGGAACCCAATGACTCGAGCCCAACTTTAATGGAATTAAGTTCTGTCGAGCAAAGTAACGATTGTTGACTTGGCTACGGCAAATAACAACACATGTTTAGTGAAAGAGCCCGACGACGTACATCCTTGTGTCGCATGAGTGCTCTGAGGGATCACTAGCAGAAATCGCCTCCTCGGATTCAGTAAACGGTAGTCACTAGAAGAGATATATATAAAAGCCTTCGTAGGGAGAAACTACTGTCTTGATGATGGAGGTGCGTGCTTGATGCACACCATAAAACCTTAGCCTCTGAGACCTTGAGGACTCCAGAATGAGCCATCCATGATTTAAACACATTATGCCTTTTAACTTTTGCAAGACATCTGCACGTCAAAAAACTTTGTGTGCCGGCAAACGATTGCGGTCAGCCATAAAAGAAACCTATGCTTTCAGATAGATAAGCAAAAACAAGTCAAATTCGATTCGCTTGCCTAACGGGACATTTAACGTTCATATGATCAAAGTAGACCTAATTGTGAATTTTGAAAAAAATCAATAGCACGCAGTCAATTCGTGTCGCTGCTATGACATTTATTTAGCATGCCATGGCCAGAAAAGCTTGAGCCGTTTGTCGAATGGGGAGAAAGATATTAGGTGGCAGCCTTCCAAATATGAGCAATAAGGCTTTGGGGATACATACGCTTCTTCAAAAGAAAAAATGGGCAGTAACACATGCAAGACAGCTAATATTTTCCTAAAGTGAGGCATGGTCACGTGTCTGAATCTTTCAATCATGGGTCCTGACAACACCAGCTATCCATGACGCTTTCGCTCCAACTACGTGTAGCTTAATTCTACAGGTGGTTAGCAAATCGCTACCAATCGCGAACAATTAAACTTCGCAAGCAAAGAACAGAAGCCAGCAAGACAAAGTTGATACTACAGCTTCAGAGGTGTATTATCAACTGCGGGTAGCTCATTGATACAAGCGTTTAACATTCATTTGCAAGAACCAAATAATAATGCAATTTGTTATCAATCGATGGGTGTCACAATTTGTGTCCAAAGAAGACACCTTATTCGCAGGGAAGATGATATCTACTCTCGTCGTTGTGGCATGACAGGCACAAAGAAAATTAAAGACGCTGCCAGAGATGTCAATAGTACTGGGCCTCGAGAAACTCAACTCAACTGAGCTCTTGGCTAAAATTCAACACTAAGAAAGTTGCATATAAGCTCACTGGTGTTAAAAAAAAATAATCAATGTGATTGTGGGATAATAGATGGGTTTACTAGATTCCACAAAAGATTCTATATTAAAGTTGTGACTGATGGGGGAGGGCTGTCGCGGCAATTTTCTAAAGGAGTCGTTAGTTTAGAATCCCAATCCTCGCTCTATCCTTAGAGCAAGTATTAGCCGTAGGTCACCCACTACATTAGAGCTGACATTAGTCTAACCATCAAGTCTCTTTAAATCTTTTATATTTTCAAATATTAAGCTGAGCTATATAAAAGACATCCTGTGGGTAGAATCCTTTAACTACAGGCTAGAATAGTACTTCCCACTCAGCGGTTATTAGACCATATAGTGTCCTCATTTAACTGCTCAGTCCATTCTTATCAAGCTTCAAAATCATATCACTTATGTCACACAACCACTTACTAGTGTGTTCACACGAACTTCGTTAGACCCTCCTCCGTCCATGCTTTGGCCTTCTAAAGTCCGTACAAGTAAAAATTTACTCAGGACCTTTCTTTTTATCAGAAACCACTTTTAATCGTCAGACATAACTATTGTGACTTGCGCTACCAGAAGCACGCACAACAAGTAAAATGAGTCCCAACGATCATTTTGAATTACAGACTTCCCTCTACGATACGAGCTCAGCTTACGGTGTCCGAATACTGCTCGACATCTCATCTCCGAAACTCTGTGTCGCTGGATGATGATCGAGTCATTTGTACAGCACAGCGAGTTCCTCATTTTCAGTGTAAAGAGAGGTAAGCTTTATGATCGACTAAGACTTCCCGACATTGATAATAGAGGACAAATGATAAGAACTTCATTCGACAGTAAACTGTTTAATTACAAAATCGAGAAATAGTGCTACAGCTCTGTCACCGTTGCCCGTGTCCACCGCAGCCACTAAACGAGCCATTATGCTCATTTGATGAGCATATATCGCAAAGACAGTGTTGCCTTTTTGATCTTTTGGCAGATCGAGCACTAAGATCATACCAATAGACTGCCAACAGCGCGATGACTCGGCAAGTAATGTGTGACCTTGTTTGGCGAGGTTTCACTCGTAGACACACGCTGCACGTGAACACATGTGTGCAGGCCCACTTGTACAGCTTAGGCCACGTGTAGTGGGCGCTTACTTTTTCGATTACGATGACCGCCAGTCAGTTTATGGAGAGCCTCATAGATGCTAAAACATTTTAATTTCGTATCGTAAAAAGCTACTACTTGTCATAGTTCACCTTGATCAGTGCTGTAACACAGCCCGACTTCTATCGAGGGCTGATGTGGCCTTCCAGTTGACCGCGCCAGAAATTTCTTGTCCGAGTGCTTGCTGCCTACCCTGCGCCTTTTACCGCATAGATAGTCTCCACTGATTAGAACTAAGTCACGCCTGTGATATGAGCTAGCGTAAAGTACAGGTGTGACGCGATAGCGCGTCAGCTAAAAATTTCTGCTAATCTGGCTTGTGCCTTTCATGGAAGTTATCCTCCTTAAAAAAAGAGACCAACAGGTCATGGTACCTCTCCGCAAGAGGTGAAGCGACTGTGTAGCAATGCATAGTGACTTAATCTCTGTGCAACCTAGCATACTTAAATGTTAAAAACTCCTGTTACGGGCGAGGCAGCGCTTTTTGGCGGCCTCGAGCTGCTAGGATTCAAGCGCGATCACTCGACTTCGTCCATTTAGTGTCATCTTGCTGATGTTTAAAACATCGATATTGTCACACAACATGGTAAAATCACAAATTTGTGTGATACATGCTAAGTTAGTGAATTACAGTGCGTCCTCAGACCACAAAGTGGCGCAAGAGTCGTAAGCGGGATTCGGTTCAAGGCTTTAAGCACGCGCATAGCCACCACTACATCGCGCTGGACTATTTAGGTCAATTTCACTAACAAACACCGCGCGAGAAATTGCTTCTATAGAACACTCGCAGCGCCATCAACTGCCGGGAGCTACCTTTTTATCGTTCTCATTAAATCCTTTGTTTGAAAATTTAGTGGACATCTCGCGAGATGGTGGCTTACATCAATAGCCAGCAGAGGGCGAGTCGCAAAGCCCGTCGTCAACTTTTTTAATCGCTGAAACCACACTGGTATTGTCGACTTCGGCGTTACCCTCTGTTTCGTCCCCAACAATGTTGACATCATCAACAAGGGCATCACAGGTCGAGATAAAGCCCTAGGAATTGCTGTGGCTTACCCTGTTTCGACAAATTAGGTCTTTTGCATGGATTTTGCGTCTCACGGCGACTTCAAGTCACAACTCAGCTTTATGTTACGGCCCCTAATGATTGTAGCGCAAGTTTGACCACATACATGCAGAACACTTTACTTCACCCCTCCTTTGTTGTATATTTTGTATATGTGATTAAATTTATCCCTACAAGTAAGTATGAATAGCGCCCAAAACTTTTTGAGCCCCAAAATTTTGGTGCATAGGGCCCAATATTTACGGAGCTGTTGTTCTTTTCTTTGCCGCTGCTGTATTGCTGTGCACATGTATAGCAATCGTGTAGAACTACGTCTACAACATAGGCCTTTTCATCTCAACCTACTAAATCTACTGCATCGAGGAAGCAGCAGTTCTTCGCTCGAGCTGCAGAGGCAAAGAGCCATCGGCGGAACTGTTCAGGA
Source organism: Plasmopara viticola (assembly GCA_001695595.3). NCBI lineage: Eukaryota > Oomycota > Peronosporomycetes > Peronosporales > Peronosporaceae > Plasmopara > Plasmopara viticola. Next base: position 218,030 of record MBPM02000065.1, read on the forward strand.
TCTCCAACACAGTCTCAAAACTTGGCCGCTGCTCTGGAGAACTTACCCAGCACAACGTCATGAGCTTCTTAAAAAACAAAGGGCAATTGTCTGGAACGGTCGGTCGCAAATTATTGTTAAGCACGCCAAGGGCTGCTTGAATCTGCGTGAGGCCCTCGTAAGGGCACTGCCGAGTGACAGTCTCCCACAACACGACACCATAAGAGAAAACGTCAGCCTTTTCCGTGTATTTTTCGGCAGCAAGTACCTCGGGTGCCATCCACTGAGTAGTGCCACAATTTCCCGTCATTGTCTGAAAATGCGCACGAACACGCGCCAGACCAAAATCAGAAATCTTGAGCATGTAAGCTGAGTCAATTAACAAGTTGGGGCTTTTTAAATCACGATGTAAAATCGGCGGATGGAATGAGTGCAAGTAGTTCATGCCTAGCGCAGTGTCACGAGCAAAACTGCAATTCAGCACAGGACAAACACATACGTTTAATGTACACAGTACAAATAATTACGCTTCTTGCTATCAAAGTACCTATATTGCTTGCCCATATCGATAACAATATCTTGGCGGAGAACATTCCAAAGAGAGCCACGGGGTAAATACTCGATCACAAGACAGCGGGTCGGTGGTACCAGACAAGCGCCCATTAACAAGCAAATGTTCGGGTGTCTAAGCAAAAACGCGCAAGGTGATTAAAAATCCTTTTCCCGCACTTAAGAGTTCAGAAGAACTGTCATCCTACCTTAAAATGCTCATGATCTGTACTTCAGCCTCAAACTCTTCCAAAATGTCCGACGTCAAGTACTGACAAACCAAAATCTTCACGGCTACCGCAGTGCCGCGCCACTTGGCGCGATGCACCGTGCCAAATGCACCTTGACCAATCATCTCTTCGATTTGCAGCTCCTTAAAGTCTACATGCAAACTTTCATTCTTGGCCATAGACAACTTGGGCCTTTTCCTTCGCAGCTGGTTGCCAGCAGCAACTGCACCGTCCACAGCTCCCAAGTCTGGTCCTACTAATTCTGCTGCTTCTGCCTTTTTAACAGCACGAGCTGCTACCGCTTCGGCCTCTACTAATTGAGCTTCTTCAGCAAACTCAGCTACAAATTCAGCGTCAATCTCATCAACTAACGGCGTAGCTGAGGTCTTCACATACATCGGTGAGTGAAGAAACAACGGAATTCGAGCCTTCCGTGCAACCTCAAGCTGCATTTGTGCAGGAGGCGCCACATCGCGCACAAATTGGCGCTCAATGTTTGTTTTCAATGTTTTCGCGTCGGATGGCGCATCTGCCGAATCTGCAGACTTTAACAATGCGCCACCACAGTACTGTTCTCCAACGTGCAATAGCTTGATTCCACGTTCGGGCGTGTCGGCAATATTTAACAAATGATCGTCAGGGAGACGGTTCTCCAGGTCATAGAAATCGTTATTCCCAGCTTCAAACGAAACACTTTCGAGCGATTCATTCACTGGATTCACACGTCGAGGGGGTGACAAATACCCCATTTCTTCATCGTAATCGTCGAACGTAATGCGGTGTTGATTTCGTCCAGAATCTGGCGCTTGTCGACATTCGTCGTAATCAACGCCTTCGTAAATGGTCGTGGGTAATTGATCAATCTTGGTAGAAACGTCAGATGCATCTGCTACGACTCCGCTCTTGACCTTGTTGGTTGGTGAAGTGGACGTGGCAGTAGCACTATGGGTTCTCCTTCTCATTGGCTGCTTCTTAGTCGGGATAAAAGCTGCCCCCGACGGTGCAGTGGCGTCCAAAGCTGCCGCCACTACAGCTGAGGAAGCCGCTTGAAAGCCTGCGTATCCATGATGCGGTGGTGACTGCTGCTCTGTTTGTCCAGGGATCTTCTGCTTTTGATTAAGCTGTTGTCGTACCTGTCCCGATCCTCTCTTCTGTTGAGCTTGTAGTCTACCAGCAGTAGACGATGAATGCAGGAAAGGCATCGTATCATCCTTCTCCATTGGGCTCTTCTTGTGGTCGGAGATTTCTTCGTCACTCCATGGCTGCTCCCGAATGAACTTTAGATACATGGCAATGGCCAACACTAAAAAACACAGCGATCCGGACAGCACGGGATCCATGCCAAAAAGAGGGAAAGTGACGGATAGGCAGCTGCAAGAACGTGATGTACCACAGCGTAGCCAATCGGACACAAGATGAGTAAAAACGAGGTTCGAAAGCAAAGCTCTCGCCGCTTGGGCGGAAGTTGCTGCTGTCTACGAAGTGACGCCAAAAGTTGGGTTTTATTCTCCCACATGGAATCTGGTGTGGCAGACTAAAAAGACCGGTTGGCAAATTTGGTTTATTCAAGGGTTACACTGGTTGATTACAAGCCGTCGTCAGTTCTGACGCCAGGCAGCTTCAACGACAAGATGTGGTGCAGCGCGGCCTCAAACGTTGCCAGGTAGTAGCCCGACTCACTGCGTCGCTTTTCAGGATCGCATAGACGGTTTAGCAGGACTTGGGTGAGGATAGGGGCCTCCAGGTCGCTGTGGACGATCACATAAATAAAAATGGGCAGAAAGTCGTCGCCGCTCAGCACGTCCTCTTCCTGCATCTTATTAACAGCCTCACGCTTTCTCCTCTCCTCTTCATCCTTTTGATCTAGTGCGGCTGCATTTATCTCTGAAAGAGCCTCGGACTCATCACCTACAGTCAAGCCTCGTGACGATCTGTTCGAGCCGCTACTCGATGGTGACAACATTCGATTTATCAAGACGGGGGAAGTTTGAGGCTGCAATGAGCCTGCCATTGGCGTCGAATTTCGTCGACGGTGTTGCGGCGGCGTTTTTAAGTATGTGGCACGTTCAATCTTGTACAGCGCGTGAATTTGGTGAGCAGTAGCCACCAACTTTCGCATCTTGTCGGATGGCAAAAATGCTTCGTCAATCTCTTTAATGACGTCAACAACAGACCGCCAACTACTTAGCGAAATTTTGTCCACTGGAACGCCAAAGTAGCTCTGCGGTTTGCCCTTGAGCTGAAACACACGCGTCCGAAATTGACGTTCTTCGTGCCGCACATGCTGGCGAAGGTACTGCGTCAAGTTCCACATCAATGGCACGCAGATACGGTCTTCAAGCTCATGCCGAATGGCATCCGACAATAAGTGGTGCAACTTATCCTGGTTGCTCACAGCATCAGTCGTCATCAGACTCACAAACGAGTTGTGCCGACTTGTGTTTAGCCTGCCAGTACTATCATTTAGAATTTGTTTCATCAACCGCTGTACTATGAGCTCCATTTCCGCAAAGCGGTGCTCGAGCATATAATCCTGCACGCCGTCCAAGATCTCGCCCATTTCATCCAACCCAGTTTTTCCAGTCTTAAAACCGTCATTTCGCTTCATTTTTACCAAAAACTTCTCACAAGCTTTGCCCTCTGGAGACGCCAAGTCATTCACTGTGTGATACACAAATACGCGAAGTTCACGCGAAATAGGCTGCGTGCAATTTCGCTGAAGAATCCCGACATGAGGTACATCCAGAAATTGTTGCAATTGTTTAAGAGCGACACCATGCAAAAACGTAAGCGGTGATGGGGCCACAAGTGCTGCGGTCGTACGCAAAAAATTCTCCAGCACGGGTGCACGGTCGTAGGCAAGCTGGTTTGGTGAGTTCCTGCCGTGTCCTCGGCGAGTCGGGAACACACATTCATTTATTTTGCCAGAAAGACGACTTAACTGGTAAATAAGCAGGTTGCTTCTAGTAAATATACTCAATACTGCACACTTCTCAACTCACAAAATAACTTACTTTGCGATGGAGCTTATAAAATTCGCGAAAACGCTTTCGAGTAAACCATACGACGCCGCTCTCTACGTCTACGACACGCACAATGTATTCCTGCCTCACACGAGATGCATATAAACACGTGGCCATAAGATCCAAGCACTACGAGAGTAGACATAAAGCTACGAGACGCACCATGTGCCCACTGTCTCGAGCTGGTTTGCTTTCTTCGCGAAAAATCCGAATCGACAACGCATGACGAATTCCTGAAATATACTACATGAGCTCTATGTGCAATGTATAAAGCTACGCCAACCAACCTACCTTTTGCCTTCAAAATAAGCAAATGCCATTCGTGATCTGAAATCATGCTATTCATGTTCATTGTCATGTCCATCAACTAGCATCATGAACGATTATTGATTTAACTCGGACAGTCAATAAAGTCACAAAATGGTCAGAAGAAGTACCATTTTGTTCGGCTGGATCCTGCACAATATCATAGAGCGCAAGTAGTCGAGCTCGTGACTCGAAATGACGCCACTGCGGTAAATTTCACTGGCCTTCGTTAGCAGCCCAATCATCAAATGCGGCTCTCGGTGACGAATGCGCTTTTCCGCTTCCGACAAATTCAATTTGCTCTTTTTGATTACATCAATGTGCGCAATTTCAAAAATACTGGAACTTTCGTTGCGCAGGTCTTTTGGAAGAAATTTTTGGTTCATGGAATCGGCCACGATCTTTTGCTTAGCCAAGATTGCTGCTTGATCAAGCATTGGGGCAATTACCTCATCGGTAGCAGCCGTGTCGTCGTTAAACTCTTTTCCGTACAAAGTGCCATCATCTTCCGCCAGCGTGCTGTTTGACCTGTTCGATCGATTATCATCAGCGTCGCTTATTAATAATTTATCAAACTTTTCCTCTCGGTCGCATTCTTCTTCCTTTTCACTATCTTCGCACTCGCCTTCATCCTCTTCAACAAGACTTTTCTCTGAAGGTAAGTACTTTACTTCTTCATCACTTCCACCCTCATCCGGCAGCTGTGTCAAATTGTATACCAAATAGATTAAACATTATTATCAATGCTGCATCCCCTTAGTTCTGGTGTCTTACCCTTAAAAAGTTATCGGGCAGTGGGTTCTTCACCGGCCAATCCGTGCAAATATGAACACTTCGTTGTACCTCCCCGCTCCCCTCGGACTGCTCCATTTTCAGTACTGCAGCAATCGTGTCCTCCATGACAAATTCATTGGCCTCCAACACGACTTGCAGCGTCTCCCTCTCCCACTTAGGAAAGATCGAGAGCAGGATCTCCACGCCGCGCGCCACTGCCACTGAATTGGGCGTAGGCAATCGTCGTTCAGTATTTTGGAATCCAGAAGACGTTCCATTGATACTGCTGGGACTTTTTTTCTTGGAAAAAATAGTCTCCAGTAGACTCTTCTTGCCGTCCTCGCCCTTTTTAAGCTTTGATAGGGCACTGCGATCCCGTCTCCGACGCGGCGTACGGCTACCTATTAAGTCATTAGAGCAAGGTGCCGTGCTACGTACAAATGTAGAGGCAGAAGGATGAAATTGAGACATGCCGAGAGCCTTCGCCGAGCCGCAGCTCGAAGAGAAGTGAAGTGATACGTTTGACGACCAACTTTGATACCGGTATAGTTATACATATAGATCGCTTCTCTGCGAAAATACCAAAATACGAAGTAATTGTTTTTTTTGGTAGGTAAACATGCAGGAATAATATAGGCCTGCAAAAATACCAAAATACGAAGTAATTGTTTTTTTTGGTAGGTAAACATGCAGGAATAATATAGGCAAAAGGATGGAGAGTAAGAGCTTGTGCCCATTATCCGAGGCGGAAAAGGCTATTGAATGTGTAATATTAGGCTGCTTGGCGAGAAGGGTATGGTCTTTTAATCAAGGATGATTGTAGAAAAAATATAAAGGTTATAATTTAGTTTTTCTCGTGAGTAGAAAAGAAATGAGGTCAAGTATATGTCTCTTTGATCCACGCTTACAATGGGGTTTGGGAGATATCAACATTAATACAAAAATACAAAAATGCTACTTGCTACTTTTATAGGTAATAAATAATACTGTCGTGCACCAAAAATTATCACGACGACTGAACGATGACATTTTTTGGTAGGTTTTGGTACACACACAATACATTACAATCCATGTCTCAAAACATAAAGTATCGAAGCGGTATTTTGCCTATTCTGTTCGGCATGTTGGTCCGCAGTCAGTACATAGCTAGCACTGACAAAGATGACAAACCAGCAAGAATGCGCTTAATTGTTGCCATCACCTGGCAAGAATTAGTAGCAAGATCAAAACTGTGACAGATAAACGCAGTACCTTGCACAGCGAAGGCATGCAGAGAGAGACACAATCTTCTGACGGCACATTAGTCGGTCATAAGAGGATCAGCGAGTGCAAAAAATTGCAATTTGGACACCAACTTATGTTCTGCTATACTGTTTATTGTGGTTCGGCCTACAATATATTCTTTGTAGGCAAAAATTGTATGCATTTCGGCACCCTTCGATGGACTGCGCTATGCAAATTGATACAAGTACCGCTTAGATGCCTTCTTCGTTCGAAAAAAACCCCATTCGAAGTAATTGCGCCAAGGCGCCATGGCTAGATGTGCACCTAGCAATAAGATTTACGTACCTTTAAACTTAGGCTTTTCTTTGAGGAACCGTCGAGTTCTACGATTTCTATAGCAGACCTTATAGGTTGTACATAAAGAAACGTTTAATTTCTTACACCTCTTTGTGTGAGGTGCTCACAAAAAGAGTATTTACCTCTCTCTTCTTACTGTAATTTTAAGTTTAGCTGGAGAGGGTGTAAAGGGCCCTCACTTAAAGTTTTTCGACAAGAAAGCTGGATTTGAGCCTTAGAAATGGTCTTGACTGACCGGCTCTTTGACGAGCTAGTTTAAAGGACTCCCCAGCCACGTGCGCAGCCTTTGCAAAAGCAGCCAAAGCTGCGAAAACAGCGTTTGTTGCTGGCGCAACCTTTCCAGTCGGCACAAGCACAAAGTCTGCTTTTGGTCCAGAGGCACATAAGAAAAACTCATTGGTATCATACCGACAGGTAGCCTCATTTGCCACCAGCTTGGCCCTTGTGAATTGGCCCTCCCACCAGGCAGTCTTTTTTGCCACCGAGCTTGTCTATCGCTACAACCAAACGACTTTTAGTACAAAAGGTAAAGATAATGGGGAAGTACGTAATCTCTCTTCGGTAATTGGATAAATTACAAGTCTATGAGGAGGATGGAACAAGCTAGACTTTTGCGGCAAAAACCAGCCATATACGACACAGCATTTTGTACTTGGTACGAGATTCATCTCGTGCCTGACTCATCTATCCTGTAGGATTTTAGACTGCGGATTTCATGGATACCATATCTAAGGGAGGGGGACATTTTCAATGAAGGGTGTACGAGATTCTTTAATAAATCTGATATAGGGTGCATCTATAAGGATGGTAGCAGCAAGCTTATCTAGCTATCTTTGATATATTTCTAGTGTTTATCTTAGCGAGGAGGACGTAAGTCCTTTGACAATTAGAACTCTAGCAGTGACTCAATCAAGAGCACAGCCACCGTGACCCAACGACTAGCTGGACCGTCAATTACCACTGGGTTGTGGAAATCAGGTAGCGACAATGCGTCACATCGCCATTCGCTTTAGCAAATCTATTTATGTGCTCCTGACTACCCATGGGTGGACCTGTGTTACCTATTGTGTCTAGCGGATATGTGTCATCCGTTCACAGATTATTGTTATTAACGGTTAGTGACATTATGTCACTCGCTTGAAGAGCTAATTTAGAACGCCTCGCAATAGCGTTTTTTGTCGCCGATGCTTCCAGCAAAGCTAGGGTACCTTTTGAGTAAAGTCTCAAAAACGTCTTTAATGCTGCCTTCATGGACCTTCGGTACGATTTTATGGTCACTCCGTGCGTATACTTGCCCAGATTTCCATCAAAAGAAGCCTTTTGACCTCTTAATTTTTGTTGCGGTTGCGGGATAAGACGGCTGGTACATATGCCTTGATCTTGAAAGTTGATACAACGCTTATGCTTCTCAAGCTATGGCATGCATAAAATATAGTTAAATTCTAGCTAAACCAAATGGTTCTAACACCCTCTTGCTTTTCCGTTTACAATCAACACTCCGCCGCTGTTGGCTTCTACTTTGAGATCTGCTATATGATTATCGTTAACTTACAAAATGTGTACTGATCATGAAAAGCTACTCAGGCGAACTGATGATTAGCGTTAGTCTGGCTTTGAGAGCGCAACTTTCTTAGCGCTCTTCTAAATCTGCAATGAGCGACATACTGGTAAGCACTGATTGTGTGCGCTTGTTTGTCATGGCCGAAGCCGCGGATATTGCTTTGCTTGACAATGCTTGAAGATCATGAGCTTTTGAACTCCCCTGCGGCTTATAATCGTTTTGTGACACAACTGTATAGGTCCTGACGGGCGTATGAACGAACAGGACTTATAGTAACAACGAAGACATCACAAGTGAGTTATTTGTTAGCCTTAGTCGTACAGAGCACGGATCGCCGATCCGTGCTCTGAAGAATAACAATACTACTTGCAAGCGCTCGAGTGTGCACATACAAGGCTATCGTCGCAGATGATATAGTACTGTACGCCAGCAAATTCAAAACTATGGTGAGTTGGTCATTTTTATTGATACAGGAAGACGTAAGAAAATGACTTGGTCCGGATATTCTCTATGCAAGTATAGTGAGAACCACTCAAAGTCACAATTCCATTGCCTTACTTCTAAAAAAGGATACCAAATGGGTCTGATAGGCATCATCAAGAGACGTTTGACAAAATCAAGGAATTTGAGCTACAGACACAGATTCTGGGCTTGAAGAAATGTTCCCTTCGTCTGTGATTCATACTGCATACTGCTTCTGTCAGGCTCCGAGGTGCAAGATCTGGCGGTCGAGTTCGAATCATGGCAGGTTTATGCTGCCAAAAGAAAAGTTCTGACTTGTAGCAATCCGATGCGTATGTTCTCGTCACATTGAGGAGTCTCCTCAAAGTCAAGAGGCCATTAATAAACAGATTATGCTCTTCTATTGATCGTGACAGAGCCACCTTACCTTCGCCAAATTTCTTCCCAACCTTAGAAATTATAAGATCAATGTGATGCATAAGCAAAGCAAGAAAACTTATTTATATGATTTGCTGTCGCATCACCCATACATAAGCTAGCTTATGATCCAGTTGTGATATTTATGTAGCTTAAACCCTTTCCACGTGTGCGCACGTGGCTGTAGAGACGCTAACTTGTAAGACTTGAACAAGACATGTCGGTGCACTTATTCGCGAGGTTCCGAGTTTTGATGCTCCGGTCGAGGTAGCCCGCTTCATTTGGTGACTCCACATAATAAGCATGTTAAATATTGAACCCTTTATACGGCCCACACGGCGATTGTCTCGGCTAGGCGAAGACGTATTGCTGGTCAAACACCACCAATGGTGGTCCGTATTGTATGAGTGGATCTGGACATATGTACGCACATGTGGACTGTACCAGTGGGCTAAATTTTTGAAAAGTGCAATCTCACGATCGGCAAGATTATCGGTACCGCTTCGCTGCTGGCAGTCCATTGATTTTGATTTATGATCTGTATCAAGTAACTTAGAAGACAACACAATATACTCTAAACTGAACGGTTGGGCCTCAGCCGGCCACGGTTGACGGTATTAAAACGGCAGCGCTGTTCCTCGACGTGTTGTAGCCAATATGCAATTTGAAGTCGATTGGCTACGATCGTGGCCTGACGTTTTTTTGAATTGCACTTTCTACATACTTGGTATCAGGCCGGACACATATGCAGTGATTTATTCACGAATAATCAGCCATACAGAGCGGGAAAAGCACGTCGTCGAAGACATATATACTATATGCACGAACTTGTCAAGGTGAAGAAGCATTATGCTCTCACTCGTTTGAATTACATTGCTTGATGCCGTTCATGTCACAGCAGGTTATACAACGTCTTACGTAGATGAATATGCTGAATTTCGGATTTTTAAGGTCATTGCATTGTAGCTCTAAATTTAATGATAAGGGTATTACAAACAGCTCGAGAGATCTGGCTCTTCCCTAATTCGTAGACAAGTTATAATTAATACGTGCGCGATAATATCGCTGAAAGCCAAAGCTTACATAAGTAGTATTTTAACATAAGAAAAGAATCAAAGCTCAAAACTAGAAAGTAAAAGGTTGTGTTTATTCATCCTTTTTCTTCAAGCTAGCTTGATCTTCACAACTTTACCGCACTCGCGCCTCGCTATATCACAAGAAATCATGGCTAAAAAGGATTTATGAAAACGCTTGACATCCCAAGAGTAATGCAAACACACTTAGTGTAGTAAGTGAGTTTTCCTTGGTACAATTATTACTTGAGATCGACGTGCGCGAAGGCGCTTGGCGCTGGATCACAGACGTTCACATTGGATATAATTTGAGGCAGAAAGTACCACAACCTTGTGGCTTGCTCACGGTGCAAAGCAAAATCGAGGTCGTCGGAGTTACAATTTGTCAATTTTTGAACTGCGCTCGCCAAACAATAAACACGATCCCCAATAAGACGCATGCCACTGGTAATCGCTTTTCCCCTTCTCAATAAAATTAACGAGTACTTCAATTACATTGTGAGAAACTCAGTGCGACGTCATCATCAGATATCTTCAAAAGTGGACGGGGTATTCTCCCTACGAGAGATCTTGGTTATTCGAGATCCTGCTTCTGAAGAAATAGCACTGTATGACGCTAGTATCGATAGCATTTAGACGAGAAAAAGAGATTTTCTTCAGTTTTCTTTGACCACTGCAGATGCGGTGTTCACTTGAGCATGATGGCGTGGGTTACAAATCGCAGAATGGCAGTCTCAACGACCGCTTTTTTGCTAAGTAAGCTCGAGCTGAAGAATGCTTTTTGCAAATCGACTTCGCTAAAGCTGTTGTGATGTGAGGGCGAGAATGAAGAGCGTTGTGTGCGCAACAAAAACACGAATTGCTAGCAAATAGGCGGTGTACGACATAGTAGCTTGTGGAAAGACGTAGGAAAAGTACTATCCAAGGGTGCTCAGCTTTGTGGTACGAGTCTTAGGCTCACCGATAGAGTTCAGACTTTGCAAGGAAGCAGTCATGCTCTGATGCGACGCCGAGTTGGTGAGATATAGTCGACCATACGACTTGGGTCTTTTTTACTTTAACTAGAGGGTGACCAACAAGCGCGGCGTGAGAATGTTCTAAGATCGACCAAATCGTCAACCAACAGCGTTGCGTCCTCACGCTGAAATTTCGCGTGTTAGTTGTTATAGACTGTGAGATGGGCTTACACATTATGGACTGTCTGTCTTCGACCCGATGCAAGGCGCGGACGACAAGTCGCTGGCCAAAAGAAGGTCTGTATCCAGGAATGAGCTTCGAGGCTTATTTAATTTGCTGTGTAGGTTTCGTGAACCGAAACGATGATGTCTGCTCTATAGAAAGATTTGTGTGAACATTTTGACGTGAATGGACCTAAGAAAGCCATAACCTTGTTGGGAAAGAGTGCGGCAAACTTAGTATATGTCACGATAGATTTTACAACCATATTGTGTGGCAAAAGTCATGTCAAGTTACGTCATTGACTAGAAGGAAGTTTTAAGTACAAAGGAGTTGACAAAACGCGGAACATGTTCGATGAACAATCGACTAACTTCAGTTATATTAGCATATAAGTTACATTAGGTCCTGACATAAAGTCTAAGAGTAACTTATGAGTCAGACAGATAGCGACCTGCGATTTTGTATTCGCCCCAAGTGCAGAACAAAAGTCAAATACCTTAGCATATGATATTGGCAAATAGCCACAATTCACACCTTCGTCCACTTTTTTGGCTCATGAACTTCTTAAGTTCTCCGAGCACAGCTTATTGCAACATCTCATACTTGGGTTTAAAATCGCACCGATTATGTGCGGGTTTAATAGAACGCGCTTACCCGTTTAAAGTCCGTATTTTCTTGCAGAAGATCCAATTGCGCATAAAATTAGGGGGATGTTAACGCTACAAAAGCTAGCTTATATATTGAGCAGTAAGTACATGAATTGCAAAATTTGATCAAACTCCATTTTGTTTCAAGCCTTTACATTTATATCGACAGCATACTCAACAGCAACATCACCTTGACCACCATACACCACTTTTGAAAATATTACTCTTAAATACATCTTTAGGTAACAAGAGCTCATGCTAATTAAAACTTCCTGAAGACTGCTTTAAATCGACCATGATTGCCCAAATTTAGCCTCGATGAATCGATCTTTGATAGCGTACAGTGCACAAGCATGAATTTTAGGGAACTATTACCAGGCGTTCAATTTTCAAGTTTGAGCGCTCACCTTATTAATACGGAATCCCTACGTCAACCCTCTTGACAAACAATTGGCTGCGGTGAATGAAGTGTTGTACTCGCCAAAATCCTTGTACATCTGTTTGGTATGCACAAAAGTATTATTTTGCATATATTGCATGTAACTCTTAACTCTCAAAGCCTCCTGCTTTTCGAAATGTACGGCTCGGAAGACATTGAAGGGCGTATGTTTGACTATACGTAGGGCGTTCGTAAAATGATAGACAATTAAGTGCACGCAGAAGAGATTGGTCATATCCAGACTTTGACAGCTGCGGTAATTTACAATCCTGCTGTTCTTCGTAGCCGTAGCCGTCTTGTTGGCTCTTTTGAGGATCCAATTTATCGCAAACATCATCACAGCGCAGCCCATCGCCGTTTGAGATTGTCGAAGCCTCTTTGCGACCTCAAAGAAAGTGCAGACGATGCAGGCAGCCTGGTCATACTGCACCATGATGTCGAAAACCTACTGTGGAAAATTTCGCAGCCACGCTGATACAGCAATTGGCACTTCCCATAGCTTCTGCAGCAGTCAATCTCGATGGTCATGCAATTTCGAATCTAAACAGTATTTCACGTGGCTGTTATGAGTTTCCGCAGCGACGGAAAACAGTTATTCTTAACATAAATGTCAAAATCAAGGCCGATGTCGGCGTCAATGTCGACGTCGAAGTATAGCATCGCGGTCTATATGGACTGGAAAAGTCCGCGATAGTTTAGCGCTTGTTCCCCTTTATATGCAGTAGGACACACAATTTACAACTGTCCAATATGGATCTGTTTCTCTTTTCAAAGATCTGTTGCGAAATGTGTTTACAAATTATAGGTGGTCAGCTAGAACTTGTATTGTATTGTATTGTATAACGTTATCGCGTTGCCAAGTTATGCACGTGCTAGGCTCTATGGCTAGTCCACGGCATAGAGTGGTGTCCGCATACGTCGAGTCTCGTTCGGCGGGCAGTGCAGCCAGCACCGAGGCCGTGAGGGTCTTCCATTATTTTGTGTAGTTCTGACTTGGTAAGAGCCCAGGTGGCGCCCTGGTGCTGGAGACCGTCGCGTCGAGAGTGAGACTCGTTAGACACCTGCAGATGCCCGAGAGCGCCTGCCCGAAGCGCGCGAGCATTTAGCCCCCGCGCTTGGAAGGAGGGCGTCACCCCAACCTTTTCCGAAAACTAGAACTTGTGTTTTTCGTTAAAGATTATTTTGCAGTAAATTAATCTTGAATTTCGTTGGTAATGATTGGTTGCAAATATCGAATATTGGCCAACCAAATACAATTATAATTCTAGTGATCCACTTACTTGCTGCTTTTTTCGTCATCTGTGAAAGACGCGCTTTTTATAACGAAGTCTAGGAATCACTTTCAGACGCTACATTTTCAGGTTCGGGCACTCTCCCGGAACCCCTACGTCATCTCTCTTGGCTTCTGATTAGCTGCAGTGACCTCCTAATCAAAAAGTGTTCTAATCTTTAAAAACACTCAATAACTGGAGGAGAGATACTAAATCATGAGATTTCAAAAGTACACTTCTCAGCTCGGTCATCTTTTCAAGAGGTAAGAGACGACAAGATTTCAAATTATTGGAGGCAAGACAGAAGCAAATTTGCCGACACAATTTACTGCAATGGATCGTAATCCCAAGTTCTCTACGATCTTGCAATGATGAACAGGCTAAATGCGAAGATTCGAGTGACTACATGCAATCGCCAACGTTGCTTCCAGGGCAAGTACGTGAAATATTTCTCTTTTCTTGAATTTCAAACCTATATCAGGTTATGCTTTAGCGTAATGTCATGAATACTGCCGTGAGACGACAATACATGCACTTACAGCACAGAAAATAACTGACAACAAGGTAATTGTGCTTGAGACACTTAATTTTCGAGGTCTAAAGTCTTACTTGCTGCTGTGTCAAAAGAAAAGTACATTTTAACGGCAATTTCTGCGTAATTTTCACATTAACCTGGTATTTTGAACAGTATCAATTTAAGTTCTGGAGGTGACGTACGAGGGCAACGTGAAGTTGCGACATCTTACATGGCCAAACTCGTCATTGAAGATATGTTGGGTCATTTTTTTTCATCGAGCGATATCGTCGAGGAAAATACTGGCGGTGATGTTGCGCTATTTTTAATGGTGCGCTCTCCAGTGCAAACGAAAGTTATCAGTATTTGAGAAGCTCAGGATTCTTTGCACATAAAATTGCTTTGCAATCACTGCGATGACGTCCGTAGGTCAATGGAAGCAATCAGTACTATGGGCTGGAGCTGAGGCAAAAATCTGAATCTCGAGATCCATAAATCGGGCACGTACGTACAGTCGTCATACAAATTATAACAAGAGAATTGCAAAGAATTTATGATATCCTACATTATACTTGAAGCGGAAATGTTTAGTGCAACTAAGTTCGTTTACGCCTTACGGTACTGATGCGAATGCTCTATTGATGGCGTGACAGGATAATTAGGCGAATTAACGTGATTACGAACAAGATTTTCTCGACGGCGCAGGCAAAAGGTAGAGATGATGACCATGAGAGCACCGACACACACGAGCACACTAGCGACACCCATGAAGAGCGAATAATGTTTGACGAGGTCCAGAAACTCGGCGCGGCACTGCGTGTACGGAGCGGTTCCAACAGCAATATTTGACAGCGAACCTGTTGTTAGGAATTGTCCACAAAAAATGAGAGTTTCGTTGGTTCTTGGACATTGACGGTTTGCCCAATCGAAAATATCGGTGTAGTTTTCATATTTGCGCACGATGTCGCATCCAGTGCAAAGACTTTCGAGCTGACTATATTCACTGAGGTAGTCGTTACATAGCGACGCAACATCACCCGTCATGTTGTCAAACTGTGCCACAACGGCCGTGTCAAGTTCAGTACCAAACATGCTCAGTGCTTCTGCTGCCGTCGCCTCAGAGCAAACGTATTCGCCTTGCGCGTAACAGTAGACTTGATCAAAGTCTTCCTTCACAGTCTCCTCAGTGCTATCAGCCGGATACGTTTTGTCGCTCCAATCATCAGCCACATCTCTGAGAATAAACGCAGTGGCGGCTACGACGGTAAATAGGATAAGAAATAGCAGCACCACGATAGCATAAGCGCAGAGACCGAATCTCCAACGACAGACCGCAGCAACAGACCCTAGCACAGCCAGACTGACAATCACGGCTCCGATCACAATAAGTGCCGTTACGGCGTTGTCGATTTTCGACCAGTAGCCTTCAATCACGTCCACCCAGCCTGCATGCCGTAAGTAGATGCCTACGTACAACACCAAGGCACCGCCGAACGCCAAAATGCAATTTACAGCGATCAGAATAATCTGTGCCGAAAACTTTTGTAAAAAGTGGGTAATGCCCATTGTGCTCGAGCTCAAAGACGCGTAAATTGAAGACTGGAGTCCTCGATTTCTCCCCGCAAGTCACTCACTGAGTGACGTACTACATACAGTACGAGAAATCCAGACGGCATGGCTGCAAACTAATTATTTTATTTCCAAGCCAATAAGATAAAGAATCCATGTATACGAGCTGCTTGTGTGTTTGAATTGCAATGCAAGATTTGGATTGCCGTAGTACCCCTCAACATGTAAAATTATATAGATAGCAAATCATCACATGGATTCTATAGAATTGAGAAGTAACGTAAAAAAGAGTTCGAATTATGACTTCAGAGTACCCAGCTAACATAAATTGTGAAGGTGCTAAGTATGCGACGTTGGTCGATTTTCGTGATCGTCATTCCCGGGATTGGACTGCGACACTCATCAGCTTCGCACGAAATCCTCTACCTGAAATCTTCGGCAAAAATGGTAACACTTTCTGCACCAGTCCAGTCGCTTAATTGCGCCTTAAAAGCGCCCATACATCGAGTGTGAATCTAAAGAAACGGAACGCCGGTCGCGATGCCGCAAGATACAGGCGAACATGATTACTATGAGCGCGTCCGTACAAACTAGGATACTACACATACCAAGCCAAAGTGCGTACTCTTCCACCAAATGTAAAAATTCTGTGCGGCATTCAACATAGGGAGCTGTTCCATACGAGCTATTGAGCTCCCCGGTGCTGAGAAACCCCCCACACCAGATCCATGTTTCTGCAGTTCGAGGACATTTTTCGTTTGCCCAATCAAGAACGGATGAAAAAGTCTTAAGTTGGCGTACTTGGTTACATCCGTCACATACGCTTGACAGCATGTCGAAGTCGCCCAAATAGTCGTCGCATAAGACGTTGATCCCGCCGGTCATGTTCTCGAAAAGCGGTACATTAGACAAGTTAAATGTCGGTACAAACATTGCTAGGGCGTCTGAAACGGAAGCTTGATTACAAACGAACGCGCCTTGCGCATAACAATAGGCTTGATCAAAATTTACTTTCACAAATTCTTCATCGTTGCTGGCCGGATAATTCGAGTCTTCCCAAGTGGTGGCTTGATGACGTAGGAGAAAGGCAGCCCCAGCTACTGCTACGAACAAGATGAAGATAACCAGAACCACGTTCGCGTAAACACACAGTCCAACCCGCCAGCGACACACTGCTGCGATTGATCCCAACAGTGCAAGCGCAATGATGATGCCGGCAATAATGATCAGTGCAGTGATAATGGTGTCAATTGGAGCCCAATAACCTTTGATCACTTCCACCCAGCCTGTATCACTAAGGTACACCCCAAAATATAGCACTAGCACACCGCCTATTGCAAGAGTACAGTTGATCGCAATCAAGATCGACTCGCTCACGCATTTAGCGAGACAGGAACATCTTCCCATGCTGTCGTCGACTGTTTGCATTAAGTTGGAGAAGTCAATTGTCTATAGTGTTTTCGCTTCGAAAAGAAAGGCACAGTCTTTTCATGATCAGCGTTTCGTGGGTGGTAACAATCTCCATTTGTCAGACATCCAGGCGCGCCACAACCAAAAAAACGAACATTTCAGCAAGTGCAACTCCACCATTAGTCGCAATCCCACAAAGATACTCTAGCGTTGCGCCTATCCGAATACATTATACTTTGAAGTACTCTTAAGTGGGCTTGCCCACTTGAGTAAGACCACTTTCCGACTAAATGTCCCCAACTCCAGATCCACGAAAGTACTCTCGCGTTGCGCCTATCCGAGAACAATATACTTTAAAGTGGTTTTTCGATGCCTTTGTTGCCGCTTGCGCACTTGAACAAGCTCCCTTTTTAGCTGGCCACGTTTAGCAAAAAATCTCAATCTGCACAATATTGTGTCGTTCTTTCTGCATTGGAACTCTTCATACACACCAATTATGAGCATACCGCGGCGCCGTAAGTAGGCGAATGACGGCCGCCGAATCGATAATACCTCCAATAGCAAGGTAAAGCGGAAAATTACTAACAAGGTTCAGAAACGCGCGAGCATATGGTGCCGTAATTTCAATAGTGTCCGCTTCAGTCGCATCGAAAATCCAATTGCCACACCACGCTAAAGTTCTTGCATCAGGTACGCGCTTGTTCGCGGACCACTTGAGGACGGACGAAAACGAGTAAACTCGCGTGCTGCATCACTACCGTTACAAAGATCAACAAGTTCTGCATTGATACTTGAATAGTCGTTGCATACTGTATTGACGTCGTCTGTTGAGTTGACGAGAACGTCAGCGATGGTCGAATTCAAGTCGGGGAACGAACATGGTCAGTGCATCAGAGAAAGTGCCTTCATTACACCCTGAGTGTAGGTCAAACTTGACTTTAGTGTCTGCTTTATTACTGCTGAACGGATAGCTGTCGTCTTCCCAGCCTGGAAACATGCTCCAGAGCAGACGCACACAAGGACAAACAGCACAAGGATAAATATGTGAATATCCTGTAATTGCAAAGGTCTGCTTTATAGCGACATTGTGTGGCTATAATTCCGAGCGCTACTGTGGCTATGATGACACTCGCCACGCAGTTGAGCGTCGTAGCAAGCCCGTTTAAGGGAGATAAGTAGGCCTTAAGCACTTTCACCGAGCCTTTGCGACGCACGATGACAGCTACATAGAGAACCAAACTAGCTCTCAATGCTAAAAAAAACGTTAATGCTTATTAGCAGCGGCGCACTCAAACACAATCGACGCAGCCCAAAACGGCTTTATAAGAGATTACAAAGGCTTGACCGCGCCTTCAAATTAAGTGCAACATTTTAACTTTCGATAAGCACATTTGTACACGGGAGAACGAAATCACAGGGTTGCTGCGATATTGACGACGCCCTGCCCCTAATTTTAGGCAAAGTACGCACTGCACTTCTATACCATGATGACTCATGACTTGGATCTGCTTCATATATTGAAAATAAGTCATAAATTGCCACAACGAACTTGCTCCTTGTATCCGACGTATGAATGGACTGCTTCGTAAAGTCGAAGCCATACTTTCTCAAACTATAAAACTATGCAGAGGCTTACAGCAATATAATGTAGAAGTGGGCCCGCAGCATACTAAAAACGAGAGGATTACATTACAATGAAACAAATTTTATTATTATGTAAAAATGAAAAATGCAGCTGCGATTTGTACCACCGTAACTCACACGAGGAGATCACTTCTCGTTCGCGCGCTTAAACCACGACAATTTCCAGTCTCAGCATTGACGTTTTGAACAGCACAGCTTTGTGAGCACCATGCCTCGACTGACAGCCGCAGGCGGCCTTATGATCCTGGTGAACATTGGCTTTCTAGTGGCGGGCGCCCTACTAATGCGCTTCAAATCGACACTTGACAGCAGTGGGTGGGCTGATGCTCTCGCAGGTACCGAATACCAGTCCATTGCAAAAGGGGCAATTTCAACTCTAGGGTTTTTGGGAATCGTAGCAATCACGCTGGCCTTGGTGGGTATCGTGGGTGCCGTCATCCAGAACCGCCTGCTTCTCCTCTTATATTCGCTCGTCATGGTCGTTGCTATGTCGGCGTTTGGAGTATTGGCAGGCACAGCCTTTACGTTTAAAAATAAGATGACTGATTGGGAAGATGCTGCATTTCCAGCGAACGACCAGGAAAGCAAGCTGGCCGAGACATTTAACGAAGTGTATTGCTACGCTGAGGGGTACTACTATTGCAACAATGCTACTGCGAAAGAATCCTACAAAACGTTCTTCCCGGATGCTGACTCCACGATAGTAGACTTGCTACCCAACATCACTGGCATCGTATCGGTTTGCGCTGATCTTAACTCGACGACAGGTCTGTCGGCGGTGGAAGGCTTATCGACGGTGTGCGAGGCCTGCAACATGTCGACAAAGTTTACCAAGTACGACAAAATCCTCACTTGGGCAGAGAGTAAGTGCCCGAGAACTTCAGTCACAGGTCAGTGGTGTGCATCGTTCCTTGCAACGGGAACTGAGGGCGCTGTGTTTGACGGTGCGCCGTACGGTCAGTGTCGCAACATTTTCTTGGATATAGCTATTGGCTGGAGTGGTGCCGTGGCGCTTAGTGGATTGCTTATCTCAATCGCCACCGCTGTCATCGTGGGGCTGGCATGTTTCTCTCGTCGTTGGAAGACCCCTTCAAATGAGCGTAATCTTAAAGTGTAGTTGTGAGCACTGTGCGCACTGTACCTATCTATGTAGACTTTTCAACACGGTTTGGGCAATATATGCGTCTTTTACGTTTATCGCCTCTACAAGATGCAGCTTCGATTGCATTTTTGTGAATGTTTAAGCAACTCATAGCCCCATTTTTTAACAACAAGCACTCCCACAAGTCTGGCAAGTGTTTGTTACGAGCAACACAAAAAGAATCCTTGACGAAAGACATAAATCAGGTAAATTAGATATCTTTCGTCATTCGGTGTAATTTTCTTTAAAGATTCCGCTTTCTGGTCATACATACATACATTGCAAAGGTGAGTGGAATCGATGACTATTATAAAAATCTGACACAAGCTTTTGCGATAGCATTACGAAGATTACACAAAGATGCAAAGCGCATTCGCGACAAATAATTCTCTCTACGGCCTGCTTCTTGAGATTTTCAAAGCAATATAGGTAGCTTCATATTAGTAAAAGATCAATTTAACAGCCTCTTGCCCACAGATGTGAGAACAGTTGATCGTGATCTGTGGTAGTCACACAGCACCTCGCACAGGACAAGCGCGCAGGATGATGTACAAGTTTTCGTTAAACGACAGTCCCTTATATCCGAATGATGTGTGTGATACATTGCAGTTTAAAGACTGATAAAAACTACGTAATCCAGCCCTAACTCGTAATTATTGACAGGCACCACATTTAATTTTGCAATTGAAGCAAGGGCTATAGTTTTGGTATATCTCAGTATGAGGGTTGTCTACCGCCCATCAAGGGTCATCAATTTTTTTACCAGGGAGCCAGCTTTTATCTGTTAAGGTATTGGCCTCAAAAAGCTATCCCTGTTTTAGGGAGCCGGTATCGACCCCCCCTAAGTTTCGCCACCCTCTAAGCTACAAATTCTCTTGAATTAGCGCCCTACCCATCGTAAAATTGAAGTCGCATACCATAAATCACACCTATACCCTGCTTGAGATTTAAAAAAGTACATAGTTTACTTTTACGAGAATAACACAAGACTATATAAACAAAACAAGGAGCTACCTCATTGGACCCCACTGCGCGTACCCGTTGCGACGATGGACAAGTGCGTTTGCTATGACCCTCTTCTTTAAATGATCCACGTTTTCGTTTGAAAATGGAGTCCATCAGAAGAACACCACCTGCCGAAAAATCTCGTTGCATCGTGACGCTTGTTTTCGGGGCAATAAAACGTCGGGTAAGCTGCCCTTCAGCACTGCGGTCTATCATGTATTTAACTTTCTCTTCCTCCAATGTATCTATAAGCGCTGCAATAGGGGTTCGCCTCAGCAGAAACTGCGCACGGGCACGCTTTTTCAGGTTGTATATGTCTTGGCTTCTGGCTCGAAAACTCGGGTCGACCACTCTCATAGTGCTCAAA
The DNA here is from genome assembly GCA_001695595.3 of Plasmopara viticola. Lineage (NCBI taxonomy): Eukaryota > Oomycota > Peronosporomycetes > Peronosporales > Peronosporaceae > Plasmopara > Plasmopara viticola. Next base: position 239,171 of record MBPM02000065.1, read on the forward strand.
ATTAGTCGAGGAGGGGCACCTCCCTTACTAAGAGAAACTATTTGCTGCTTTTGCTCCATAGTCATGTGTCTTGCTTCTGAAGACGCCGTCAAATCTTCAGTGGCGTCGTGATTGTGATTTGCGTCGATCACGGTTATACTCCAATTCTGCGCGTGATCTTCGTCCAGAGTCCGCATAATAACAACTGACCACGGACACTTGAGGAGACATGTAGAAGTTTTTCGAGTACTCAAACTCTTTCTTCTATATTCGCCGCCATGAACCAATGCAAGCCACACCTTGCGGGTGTTTTCGTGCTTGTCATTCTTGGTCCTTTCCTTTTTTGTCGAATAACCTTCCCTTAGTGAGAACTTTCGCGTTGATTTTAGTGCTTCATCATGACTTTTGTAAGTCTGCGCGGGGGGGGGGGGAGGTGAGGCCAATGGCATGTTGACGTATGTATAGAAAGGATTTGGGTGTGATGTATGGTATGTAAATCCAATTTTGCGACGGGTGTAATTTCACGATGGGTGTGGGGCTTATTCAAGAGGATTTGTGGCTTATACCTGGGGTGTGTGTGTCGATGCCTAGGGGGTGTCGATACCGGCTAAGTCTTATCTCACCCTTTGACATCAGTAAGAAGTGTAGATTTCTCATAACGGTGACTTAACAGGCAGCGAAGAAGGCTGCCGGTCGACAAGGTCAATCAACGATGACAAAGCCAACTCTTAAAAAAGTTTTTTTGGTGTAACGAGATTTAGCAGCTCGGATAAAGCAGGCGCGCAGGGATTTATCTCTATCCGCGGTGTTGAGGGGGTCGATGTGTGCATTAGCTTGCACTTGGAAAACTGATTAATATAGCTCACTATATATTTTGCGTCCCACCTCCAATTGTTTTGCATATATCGAGGCAGGGACTATATAACTTTTGGAATCCCTTTCAAATTTCAGTACACAAACCGGTATGATTCCGAAAGGGCGTCTAGTGTGCGCACAGAGAAGCCAGCTTCACCACAAAGCTCGGCTTCAAATAACGTCCTGTTACAACCTCCATCATTAAACCTTGAAACACAAGGGACAAGTGTTATCTTTAACTCTATAATTACCATACGGAAAGTCATTTGTCGATTAAGGTGACCAAATAGCAAAAAGGCAAAGAAAGATGGTGGTCGGCCGAATAATCCCTAGGTAGATTGTTTCGGCTTCCGAAGTGCCTCTGCACCAAAATGCGACTCCTGTGCCGTATACAAACCCTGCTTATGTAGTTAGAACGGCGAGTCTTCAAATTCGAGACTTCCACTTCTCCGTGGCAGGAAAAACGTCTATCTTTAAAGCTCGCCCAGTGACCTCTTATATCGAGCACATGGAGTACCGTGTACTTTCTGACGAGGACTTTATCAGCTTAGGCTGCGAAGAAGACTAAGGCTAACAACAGCGCTGTAAAAACAGCCTCATTATCCGGGTGTACGCTCTAAAAAATGTCTAAGTTTTACCGGCCAGGTAAAAAGCCTCATCCAAAAGGACAGAAAGGCCCATAATTTCCATGGCACATAAATGACCTGAGATGCCCTTGTTGGTGAGGTTGCCAGAATTAGGTGCCAAGAAAAGAGAATGTATTCAAATGCGACAAGTCTCGGTATATTTGTCGGGTACATCGAGCTGCTGAAGTCACTAACGCAGTGAGGGAAGAGATATGTGACTTTCCTGCCGCTGTATACCGAAGCAAGTCGCCATAAACTCACTTTGTGAACGTGGAGGAAAAATTGCTGTGACGCCGTGGAAATGAAGAAGTCATGACGCCGAGGAGTAGTCGCACTATGCGAGCGGTCACCGGGGTCACTCTTTGCGCGGCTTCAATGATCGGATCTAAAAAATAACGGATTCAATATTCCAGTGCATCCCTATGATGACGACAGAGCCGCATCCCACTTAAGGTAAGAAGTCTAAAGATAAGCGTGGCTTGCACCCAAGACCTCCGGTTGTTCAAAGAACATTGCCTAATGGTTCTTAGCTCTCAAAATTGTATCCTATACTGGGGTACTATTTGTCACCGGATAATCATCTAAACTCGCCTGACCAGTAAGTTTAAGCGCTGGGACAGCGCTTCGGAGACATGCATGAGACACTTCGAGCTCGTATGAGACTCAAACTCTGAACATTGCAATACCTATCGAACTCTTCTCACAAAGTGTTAGGAGCATTGACGTCGTCGTGGAAAGGATGATAGTGTACGCCAACCCATGCTCTCCAGAATCGTGGACGGTCTAATAGAACGAGGTCCTGCTTTGCTTAAAATACTCTTTTTAGAATATTTTTAATACCGAACAGCACATTTATTACCGATAATATAGAGATATAAAGGTCCCTTTGTATGTCTATCTTTTCATTTTGTTGAGGTTGCTGCAATCTTCGATTATGTGCAACCGAACTTTCGCGATGCCCGATAGCTATTCCCTAATAAACTGTGAGAAAACGTTTTACCGGGCCTTTCCCACATAATAACGATACATTTGTGATTTAGCAAAGTTTTCGAGTGACTTAGCACACTTAAGTAGGGCGTAGATGCGTGCACCACATTGTAGAGTTCAATTTCAACGATAAAAATTATTGACCCACCACAGTGCACATACCGGTCGGCATGTCTTCGAGCACAAAGTTGACCCTTTGCGTCTGACTATGCATCTGTGGTCTGCTACAAAAGTTAGCAAGTGGGTTCACAGTAGCTGGAGTAAAGTTTGCCGAAACGACGCAATAATTTGTGGTTTTCATTCGGCACAATCGCGTCCAGAGGGCCATGGTGCTAAAAAACTGCATCCGTAAAAAGCCTTGCTGTTTGTGCCGAAATTATTCTAGCTGGAATAGATGCGAAAAGCTCCACCTTGCTTAGGCGGCGCTCAACTCACATTTGTCGATCTCTGTCAAAGACAAAGTCGAGGATACGGTTTTCTTGTCTGCCGGCACTAGCAGAATAAGCAATGTTAGTAGAAAAGCAAGCTTTCAGCAAATGATATCCTAAAGAAGCGAAGCGTTGCCACTTTATCGTTTGATTTAGTACGCAGGTAGTACTGCGCAAACAATTTAAGCAAAAGCCAACCAAAGTTTAAAGCAGTAGGTATGAGTTGTTGCAATCTCTGAACGAACGAAGTGCTAGCGTGTCTGGCTGGCACTTTTGGAAAATTAGTCGCACATTTATACTACATTTAACAAAAAACTACTCAACACTAATAGACTGATCTATTAGTTAGATCAACCTTCGAAGAGCAAATGTCATTAGCCTGTCAGACTCAAAGTTTACCCAAGCGCAGCTAAGATTGCAGTATAAACGCAAGGACGCTTATTGGTTTGCACTCTATCCACGCGTAAAAGTATGCATACATCCAAACATCGCGACAATTTGAACTTCTTATGTGTGATATTAAATAGCAACGACGACGACAGTAGAAGCAACCTTATGAAGCTTATCGGTCACTGTGAGCTAATGCGAGGCAAAATCTTGTCCTGATCTTTGGATTTTTGGTGTTTTGTTCTGGACGAAGAGGTAGTATAAGACGTGATGGGTAGCGCACCTGATCGAGATACTTTCAATGTTTTCTTCTTGCTGGCAGCATCCGTGCAATTTGATTTACTTGTGCTTGAGCTGAGATCAGGAGAAGAACCGTTGCCCCTAGAGAGCGGTGAATGGATATCATTACTTGATCGAGATGACGTCGACTCCTGCAGCTGAAAATTAGAACGTCTGTCGCTCAAATTAGCATCCGCGGGGCTATTTGGTACACTATTCTGTTCGTCCTCTGGTGACCTAACACAAAACATCAAATTTTCAGAATCTTTATTCGACAGCGATATTAAAAAGGTTACAATACAACACTTACATCAGCAGGTCTTCATGTGAAAGCAGAGAAATGGCACCGTCTTCTTTCTGACTCTTTAACTTGGTCGCACCTTTGCTCAATTTCAACGGTAAACTATTGTTACTCTGGCTACGTTCAAGTCCAAGTTGAGCTTTGATGATTGCCATTGGCAAACTCGACAATTCCGCTGAGGTAAGAGGTTCATTGGCGTACAAGGTGCGGTGCTCGCAACTCGAAGACGTCTGATCTGCTAAACTCAGACTTTTATCCAACGTTTTGACGTGTGGCTGATTATCCCCACCCGATACTCCACTCTGTAACTGCACGTGGTGGCGTAAGGAGCGCTGCAACTCTGCTCGATGCCCTTCCGCTTCCCGACGATGTTCACGTTCAAGATCAAGTTCCTGTTGCAATCGAGCAGCTGTGCGCTCAATTTGTTGCATTCGACAAGAAGCGTCAGCTATTGTTTGATTTGCACTCTGTTGGACATTTTCAAATCTTTGCGTTGTTGCCCGTAGCTCCGTCGCTACACGATTCAGCTCGCTTTTAGTTCGTTCAAGAGCCTGTCTCATTGTCTCTTCTTGACGTTGCAACCGTACTATTTGCTGTTGCCGCGCTTCGTTCTCATCACGAAGTTCCGTCAATTGAACATTTAGCGCACGACGTTCACGTGCAGCTCTGAGGACTTCATCCCGTGCTCTTTCTTCATAGTCTTGACCTTCTCGTACTTTTGCATCCAGCGTTTGTTTCAATTCAATTGTTTTAGCTTGAAATGTGTCACGGGCTGCAATTAAAGATGTAATTTTTCGTTCAGCATCTTGAGCACGACGCGTAACCTCTTCAATATCACGTGTTTTTGCATCAACTTCCTGCTTTTTCCTCTCTAAAGTGTCTGCAGTCCTTTGCAGTCGCAACTCGACTTCATTCACGCGCTCTTCCAATTCATCTTGCACTCGACTTGCTTCTTCTCGAATCGTTCGAGCTTCAGCGTCGCGAAGGCGAATCTGATCCTCGAGTTCTCGAACTTGTGCACGAGATGCACCTCCATCTTTTTCTTTTTTTGCACGCATCCGTTCTAAATTCAATGCGTCTTGTGACCCTTGCAACTCTGCAACTAGCTCATCAATTGTTGCATTTGCAGCATTTTGTATGGTTGTCATTTTGGTCTGCAATTCTTCCGAAAGCGTTGCATTCTCTTGAGCCTCCACGTGTGCAGCTTTCAGCTCAAGACGAAGACCTTCTAACTCGTCTTTAAACTGTTGCGCTTGCACACGTGCATCTCGACGCGCGACTTCCACAGCTCGAATGGCATCTTGTGTATCGTCTGTGGCTCGCTGGAGTTCCAGTTGGAGCGATTGTTTGCCTCGAGACACACGTTCCAATTCACTTTCCACTCGACGCAACTCGGCGACTTGTGTCTCTTTTTCAGCTTCCAACTCGGCGAGTTGCGGAATAAATGTGGCTCGAAGCTGTTCCATTTTAATTTGTGCACTCGTTTGCACTTCTTGTTGCAATTGCATTGTTGCAGCAACCGTCTCTTCGGCTCGAACCTGTGCCTCGTGCGCATCAGATACTTGTTGAGCGAATGTTTCACAGCGTTGGCGAAACATTTCCGTATCTTGAGCATGCGCTTGTTCAGATTCTTCGATTTTTGTCTGCAATTGCGTAATTGAGGCCAGCAATTCATTGACTCTCTCACTTTTGTCCTCTAATGCCTTCGATATCTCCTCTTTATTTTGTAATCGTAGAGTCTGTTCAGCTTTACGAGCACGTGCCACTTCATCTCTGTTGTTCTTTACAATCTTTGTCATCGACTCCAATTCCTTTTCAAGTTCGCCCATTTTCTGGATATTTTCACTTGCAGCCTTTTTTTCTTTTTGCAGCTGACAAGCAAGTTGTTCACTCGTTTGCCTCGCACTTTTTTCCAAATCCGAGTATTTTTCCAACAAATCTTCATAACGAAGCTCAAGATCTCGGTACAATCCACGCACTTGTTCCAGTTCCAATTGCTTGTCTTTTACAGCTCGATATTGGGCTTCAAGACTAAGATTTAGTTGCTCAGCTTCCACCAAGAAGTCCCGTTTTTCACTTTCAAGACTTGCACTACGAGCGCGTTGCGAATCGAATGCTTTTTGAAGCTGCAACAGCTGTGACGCACTTTCAGACCGAAGATGCACGAGCTCCTGAATCTGCTGCTTGAGTTGCTCGGTCGAGTGCACATTACGAGCTTCGCGGTCTTGAGCAACTTGCGAAAGTTGAGCTATCTCTTTCGCTAAGGTTTTTGCATCCTCTCGCGCAACTTGAACTTCTTGCACCAAGCCTTCGATTTGTAATCGCAGCTGATGCTCACTTTTCTGAAAATCCTCGCGCTCGCTGTCTTTTTCGTGTTGTAAACGCGAAATTTCGAGTTGCAATGGCTCCAGAGCATCTGATTTTTTTTTTAATTGCTCAAGGGCTTGGAACACTGATGGCAACTGAGCTAATGGGTCATCACAACTCAGGTTCTGATTCACTGAATTAAAAAAGCCAAACCGCGCTTCCTTAATGAGGTCAATGCATTGTCGTGTCACGTTTACTGCAGTCTCGCAGCGGTTTGACAGCTGTTGAACTCGATCTTTCGATTCTTCGAAACAATGCTCTGTCTCTTGAAGCTGGACTTTAAAAACCTCGACTGCGTCACTTTTAGCAGCCATTTGAGCTTCAAGATGAGCCTTCTCGGCTTTTAAACGGTGCAGATCTTCTCGAACATGACGCAGTTCATCCTGAGCATTGATTACCACCAGGTCCGTCTTTTCTTGCGACTTAATAGCTTTTGCACGTTCTTCCTCTGCCTGTTGTTCGCGTTTAGCAAATGCAGCAGCATGTTGTCGCCCCATTTGCTCAAGCTGCGCTTGAAATGTTGACACTTCTGCCACCAATCGACTTTCTACTTCGTTCTTTTGAGCTCGCTCTTTGTCTGCATGAGCAGTGGCATCTTTCACTTGTTTCTTTAGGTCTTCAAGCACTTCATTTTGCATTGTTAAATCCTTTTCACGTAGCTGAGCCACTTCTTGCAATCTGGAATAATCCTGTTGAGTTGCTTGAGCTTGTGTCTGAATCTCTTGCTCTCGCTTCATAGCAGCTTCCACTTCTTTCGTAACATTCCATAAATGTTGTCCAAGCTCTTGTTTAGCTTGTTCGTGTTTACTTACTTGCTGCATCAATGTCTGGAGTTCCGATGCATGTTGCGTACACAATTCTTCTATTTTCGCATCATAAGTTTGTTGGCATTTGTCAAACTTACTGCTGAATTCGTCAACCTGAACTCTATTCTTTTCCTCGAGACTAGCACAAGTATCCTGAAGCTGCGTCTGCAATTTGTCAAGAGCTACCTCGTGTTTCTCGCACAATTCTTTTATACAATGCTCTTTTAGCTGAACTTCATCATTTAGTCGTGACAATTCTTCGCGATGACGATCTGAAACTTGTGTAGCCTGAGCTTCTAAATTCGTGAGCGTTTTGTGAGCACACTCAAGTTCGTCACTTCGAGCACGTTCGTTCAAGATGGCTACATCTAGTTGCTCCTGAGTTTGCGCAAGCTTTTCGCTTAATTGCGCCATTTCTGCAAGTTTATCGCGCCAAGCAGCCGCTGAACCTTCAGATTCCTGTTTCATCTGCTCAAGCACCGATCCGAGCTGTTCTAGCACCTGCCCACTTTTCTCGGTCGGTAAAGCACTCGATGTAGCCATAAACGGTTGAAGTCCTGTCGAGGGTATACCAACACTAACAGTAGAGGGATACGTACCTTGTACAACAGGTGGGATGGTCGGACCAGCTACGAACGTCGCTAGATTGTGGTGTTGATGAAGATGCTGAAGATTAAGTAACACATTCCCATCATTCACTGGCAGTAATTGCACCTGAGACAACGAGCTTGAGCGTTTGTGCTCATCGTGAACATTGCTGTAAATTTCTCGTTTCGTGCTCGGTTTATGCCGAAGCTTGTCCTTGACTAGCCCCGAGCGTTTGTCACTTGAAATCGTATTAGACGACGTTTTTCGGCTCGTAGTTGACTTCATTGATCTGCACAGTTGACGCAATTACAACTTGGATTCTTTAAGCAATCGTCCCTATATATGGACATGTCCGTTAAAAATGGCTACTTGGTGGAAGGCTAGGTACGGAATCAATAGCCATCTAAGAGAAGCTCGTTATATTTTAAGCCACTTTCACCATTTTCAGCTCAACACTTGCATCATGATGGCGTCGCCAGTGAAAGCGCGTGAGTGGGAAAAGACGTTGAAAGTCAAGTGTCGACTGTGCGGGGGTGCACGCTGCAAGCGATGCAGTGAGAGCGCTGCGCTAGCAAAAGTGGACTCACCAGTTAAAGGCTTGCACGCTGACTGGGTAGCTGATTGCGTCTTGGCCATGATGCGGCCATCTTCGCGAATTATGAACGAATATAAAATCGCCCAGCAGTTTCACGAGTAAGTTGTATACGTAATGAATGAGCCGCGAAACCTTAATTGTCTGCTTGTTAGATTAAATATCACAGCTGTCTTTAATTTGACACTCCCGGGAGAACATCCGTATTGCGGAGACGGTCTAGGCACGAGCGGCTTTCCGTATGATCCAGAGAAGGATCTGATGGCTCACAATAGTAAGCTGTTTGATGAATCTTGAGTTGGCGATGTCAAAGTAATGTTCGTGGTATCCCTTTTTTGTGTAGTTCAATTTTTTAATTTTGGGTGGGAAGACATGACAACTCCGACGTTGTCCTTTATGATGGACATTGTCAAAGTGATCGCTTCTGTATTGCTCACTGGTTTTCAACGAGTTGCTGTTCATTGTCACGCGGGGTATGGACGCACAGGAATTACGATTGCCTGTGCTCTTATATTCCTGCACAATATTCCATCCGACTTTGCAATTCGACTCGTACGTCGAGACCGACCTGGTTCAATTCAAACAGCTGGACAGGTTCAGTTTGTGCATGATTTCTACACGTATTTAAATGCTGCTCCTATTGTATTTGCTTTACCAAAAATCCATGATCAATTCACACTTGCTGAGACTATCGAGCTTCAGAATCGTCGTCTCCATGGAGAAAATGCAGTCAATTCAAATCTCCCGCGAGTACTTGATTTTCTTTGCGTTGAGTTTGAAAATGCCGTTACGGCATCTTTAAATGTTGTGACAACTGTTTCAGCTTTTGTGCATCACTTATCCGTACGCCAACAAGAAACGTGGCCACGTACGAGCGATTTTACTCAAGAAATTGGAAGTTCGACGTCTTTATCGACGACGGAGTTACTTGATCGGCATCGACATTTAATTGGCGACGCTGTGAATAAGTTTCAAATAGGCGACGATACATTTGAATCCATAGAAGCTCCGGAAGTTACAACTCGCGAGTTTTTGTTTCCAATCAAAGTGGGCTTCAATGTTGGGGAATGGAATTGGAAGAAAACTTCTACAATGTGTGCAAATGCATCTATTTACGCGATTTTGCTCCTTGATTGGCTTGAGCATCTGCGAGAACCTTTGCTACATAGTCGACTGGTTGATAAGTTATTGTATGCCTCGCCCATGCCTCCTCTTTTGCTTCCTCTTTCAAAGACGACAAGTAACGAAAATCCTGGTGTGATACAAGACAACTTTTGCAGCACTAAGTTCCAATTTAAAGCGCTTCATCAATTACCAGCGTTTGCCATGAAATCATTGGATCGAGTTTTGTCGTGTTTGCGTTTTTTAAAAGCTGAGTTGGAACAAGTAATGACGAAAGACATCTTGTTTGATGCAATATGTGTTCGCTCTGCGATGGCACTATTCCACCTTTCCACATCGAATTGCACAACAGATTCGCTGCGACGTCACGCAGATTGTATCGCGCTGCTGATTGACAAATGGCACGCACCAAAACGATTAGAACTCGATCTGGAATCAATCCAGAAACTTAGTGTTTATCGACCGGTTGCCTGCCGACTCACTCAATCTGCCAACCAGATTAGCATGAACTCTGACATCGACGTACCAACTGAAAGTGACGCAAGTAAACGCTTTTTCTCTTCCTCTGTCTTATTAGCTGGAAGCGAGACACTAGGAATGCTTCCGATTCAGCAAAACTGCAATTCTTTTAACGAAGTACATCCAAAAGTTAGCAACAATTTCGGTGATGCACTCATATCTCCACGTTCGTCGCTACGAACAGCGTCTCCGCTAAGGATCGATCCAATTCCAATTAGCCTCAGTCGACGAGAAGAGGAAGCGATGATCGACGGCAAGGCACCAGTTTTGACGCTTTCTCCATCGCATAAGAAGATAGGTCTGAGCCCTATAACTGTACAGTCTTTGCCCGGAATGGAATCCGAGTTAAGCGACGAAAGATTTGCCTTGACATTTTCTGCAGAGTTTACAGGCAGCAGTTCGCAAAATAATTTACTGACATTACCAAGTGTGCGTGATGGAAATCGCTATTGCAAATAACAGGATATCTAGTTAAAGTGCAGATAAATTTGAGAACTTTGGGGCCTTTTAGGCGACAATCTTCTCTTTCAACGTCAGTACTTTGACATGCGCGCCTATTGTCAGTAGAGGACGACCCAATGTATCCTTGACTTCCATAACCAAATTGGATCCAAAGTATCCTTCACCCTTCTTGCCATTTATGAAGCCCAAACGTGCACCATTTCGTTCCCGCACGATAGCACGAGAAGGCTCACGGTCGGGATGAACTTGACCTGTTGCTTGATCCACACTGGGGATCCCGCAGCGTGCACATGGTCTCACATTGCGAAGCAGCACATTTTGGATTGCAATACACTTCCAGTGTTCGTCCGCAAATGCGGGACTTCCTCGGAGCACAATGCTAGAAAAACGAATATTAACATTTTGACATGGGCAGGGTTTATAGTTAATATATCGTATACGTACTTGGGACGAAATCGATTCATTGGCACTGGCGCCTGAAGTGTCGTGTTTAATTCCTCAAGTGATTCCTCTAATGCCAAGAGGAACGGAAACGCATCAGCAAAACGCGTTGCATGTCCAGGAGCGTAGTTTGGATGTGTAGGACGCTTAAATCCGTCTCTTATACGCATAAGACGCAAGGGGCCAGTATCATCTTCCATAAATGTGTTTAACCACTTGGCTGCAGCATCTCCCTGGTCAATGGCTTCCACCTTGTCGTTCCAGATACGCACCACTCGCAATCGCCCCTCTTCTGTGCTAACGTTACGCACTTCTAGATCGAGCATTCCTTTGGCTGATAGTACGAGACTTGTAGCTTTCGCATCAATTGCTGGCAGCACTTTGGGATGAATCAGTGCAAGCTTAGGATATCTTCTCTGCGATACGAATTTGTCTCTTTTGCTGTCAATAATGACCCATTCTCGATCGTGCAATAAGCCTTCCGGCGTCATTTGGGCCTCGTGCAGTGCGATCCCAGCACAAGACTTGATGGGGTATACATAAAGACCAGAAACTTGTGGGAATTGCAGCTGCGAGGCTTTGAACATTGTTGTCTCGGCACTTGAGAGCTTTACCTCATAACTCTCGGCATCTTTGTTGTAACTTAGTACTATACCAGTAGTTTTACCATGGTATGGCTGCTTTAATGCCACCGCAGCATCAATTGGCAGTCGACTCTCTAGCTCTGCTGCCATGTCTCGTGTCAGAGCAAACATTGAAGATATGAGTGCATGTCACTGATACCACTGATATACCGTCATTTAGTGATGTGTATACATGTATACGAATAGGGAAGTGTTTGATCAACAATGGCTTCGACCGAGCTGCAGTTTCTCGTGCACTTTAACCGCACGCTGTGCGTCCCTCTTCCCCCAAACGCAGCAACAGTCTCCAATATTGTCGCCGTTATTCAGGAGCGAGAATGTGTGCCTTCTTCCCTGCTCGATCTTTATGTGAATGGCTGCAAACTGGAGGTGTCCAGCCAAGTTCCATCCTTTCCAACGATCATTCGCGCTCGATTACGCGGCGGTCTTCGCGGCGGCAAAGGTGGTTTTGGCGCCATGCTTCGCAGTATGGGAAAATCCTCAGGGTCTCGAGCCACGACGAATTTTGGCGCGTGTCGAGACCTGCACGGCCGCCGCCTGCGCCATGTGAACCAAGAAGTGGCGATGCACAAATGGCATCAAGACGCAGAAAGTCGTAAAGTGCGTGAAAAAACCGCGATTGAGGATCGAGAAATGCAGGAGGAAGAGACTCCGAGCGGCATCCCCGGCTGGTACTTGGCGACGCCGTCGTGGGCGGAAGGTATCAAAAAGTCGTACATGAAAAAACGACGCAACACGGCACTATGCAAGAACTGGCTGAAAGCGAGAGAAGGAGGACAAAATCCTCCAATGGGAGCACCACGATGGTGGGGATGTCCACGAGGTCGGGAATGCAACTTTGCTCATGGGGAGGAAGAGCTTAGGGGGGAAGCATTGACAGAACTGAAGCGGGCAAAGAAAGACGAGGTTCAAAGAGCAAAGCAACAGCAATTACAAGATTATGTCGACTATGAACAAGAAATGCCAGACGATGTGCTTGATGCTATACGGCTCGGATTGCGACGTAAGAAGAGAGCAGACGTTATGATCGAGCAGCAACAACGGGATGCTTGTGCATTGCCACCTGATGCAACGACATATATTAATGAACGCTCGGAGCATTCTTTACCGATTGTTGAAAAATGGCTGCAATTGATTGGAGAAAAAGACGAGATCGCTAGTGTGGCGACGACTTTCAAGCATGGATTGTGTGAATTACGCGGTCGAGGCAACTTTGGCACGGCTGCAGCACGACACTGTTGCATGATGACGAAGGGGAAATGGTACTATGAAGTACGCCTTGTGACAGCTGGTATTGTGCAGATTGGCTGGGCAGATTCGACTTTTGAGGCGAACTCGGCAACGGGAGATGGTGTTGGGGACCATGAACGGTCTTGGGCTTATGATGGAGCTCGGCAAGTGAAATGGAACGGTGGCAAGGATGAGCAGTACGCTGCAGATGAGGCGTGGAGCAAGAATGACGTGATTGGCTGCTTGCTGGATCTGGATGACGGCACGGTCTCGTTTACGCGAAATGGCATCGATCTTGGTGTAGCTTATTGTAATGTTAAGCACACAGCAAGTGACCGAGGCTTCTTTCCTGCAATTAGTGTCGAGCAAACAGAAATTTTGCTAGTGAACGTTGGCTCCCAACCGTTTCTGTACCAGGCCCCAGGATATTTACCCGTCGTTAATGCACTGAAATTCGTTCCGCTTGCAGATGAAGCAGTCACAACAGGTAATGATGTCACAAGTACGAACTGTGTCGAAGATGCTGGAAATTTGGTTTGTACCAGGGAGAGGGCTGGCTCAACAGCCATCGATTCTGAAAAGATTCAAAGCAAGGAGAGGGTTTTGGGGAAAGAAAGAATCAAAATTGCAAATGAGTTTAGGTTGAAGGACACCCCCTTTGATCCTCCTATCGACCTGCTTAAATTTAGAACGATCGAGTCATTGGAGGCGCTGGGATTGGAACGACTTAAGCTGGAGTTGAGTCGACGTGGTTTGAAATGCGGGTGCGTTATAGATGAATTTGGGGCATGTTGCACTAATCTTGTCAACATTAACCTAGATTTTATTTGTTGGAATTGCTGAACAGCGGTAGCTTGACGGAGCGTGCGGCTCGCCTTCTGAGCGTTCAAGGAAAAGTGTGGGAAGACATTGATGCGAAACTCAAAGTTAAGAAAGAGATATGAATGTAACATGTAAAGCAAGGCACTTTCTTAGATTTTTTTAGCGCGTAAAATTTTGCAACGCGTATGGTGAATGACATGCAAACACGCAAACAAAGCTTTTACTATACCAAACGTGATGGGGGAAAGAACAAAAGGACACTTTACTTCTTCTGGCGGGTCAAAGTCACTGAAGTGTATGACATGCTCGGCTTGAAATTTGATTGCCGCGGTAGAGGAGGCATCTGAAATGACATTCCTGGTAAAACTTGTTGGCCGTTAATTGAGGCACTCGGAAAGCTCATAAGAGGGCGTGGACCGCTATTGCTGTTGCTGGTATTGTGAAATTGCATGGCGAGCGAGGCAATATCGAATGCTCTTCCATCGTCTGGCGGAGGAGAAGGCTGCCCGAGTCCTCGAGTTTGCATCCCTCCCGGCAGCAAGTTTTCTTGAAGAGAGTACATAGATATTTGCTGTTGCATCACTGGCGGCATCGGATATCCTGGGGATCGTTCAGGAATTTGCGTGTTTGGTAGTGGAGGCATCGGACGCTTGAACACTGTTTGGCCTTGCTGTTGGTACTGATTCGAGAGTGGCTGTTCATGCGGAGACTGCGATAATTGATGATTTGAATGCAGTGGACCAGGAGGTGGAGGTGGACCGTTGAGTGACACCGACTTTGCAAAGGTGGCAAAGTTAAAGTTACCAACGCTGTTTTCAGTGTTGACGAGAATCGGCTCTAACGTGTTGTGCAAGCCAGAAGGAAGTGGCGCTCTTTTCGATGGCTCTGTATGGCTGCGATGTTCGGCGTCACTGACGGCCACAATCACTGCAGGGTCAGATTCCGTCGAAAACTGAGACTGGAATGACGGAGCTCGAGCAAAGCCAAAGCGCGACTGGCTAGCAGCTTCCGAAGAATGAATAGGCTGCTGCCGTTCCTCGACAGATCTACTGCTATTAAGAGCGGATACGTAGTCCAATGTCTCGCCATTTCTTTCTCCCGAAGAGACTTTAGCAGCAACTAGCTGAGTCTCATCTTTGTGTAAAATAATCTCCTGTTCTTCGGAGAGGACAACTTCCATCTCTATAGGTTCAAGCTCAATCATTTCATCCTCTGCTTGGTCGCTCAACAAATTACGAAGATTCTCTTGATGTGTTGCATCGTGGTATTGAGCAAGCCGCAAGTGCACATACTGTCGGAATTCTAGCAGTTGAATCTGCTGCATCTTCTCAATCGTCACAAGTTCATTTGCAAACCCTTCGCGAAGACGCAATTTCTTTATATACGTCAGTGCTACGTGATACTGTCCAACTTCCATAGCTTTTCGAATGAGATATTCAACACTGTATTGCGGTAAAAACGTTGTGTTCTTGTCTTCCTTTAATGGCATCGTTTTATCATTTGCAGCTGCAACAGCATCGTCCAATGGGTTCTTGGCCAGGTTGAATTTGATTGCATACTTGATAGCCTTGTAAAACTCGTTTTGTGCAATCATTGCATCCACCAGGTATTTCAACAGCTCCAACGTCCCCTTTTCGTTGCCTCGATTTAGCTTGAGCTCGCGCAAGTAGTTCAGCGATGTCACAAAGTCGCCCACACGCGCCGTTTCCCGAACCAAAGCTTCGTAAAACTTAGAACGCGTATCGTCCTTATTTGATAGTTTGCTAATGCACTTGAGCGCCAATGACCACTGCCGCTGCTTCATCATTTCCACTGACAGTGCTTCAAGCGGAAACTCCTTGAAAAGCTGCATCTCCATGACACTCGAGACAGCCTCTTCCCAACTTCTGGTTTCCAACATGCCTGCTACGAGTTGTGAAGCTGGGAACGTGTCTAACAGTCCAAATTGCTTGGCTGACCTTAGAGCTACGCGAAATCTACGCGCTCGAATCATGGCTTGAATAAATGCAGGTGGTGTCCAGCAAGGCCGCTCCACTGAGCCGGACAACTGCTCGAAGTCCGGTACCATCTCTTGTGCTAGTCGCACGGCTGCATCGAAGTGCAGCGCGCGTACTCTCTCATTTATAAGCAATGTAACGAGCGCTTCGTTGTTCTGAAGCTGCAGATCACGCACCAGCTGCGCCGCTTCTTCCAGCGAATCGGGATTCTTCGCCTTCTCCAACATTAGACGTACTACGTCTGCTGTCTGAAAGCGTGAACTCAAGTGCGTGCTTGCTGCAATGAGATATGCAGCATCATTAAAGCTCGAGTCAAGTAAGAGCTGCTGCAGTCGCATCTCGAGCTGCTCGGACGTTGCGCTGTCTGTGTAGGTTCGAGCCTGTGCCATGCCAAACTCCAAAGCGGAGGGTGTGGGCTTGGCGGGAGGTTTGGACTTGCCAGTACGTTGTTTGGGTTGAGACTTGGAGCGTGACAAAGCATTCGAGGATCGTGTCTTGCCCGTGGAGGTCAGACGATTGGCTTGAGAGGCGTCGCGCCAATTGGCGGACGCCGACTCCGTCATAGCGCTAAAATTTAGTGAGGAATTTACGTCGCGAGTTGTCTAACATTTCAATTTATCAAGATTTCAAAATTTCAAAGTCTAATTATAATATCGACAAATGATTGTTCAGGCGAAAGCGGGAAATTTACATATTGGACACGACCCCTTTTCATAGAGCCACGGATCGATGCACTCTGGATGGAAGCGGTGGAAACACGGCATCATGCGTACGCGGCTGTCGACCTGAAATGCGCTCAGACACACTGTGCAGCTTGCATTCTCGGATGTTTTTAACATGCGTTCCCTGCCATTGGCATTAACATTGACACACACAGATAAACAAGTGCTTTGCATGCCGACATAGCGTAGAGTATTTCTACATTCCTGCTAGCCACACACTGGACTAGAGTGACTTTAAAGAAGACGATAGAAGGGAGATAGAGTGACCACGTACGTCAACGTAATTATAGGCAGCTGCTGAATCTGTCGCGCCGTAGCACGACCACGGCATCGATTCTCGTTCAAAGCTTCGAGCTGCATAAGGCGCTCATAGTCGTTGCTGTCGAAGTCGCGATTGCTCATGAGCAGCTGTAGCATGTCGCGGTCCAGCTGCTCATACAACGCTCGGCTCATCTGCAAGACGCGCGGCGCTTGCCTTCTTCTAAGCTGCTGATTTTGCATCTGATCGCGCTTAGCGCCCAATGTAATTAGCTCAAGTAGCGAGATAGCGCCGTAAATGATGAGAGGTAGTCCGACTGCAGCAGGCACAAGTAAATGAATATGAGGCGATGACAGCGGCTGCAGTGGACATAAAAAGCGGCAGCGTACTCATTACAGCGAAAACAAAGCATGTTTGTGGCTGGTACACGGCGAAGAAGACCATCAAGATGCTCAGGCCTCCGACGGCTAGGCATACTGCTGCCGCCATGTTTTGTATGAGAGAAGAAAATGTACCAGTTAGGTGGTACCCTTGACAAATCGACCTTCTAAACCTTCTACGATTGGTGGAAGTACCTAAAAGCCCTATCCGCATCATTTTCCTCCAATCGTGGCGCGACCATTGGGATGCGCACCCTGTAGAGTCTTTTCTCTACGCGCAGCGTTCGTGCCAGGCGGGAGAACGACAAAGACAGAGTCACTAAGACTTAAGAAAGGAAGCAGTCGCCGCAGGATTTACGTGTATTGCATTCCTACTTCATACGACGATCGCACCATGACTGACAACAAAGAGTACAAACTGGTACGAACGTCTCGACTCTAGGGAAGAAAAAAGTCAAACGAGATCCTTCTTTTATGTGTCTCCCTCGAGCCTGAGTTATTTCGTAATCATATTAACCTTGGTATCTGCTTCTTTTAGGTGGTTTTGGGCAGTGGTGGCGTGGGGAAATCCGCACTAACCATTCGCCTCGTGACCGACAACTTTCTCGAAGATTATGATCCAACTATCGGTAGCGACAGACTATCCTATATCAGAGGTGCTCCAGCTAACACTGACAACTGCATAAATCGAATCATGCTATACAGAGGACAGCTATCGGAAACAGACAACGATCGACAATTGTCCTGCGCTGCTAGATATTCTCGATACAGCCGGCCAGGAAGAGTACACGTCCATGCAGGATCAGGTTCGCTGTTATAGAAACGTATAGTCCGGCGTAAATTGACTCTTGTTTGCTCTGTGTAGTGGATGCGTGAAGGCAAAGGCTTTCTCTTGGTTTACAGTGTCACGAGTCGAAGCTCATTTGACGACATTGCCGCCTTTAAGGACAAGATCCTGCGAGCGAAGGACGTGGATAATGTACCTATTGTGCTAGCTGGGAATAAGTGTGACTTGGACGCGCAAAGACAGGTTGCAGCTATCGAAGGCAAGAAACTTGCCAGTCAGTGGGGATGTTCTTTTATGGAAACTAGTGCCAAAGAGAGAGTACG
This sequence comes from Plasmopara viticola, assembly GCA_001695595.3. NCBI lineage: Eukaryota > Oomycota > Peronosporomycetes > Peronosporales > Peronosporaceae > Plasmopara > Plasmopara viticola. The sequence goes on from MBPM02000065.1 coordinate 257,074, forward strand.
TTTCCGATCTATGACAGTATCACAAAAAGCGTGCTTTCTTGTAATTTTCGAGATAGCTAATATTTTACAATTGCTTTTGTAGATATTAAACGAAGAGTGCTTTTATCAGGTCGTGCGCGAGATTAGAAAGTCCGAGCGCCCTGTTTGTGTGGAACGACCGCAACCTACTCAGAAGTCACAAAAGGAGTCAAGACTCAAGTGCACGATTCTGTAGAAGCGCACGTGATTTTCGAGCTCTCGTCTCGTTGCGTCATTGACTTCTATCTTCTCATTGCTGCTTACATGATAACACTCAGTTATAGTCCACTTCAGAATTCAACAAGCCAACCACTTGCAATCCTGTCCGCTCCACTCCTCACAGTGCCAAGTGTTCGGCCCCATCGATCCTCGACATTGCCAAAAAAATACTCCCGTTACTTCGCCCCCAAATCGGTCTTAATATTTGTTTGCTGTGGCGTTAGCCTCAGCGTGCAGTTACATTGAGTGGATTTTACTTACAAAAAAATCCACTGTTGTATAGAAAAACACATTTTTCTGCCACATGCTTTATTTTTCTCTTGCGCAACCTTAATTACTGAAATTAAGAAGTTGTAATAGCTGTTTTTTTCTATAATTTTGGACATGTCTCACGATATCTTTAATGTAATGTAATGTATTACGTTATCGCGTTGCCAAGTTATGCACGTGCTAGGCTCAGTCTGGCTAGTCCACGGCATAGAGTGGCGTCCGCATACGTCGAGTCTCGTTCGGCGGGCAGTGCTACCAGCACCGAGGTCGTGAGGGTCTTCCATTTCTTTCGGTCTTGTGCAAGGGTACGTACCACTTCGAGGTCTTGTGCTATCCGGAGTCGAAAGCCGGAGCCACGGGAAACAAGTTTGTGGTCGAGTGTTGAGGGGAGCGTGGTGCGGAGACGTCCGCGCCATTTTGCTGCGGTGGAGAAGAAGTAGGCACGCATCTGGAGGTTAGCTGGAATGTCGAGATTGCGGCGAAGTACATGGCCAAACAGGCGCCAGCGAGCTTGTGTCAGTCGTAGTCTCAGCGGCCGCTCATCACAGAGGTCGTAGAGTCTTGCATTCGAAATGTGTCGGGAGTAGCGATAGCCAAGAGCGTAGCGAAGCTGGCGGCGATGGAAACTCTCGAGGCCGTGGAGCTCTGACTTGGTAAGAGCCCAGGTGGCGCACTTGTACAGCAGAATCGGTAGAACGTAGGTGTTGTACAGTCGAATGCGGGTCTTGGGTGGGATGAGCGTGGGGCGGAGCCAGACGGACCAGAGGCGGTGGAGCGCGAGGGTGGCCAGGGACTTGCGTCGGGATAAATCTTCAATATCGCCGAGGAGTGTTCCGAGCTTCTAAGTGTGGCGCCAGGTTTCTTCTCGGGCTCGGGCGTGTCGAGTGGCGCCCGACGGGTTGCAGTGGCGGCGGATTTCGGTGACTTCGGTCTTGGCTTCGTTTTTTTTTTTTTCTCAGTTAGAAGGGAGTCATCAATGCGGTGCTCACCTCTATCGTAGATCTTAGTTTCTCGGAGGCCAAGGACATCGACGCGGTAGCGCCGGAGATCTTCGGAGAGTGTTTCGTGCTTCTTGCGCTTCGAACCTAGAGAATTTACATTAAAGGAGCCAATCCGGATGCGGTTGGCGCGGTTAAGGGCGTGGAAGGGGGTTTGGCCTGGTGCTGGAGACCGTCGCGTCGAGGGTGAGACTCGTTAGAGACCTGCAGATGCCCGAGAGCACCTGCCCGAAGCGCGCGAGCATTTAGCCCCCGCGCTTGGAAGGAGGGCGTCACCCCAACCTTTTCCGAAAACAAAACAAAAATAATTTGGTAAATACCTGGAACATTTCCCGACGATCGATTTTGCCCTCACGATTGCAATCCTTCGGCTATATTAAAGCCAAGTAGTCGTTACATGCCAACCAGCACGTCGGTAGCGCAAATCAAACTAATTTTGGCAAATTGAGAAAATGCGGTAGGCGAAATTGCCGACAAAGAAAATATGGTAGTAGCCTCGTACGTGTAGGTAGCAATTATAAATGTGCGGACAATCTTTTGTTACTAAAGAAATGTACTTGTGTATCAAAGCCGGATCTTGTAGGACAAGAATCTGACAACCCATGACGTTCCAGACGAGCGAGCTTGTCTATGGCTATACTCATCTGAAAGAGTGATTGGTTGAAGTCTACTCTTAGTTTGACAAAAAACATAGATAATCTTGACTTCTCCGAAATTGGTGCATCAAAAAAGAAAACTGTGGTTTCCTTATTCATTGAACGTATTCATGAAGCTTACGTCTACCTTGTTTTGAATGATTTTGCCGGCAAGTGTCAAACCTTTTGCCAAGCCTTCGATCCTTGCTAAAAGAGTGCAAACGCCACGCGCACTTCATCATCCAAAATTAAGGTCATCTTATAGTCCATCAAGAAAGGCCTGATCGAAGAGATGGTTATGACTTTTCTTCTCATCGAAAGTGAAATCACCGCCGTAATTACTGGACCCTGTGCTTACCTGATCTCCGATACACGAACTTTACTTGTAGAAATCGAGCACGAAATGCATCAGCTTGTTAAAAGCTGGGTGTACTGCAAATTCAACTGCTTTCAGAGGCCAATTATAGACAGCAAGCTTTCGAGCACCGCATACTGCGCCCCAACGTAGGAAGTAAGGTCATACAATGCTCTTAAAGCTTTTAAAAGGGTTCCAGTCAGGCAGAAAGTCCACTTGCTCAGGCGGCAAAGGATTAAACAGCAAGTGCTTCAGGGTCACACAGCACTTCGCACGTAAGTTGTGCATACGCTCTTTTCTCAATTGACTTATCAATATACCTGGTCGCAAGGCCGAACTTTAAGGTAGCATCCATGCGCTTTTATTCTGCCTCCAAGAGTTGATCAGCGATTCTTTTCCGCTTCACACAATAATTCAAATATTTTTTAACGCTGACCCGGTGTCAACACTGACGGGTTGACTCATACACTTTCGTTTTACGGATTTACTTACTCGGAAAACTAGCTCTTTATTTAAATTTTCAGGCTTAGGTAAAGTTATAGAACCAGATTTAGTAGATCAAGGACCGATGAGATCTACATTCGAAAAAGAAAATGAACTCCAGCAAGCCAAAGGCCGTGCGTGATGGTTTTCAGCCTATTTTGAAAGGTCAATTTCTCATTCTGTCAATGTGTAAAGTGGACGTTCAAGTTTGCTGCATAGAGGCTTCGGAATAAGTAATAATTTGCTCATCCATCTCCTACCGGTTGATTGCAGTATGGACTGATTGGTACCTGATAATCACTCCCAGTCCGGCTAATCCTCACGTTTTACTGAAAAAAAAGTTAAGTTGGGACATAGCTTAAAGAAACGATTATAGCTACCCTCCCTTTTGGTGGTACAGCTTAAAACCTTCAACCATTGCTAAATTTACAAATTAATAAGCGCCAGTATGCATTTCTACCGACTCTAATTTTTCAGACATTTATTCACATTATCTGACAGTGTTCCAATATCCATCAGGATCCCAATAACTGCTAAACCTTTACGACAAATTGTAAGGGGTTGATCTCTTATCTATTGGATCACATGAGAGTGCCTCTCCGTTGGCGTGTCTAGAAGCGGGTCATGCCAACCAAAGCTCTTCGAATTTGAAAAACTATACTCAAATCCAATGGAATTTAATGCAGGGCGCGTATTTTAGGTTGGATTAAGGTACAACAATAATAGATAATGCGAAAAAATGCCTGAGGGCCATAAATATCTAGTGGCGTTTGATAAGAGGCGGTGGCGGAAGGTATGAAGCTGTACATTTATCTCGTCAGTATAAAAGGGGTGCATATCTAGACAGAGCGGGTGTAGCTTCAGGCAATTCCGATACAAGACGTATTTCTGTATAAGTTACACGCACATAACAGCCGATCAGCGAGATCAATGAATGGACATGCGTTGCCGAGCGAAGCAACCTCCACTACTTTGACCGCGACAAAACGAGCATACATTTGAGTTTGTTCTGAAGTAGCTCCACAAGCGGGTGACATGGGTCCGCGAGACACAGTGGGTAACATAGGACAAACAACCGCGGGAAGCAAAGCTCCACAAGCGTAGGTAACACACGTCCAGATAAGGAACGACGTATCACTAAAAGATCGCACTAATTTTTTGGAAGAGAATAGGAGTAAAAAAGGACATTAATTTCGACGCATCTCGCGGTTAAAAAACCTCTCAGCCATAGGACTTGAAAGTTCAATCGGTCGATCGGTCACGGCAGGTGTCCATCCAGAACCACTAAGTTTCAAAAAGCTCAAATCTCTATAGCTATCGAATGTAATAGCAAAGAAAGATGCTTTTCAATAAGACGGGGGCCCATCATAAGAATATTAAAACCTCCTCCATTCTCAACGAAAACGCGTGGACCAGCCTTACAGGCAGCGTATGTTGCATCTTGGCTTAAAAATCCTAAAATATTAAAGATTTGATATATCATTCACTAAAGAATACTCAGATGTAGTTTTCATAGATCTACAATCGAAACATATACCAGATCGAGAAGTGAGGCACTTGTTTTATCTCGCGCCAGCCACGAGATAAAATTTGCGTCATCGTCACCGACTTTTGGTGTTTAAAAACAAGATAATGCTAATTGATCATGTACCTGCACTGGTACTTAGTCCGAAGAAGAAGCCAAACCTTTAGGCGATTTTCCCCAGATGTACGCTTTATGGTATTATGAACTTGGTAGAAATTCTATCTAGTCCGAATTAGGTAGTCAAATATACCCTTCACGGCGGTCAGGGAAAATGCCACACATTGAGATAAGAAGTCCATTAAAGCAAAAACATGAAGAAATCTTTGCAATAAAACTTTTTTTCCCCGTATTTTAGTGTCTAGGCGTTCATTTTCGATGTCGTTTGCGCTCATGAAGCTGAACGAAGGTATAGTGTATTCGTATTAAAAAAGTATATGTGACAGGTGAATGAAAAAAAAAAGGCTAGCTTTTAAAATACTTTTATGATGTTTAAATTGGCGGAAAAGCCAGGAAATTTGCGATTTTTGACATAAATCTTATAAACTCGGGCCAGGATTTGATTAAAATTCGAAAATGTGCTTATCTAATGAGATCTAGACCCAGTGACCCGGACGACTTCAGTACGAAAAGCATAAAAAACAACCTTTTAACAGATGACAGCCAGTGGTCCTGACAGATTATGAAGTACCGCTGCGTGTGTTGTCATTCAAATTACAGCTGGTCTCTTGTTTAATTCCTAAAATGATTTGGAGGCCAAGTGCAAGAAAGTTAGCGACGATTAGGGACATCAGTGATCATCATGTATGACTACTGGTACGGATGTGGCTGGCTGAAGATCGCATATTAAGGCGACAGGGTTTTGTCACTATCATTGTGTATAGCTGCCAAATAGCAGGACCTGATTTTTATATTACCGCGGATGGTATGACCGAGGCAAATGTCTGGACCAACGCTTCTATTCACCCACTCAAGGACAAATTTTTAGAATACTATGCTGAAACGAACAAATGATATACTTTTTAAACGGACAAGTTGCCAAGGATAGTGGACACCCGAATCAATACCCCGATGGAGACAGTATTCGATCCGATCGTGGAGGATGAGGTAGATCAGCAATAAACCGACCAAATTCGGAACACCGTGGCTAGGAACAAAGTTTCAAGATATAATTGCCGAGGTCGAATAACTTTTCATATACGAAGAAAGATCGTTTTTCTGCTAAATTGAACGGTAAGGTGGCGACCTACCGAAGGTGTATACAGCCAATGAAAAGGTAAAGCGAGAAGATATCAAAATTGGCGGATCAATGCAGACCATGCCGGACCGGTGGCATAGTAGTAACATAAAATATCTCCGCAATCTCGCGTCAAGCTGGAGAACTTAATTTAAAGGTATGTTGTCGTCAGAAGTAAGTCAAGTAATTTCCTCTACTAGGTGCGTCAACGATTGTTGCGTCATCAAAAATGATTGAGTCGACATTCGACTATGCATCGATAGCGTCTCGCTGAGCAACCTACATCGCCCGATGTAAAGCTTCATGGCGCTGACCAATAACTTGTTGGAAGGCCTCGACAATAATTGCAACTTCATATGGGTAACGGGCTCTTCGTGGTTTGTATACACGAGCAAGCCATCACGCCGTCTTAATTTTTGAGTTACCACGTGCCAACCAAGCTCAATATTCACCAAATATATACCAGTGAATAATAGATAACGCCTCATGTTGCTACTTAAAATATGTTGAGAGAGTTAATCGATGAAGCAAAAAAAAGAGGTACATATTTAAAGGTACTTGTTGGACAATCATACACCGAAATCATTCTGTCAACGGCCGGAATCTTAAATTCTCATTGCAAAAAGGATGATCGGCTAAAGGATGCATTTTATCGGTAGATCTTGTCGATCAATAACTTGGTGATACGGCAACGTAGGCTTTTTATAGCACCTCGTGTCGGCGGACAGATGTTAGGTTATCCACAGGGTCTGAGGACCTGCTGGCTCTGCATTTGTCGTGATTAAGACAATATTTTGTGACGAAAATACCCTCACTCATTTATGATTATGTGAGCTAGGTAGGCAACGCGCGTCGCCCTTCATCTTTGAGCAAGGGAATTCACCACCTAGTTGCTCCAAATACAAAGTTTGTCCCTCGGCACCCAAGTCCTGTACTTGGTTACTTCAATTGTATGCGATCATGAGATTGCGGTGCTTAATTTCCTATTGTACATCCATTGAAAAAGGCTATCTTGTTTACGTGTCATTTCTTTGTAAATACTCGAAGTGATATCGTACGGCCTATAATAGACATTTTGTACCAATACGCCGGACGAGGATGACGAATGGGACTGTGCTTACGAATGCTAAGGCTTACGCTTTGATGCCACGACACTTCAGTCCTGATCGACTACCCGTAGTAGTGGCTTGGCTCATTCGGCTGCGCTGACTCAAGATAAAGACGGTATTTCTATGCATGTTACAGCCACCAGCCATGCGCTAAAGCAAAACAGGCCGAGCTCAAGCAGAGCGAATAGACTCTTTTGCGAATCTTATGCGTATGTTTTACGATACTGGCTACCCGGACTTTCAAGGTACTGACCGACCCGGCACCCGACCCCAAGCTTGGCTGATCCGACCGTCTTACCTGTTAAACAAATTCAAGAACTGGGCTGTTCTCGTGCACACATGGTCATTGACTTATGGATTGCGTCAGAGATGAGAGCAGACGGTTGGAGGCGATCGCCGCAATAATTACTTTGCAAGAGAATATAGACTCCATACTTGCGTCAAACGCCCAAAATAATCAAGTTTGCCAGGATTTAACTACCTATGATTGATGATAGTTGGAGAGCTGGTTGTGATTAGTTTTGATAGACAAACGTAAATTAAACTTGGCGGTGGTGCATGCAGTGCGATCAAATGAGTTATCTCAAATTTAGACATTTACCTGATCTAGCAGTGGACACGGTGGAGTAACACGATCTGCACATATGCTGGCTAAGATGAGCAGAGAGCGTGCCATCCTCTAGCCTAGCGATAAAGCCGATGCGTGTCAAAATTGAGTGCAAGGCTTTGGGGCTGATTCTACTCTTTCAGCTTGCGCTAGATCAGCTAACCGATGCATAATTTTTCAGACGTGGCGAAATAGTGAAATTAGAGCGCTGACAAACTAATGAGCGCAGCATTCCAATCAAGTGGATCAGCACCGATAACATGCAGACTCATCAGCTTTCAATCTACTACTGAAACCTTGTTTTAAATGTATAATAACCAGGTTTAGCACATACAGCTGCAAATCACCTGCAAACCTGTTCCAACAATTTTATTGCAGGTACTATAAACGTACATTATACAACAGTTTTGGATAAATTGAGTATTGCAACTCCAAGAGAAAGAGCAGTGGCTGGCGAGATCAAAGGCTTATCTGAGCAGAAAGGCTGAAAGGATGAAGCTCGTTCGTATAGCAAGATCACTACGAGATGGACGAAGACTGACTGCTTCTAAACAAAATCGAGGCAGAGATATAATAGTGACGAGCGTTCTTTGATCATTGAGTTAGCGATACCCGAGGATCTGCAGCAAGACCACCCGCATCATTCTATGCAAATTAGGGAGAAGAACATCATACGTCAAGTAGCTTACTAGCGGATCAGGGCACGTTTTTACTGCACGATGAGTACAGCGGCACTTGAGACATTGTGTATATGCTGAGACAGAAAAGTACATATGCTACTTTGAGAGAAAGTCACCAGATACTTTACAAGCGACTTATTAGTTTCGATGCATTGCGATGAACCGTATTTCGCCTTTGTCTTGATTTCTCAAGGGATGTACGAAACACTTATCGCAAGTTGCTTTATTTGTAGAGTAGAAGTGGCTAGATTGAATAGATCAAGAGCCACTTAGCAAGTTGACAGAATTTTTAAAAATTTGTGCTTCGTCAATTTGGAGCCAGTCAAGCAATCCGACATGACCGATAATCAGAATTTTTAATACAGTGTTCTAACAAGCGTTTGTTTGTATGATGGAATAGCAATGGAAGCGCTTTAAGAGTTTGATTGCATACTCGGATAGCAATTGTGCGCTATGATGGCGTGTCAAACCTAAAGTCGATGAATCATCGTATCAAATGAACTAAAATATGACCTGATCAATGGAGATATACGTTACAAGTGTTGATTAGTGGAGGTCACACCCGGAATAAGTGTCAAGTATTGGGATACATAGTTGAGACGCCTAATGTACTCTATGCGCAATGTAATAGCTTGGAAGCACGAGGCGGTGAAACTTTTACTAGCGCTATTGACGATACCGTACCCAACATGATTAGCACGCTCGTGATTGATTTCTACAGCGATAGCAGACCAAAATGGTCTACAAAGTGAGGATCTCTAGCACTATGTTATCGAGGCAGGTTTTAGAGTTTGGCTGTAGTTCAACTTTTGTGAAGAAGAGAAATGCTAAATACTATCCAAAATGTCGTATGGATCCTTTGTTATTTTCTTTATTGTGGGTCAGCATGCGGCGCTACTTGCCATCACGGAGACAAATTACCGACAATAGTCGATCGTACATCCGCTTATGCTCAATCTGGAAAGAACGTATTCAGTTCACCCCCTATTTTAGTTTAGATTTTAATTTCGTTATGTTGATATGAGATAGCTAGAGGCAAGAAATATACTGGTATGAAGTCAAAGGTAAACAGATCGCCAATGTACAATCTGTTTTCCGCCCAAGATACAGCCATATCCAACGCGAGTACCTGTTTAATTGTGAGGGTCATAGTGAGCCGATATGAAGTGACAAGGTGATTTTGATTGAGATGTTTAGCTAGGGCAACAGTGTATTTAACTGCGCTAGTTTAAGGCAAGTCCCATAAAGGCTAAAGCATAAAAAATCTGTGTTGGGCTAATTATCACAAAAAGTGAGAGAGGGAGCTGGAATCAGCAACGGCAAGTGAATATTATATATGCATATCTAATGGGGATTTATATTCCGATGAAGTCGTTAATCGAACGACTCGTCTACTGATCGAAAAATTTGGATCGAGCTGATTTAAATCAATAGCATTGCGGGAAGTACTTAATAGGCAGAAAGAAGAATATCAAGAGAATGTTAGCCGTGGTAATGAACCGGCTAAAAATTAATATATTATTTGATAATGGGCATTAACTTGTTGGGTGGAAGCGGAATATGGTGATGGGGGAGATAAATTCACTTCGGAAGAAGAACAGTTGGACACTTCCCCTTTATCCGCACCTCAAAGGTTCCCACGTGATCATCAATTAGGCCTAGGCTCAGGCTAGAGACGTGGTGAATGACTTCAGCACAAATCTGATTGGGAACATCCCCACCTGACGATGACGACCGGCTGGAAGTAACACTAGTAAATGTTGAAATGGCACAAGCACCGAGCGTAACTTACTAGCGCTTGACCTTCGATTGGAAGGTAAAGATTAAGATGGAGCAGACAAATTCTAATTGGAATTGGAGTCTGAAGATGAAGCGAAATTGTCTGAGGTGTCTCAATTGTTGACCAAAGCCATTGTAGCTTGCTTTCTCTGAGTGAGTTGGTCAACGAAGTTAGCGAAGCAATATTGACGAGCTATTCTAGCGCCAAAACCGGTTTCAAAAGCAGCTGCTGATTAGGTGCTCTGTCAGTAGTGTAGCAAGAACGCCCGCTGATCATATAGCTCAGATAGCCTGGGTTGGAACTCCGAGTTTATTTGCTGATAGCTCTGCCGTGGAGTCATGGATTCTATAAAACGCTTTTACAAATCTGCGATCGTACTGTGGGCCAGATTCAAACCAGCTTCTGCAAATGCGAAAAAAAGTAGCAAAGATTAATATGTTGTATGATCTGATTGCATTATGCCGAGCAGGGATACGCTGGTGTCTAGGCCGATCAAGTCGATCATATTGAGCCGAGGTTGATTATAAATGGCTGTTTCGATCCTGAATTGAAAAGCTGTTAGCCATAGGCGAAGAAGAAGGCCGAGACAGCATTTTTCTGTTGATGCTCATGGCTTTCTAGAGGTCCTTATAGAGCAGACTTTTTGCGATGACCACCTTGTCCAGGATGCAGACCTCCTCTTAATCGACTTTGTACGACTCAACAAATAATTTGACTCGCTCAATACGCCCGTTGTGATTTCAAAAAATATAAGTATCGAAGGGAGCTTGCTTCCCGACCCAAGTCCATTGAAGTGAGACTTGTTAAGCGTCATTTTTAAACGCACTCGCGGCAAGGTTGTTGCAGTGCGGTGATTTTCAACGGTTATTTTAAGACGGAAGGTGTGGCGGTATTTTGATCTGTCATGCTTTATGATATCGCGGTAGCAGCATACATACTTGATATTTGCCACGGATTTACACGAATTCTCACAATAGCTAGGCATATTACCAGATTATCGCGTAATGTTTCGAATCCAGTAGGAATTCACTTAGTAATGAGGAGTCAGCAGAAAAAAAAAGACACACTATGGTCGTGGATTAATATCTTAGACATGTAGTCACCAGTCATGATCATGCCATTCTTTTCGCCACTATTGTTTGCTGTCAGGATGTCAAATGTTTACTTACACTTTAAAACACTTCAATGCAATTCTGCCTTAACTACTTGAGCCAGTCAAGGCTTTTAGCAACTTTTTGACCAAGATTTTCCCTTGTCGACCAACGTTTTACCTCTGCGAGAAAATCGTCCAGACCACCGGCTTACTGACACATTGCTCGACTACTTTTAAACATATCAGCCTTTAATCTCTTAATCTATCATTCGCGCTGGTTGTCTGAGTAAAACGAAACGAGATCAATTGCCTACATAGTTGCTTCCTCCGCATGCTTCTAACACCTTTTTTCAATTGCGTCTAGACAAAACAAATTTACGAGCGAGCGGTGAACGTAAATGAACGAAGCTTGTTCGCAACTAACTTTGAGATAGCAGCTAACAAAAAGATGAAAATCGGTATGTAGTACAAAAATTTGTACATGCGCTTACGCTTAAGTGCAGCGGACTGGTTTTTTACACGTGCGTATGCTTTGTCTTCTTCTCATTCATCGTGTTTTTCTCGTCGCCTTGTCAAGCTTTAAAGTATTTGCAAGCAGGAATAAGAGCTGGCAACAGAACTAAGAACTGAACCACAGATCCACTGCAATCGAAGCGCAGATGTCAGCTTCAACGAGTGCGAACCGCAAGTAAGAAATTTCTGGATCGGCTCTCTGCTAGCTAGCTAGAAACTTTTTTTTTCTAGGGTACACTGGTTCAAATTGCACAAATTTTGATTGCGGCGACATAATGAAGCGGCTAGCAAGCAGTCAAGCACGCAACCAGCGAGTGATCAACCTACGGTCCAGAAAGATCTTGCGGTCAACCAAGCGGTCCGAAAAAGCTAGGAAATGCGAAGCGAAATGGCTGAGGCAAGGTAAGAGTAGATAAGGCGATACAGCGCGAGGTGAGGCGGTCAGTTGGTAGGGCACGGTGTTGGAATTGCGATGAGTTTGTCTGCGTAGGAAAGATAATAGGCCAATGGTATGGTGGACGGCTTAGCTGCATTTTGTGTTCTACGCTTGCATTTTTTAGCCGGCCGGTAGATGATTTGTACGAAATGACGCGGTCAAAGATTGCGAAGGTCGAACCTGCTACGAAGGCTGCACCTCGGTGAGCCTTTTTGAATATTCCCGCCAGAAAGCCATTACATTCCTCGGACGCCTCCGCCTCAGCTGTGTATTATGTAAAAGGTAGAGGCAGTTAAATGTCGTTGGAGACAAAAGCCTGGTTCTTGAGATGCTAATTTGCATGAAACATTGAAGTTACTCTAATGCAAAAAGATATTGAAATAGCCGAATGTTTTACAATGCACTTCCCAATTGTCTCGAATTCCACCTATGAAAAGGAGAGATTTTACCTTAGAAAGCGATAAGCGCAAGTTCGCAAGGAACATCGGGCCCACGATGACTTGTATTCGTACATCGATCTTCTTTACGTGCAGAATCAAAAAATGAGGCGAGTTCCCACGTTAGCTTAACCGGGCAATTACAGCCTCTCGTCGCTTCAATCACGACGAAATGCCCGTCTGATACCTTACACGGTAGTTCACGAGGTTTGCCGGTGCATTATCCATGTACTGCGCCAACCACGATACCATTTCAGCTTCCGAAGATCCAAAATCATCGCGAAATAGTCGAAGCACTCGCGGTAGCACAATTTCCCCCGCACGTTCGTCCACCTCAACCAGACGCTTACAAAATTTTTCAGCCTGTTCCTCCAAATCCGTATCTGTACGTCCAGGTTTTAGAATTGGCACGTCTTCAGCGCTAGGAAGGGGTTCAGTGCAATCAATTAGCACCAAAAGTGAGCGAGGGTCACGAATGTGCAGCCGAAATTGCAATTTGGGGTCTTGTGCCTGCAGCTGGCGCTCCCAATAGTTCGATGGGGGCTTTCGGTTGCAGCGTAAAATACCATGTTTTATGTCACCAAGAGTAAAGTCTAATCCGCCAATCGTGTACGCCACATCACGTTCAAAAGCCTTGTACTGCCCAATATTCTGCGGCACTCCAAATTCGACCAGGCCATGGAGCACCATTGCGTTGTAAATATTGATAAAAAACGGCTGGCGCTCATGCTTGGGCAGACTACCAACGTCAACCTTTTGCAACTTCGACCCTAGTTTCAAGAAACGACGATATTTTTGGCTAAGCGGTGCATCAAAGTACTCGTTCGCATTATTTCCCGATACGGAGACGTGGTTCGGAAGGCTAAATCCCGTGGCAATTCCACGTGGAAACGACTTGAGTGCATGTAATTCCGCAATGGCTTCACGAAGGCGTAAGCAGATTTCCATTGGGTTAAGCTGAACCTCGTCAGCACAAATATATTTCATATTGAGTGGAACAAATAACTCGTCAACCTGAAAGCGCAAGTACGTGTCTTTTGCACTCAGATCCGGGTGTAAAGCGTTCTCAGCAAACACGACATTGAGTACACGCTTTTTAATAAAGTCCGTCAAAATTGTAGCTGCTTGATCATGCGTCTTGTCAAACTTCGATTTAAGAACACGAACAAGTTCATCTGCCGAAATGCAGGCTGTATACGTAGTAAACAACCCCACACGAATATCTCGAATTGTCACTTGGGCACGTAATCTGTCAGCAATCGTGTCCTCCACATATCCCGGAGAATCGGCCAGATTACCAGACAGTTGCGGGCGTCCACCTGCATTCGGGACGGCGTCAGCAGCCAGGCCAATGGCTACAGAAGCGATTGCAGAGCTGCGCAAAATTCCATTATTGTTGACGTAAGCATTGCTCGAGCCATCACTCCGAATGGAAGCAGGCGAGCCTGACTCAGTAATTGCGTCGCCAAAGCCACTCGATGGTGCTTCACTACTGCTGTTGTGATGACGACGGCGCAAACTTGGCGATACTGGTGAAACGGGTGGGTTGCCTGCACCCATACTGTACAGCGATGGTTGATGCAATTTGGCTTCAAGCTCCAATGCTTCTTGGAACTCTGCCACGTGTTCCGACAAAAACGCTTGGATTGGTGCTTGCACGAACGGGAAGCGGCAAATGTCTTCGATCGATGGGCGCTTGGACGCGTCCTGCTGCAACATCAGTTGCACTAGCAGGCGCAGCTCGCGCGAGAACGAAGGCAAAATCGGTGGAAATTCACCTTTACAAATTTTTGTGAAAATTTCTGGCAACGTGGAAGCTTCAAATGGGCGGCGTAGCATGATCATCTCGTACAATATGCAGCCAAGTGACCAAATGTCCGACTTTTTGCCGTAAGGTTCACCACGACAGATCTCTGGTGACATACTTTCCGGTGTACCACACGCGGTGTTTGCCGTATCATCACCGGCCAAAGCTTTTGAGATGCCAAAATCTCCAAGCTTAACCACATTTTTATGCGTCAGAAAAATGTTCTGCGCTTTCAAATCGCGGTGCAGCACATTCTTGCCGTGGATATAAGCCACAGCCAAAACTAGCTGGGCAAACCAACTCATAATTACGGGCTCTGGAAAAGGTCCCATCTTTTCGCGCGAACGCAATTTGACAAGCTGACGCAAGTTGCCACCGTCCGAGTACTCCATCACGATATTCAGCTCATCGTCTGCTAAAAAGTGATCGTAAAAGCGCACAATATTGACGTGGTATAGTGACTTAAGCAGAATCACCTCGTTGTCCGCCTGCTTGCGGCCATTTTCCGAGATCTGCGAGATACGCACGCGCTTGACAGCCACGACGGCTCCATCAAGTTTACGACGTGCCAGTACTACGGTACCATGTGTACCCTTGCCAATGGTTCGAATCACCTCAATATCCTGCCACATACTTTTGTTTGAAGTACGTTCGAGACGGCGACTGAGCCACACATGACGCACAAGCGTCTTTGCCGTGTTGACCTGAATGGGTTTGATCAAGTAATCTTTGGCACCTTTGCTAAGGCAGGATGTGACGACATCCATTTCTTCATTACTAGAGGTCATGACGATGGGGATGTGGCCCATCGTGGCGCTGTGCTTCTGAATTTCGTCCAGCAGCTCAATACCTGTCATGAGAGGCAACATAACGTCGCACAATACGAGATCGAACTTAGCGTGATTCGTCACGAGCAGATCCAGCGCTTGCTGGCCATTTTCCACCGTGAAGACAGTGTAGCGACACGACTTGAGGATGTCGACGGTGGCCATACGCGTGAACTCATCGTCCTCTACGACTAGCACCGTCACTTCAGATGGGTCCATAGCGGTAAGGTCGAAACAAAGAGTAAATAAGTACAAGAGCGAGAGAAGGGGTCGACTGTAATAAATTCAATCAGAGACAAGGGACGCTTCAGGCAGAGATAAGAATTGTGACGCGTCTCGGTCTTCGGCGAGCTTTTCAGCTTCCACTATGGAGTGCCGAGTCATTGGCTCAAATTTAGGATAAGGTAGATTTGAGTCCCGTTTTGATGTGCCCGCACCACACTATATTAGCAGAGTAGATAAGAAAAACTTGATGTTGAAGTAATGAATTAACGCAAACATGCCTTGAATTAACGCAAACATGCCTTGATAATTTTCGGAAAAGGTTGGGGTGACGCCCTCCTTCCAAGCGCGGGGGCTAAATGCTCGCGCGCTTCGGGCAGGTGCTCTCGGGCATCTGCAGGTCTCTAACGAGTCTCACCCTCGACGCGACGGTCTCCAGCACCAGGGCGCCACCTGGGCTCTTACCAAGTCAGAAGTACACAAAATAATGGAAAACCCTCACGGCCTCGGTGCTGGCTGCACTGCCCGCCGAACGAGACTCGACGTATGCGGACACCACTCTATGCCGTGGACTAGCCATAGAGCCTAGCACGTGCATAACTTGGCAACGCGATAACGTAATACAATACAATACAATGCCTTGATAAGCAGTGGGGTATTTCTGTACGCGTTACTTATGGAATTGTTTCGTCAGCTTCTCAGTCTTCTCTGTCTTGCACTTAAATATACCGACTAATTTATTTTCACCTTGTACTCTTATACAATACTACACAGCACCTAGGTTAATATACTTAATACTGGTACGCGGATGCTCGCACGACGACTTGGTCCATCCATCTCTTATAATCACCCATTAAGTGAACGGCACGACGTTGTACTTTACATAATCATCCAAGGATGATACGCTGGTGTTCGGCCAACAAATCCACCAAACGAAATAGTTGGTGTAGCCGCGGACGTACATCCTCAACAGATTTGATACTAGCTAGCACTTTGGTTAGTGACTCGAGCATCCGATCATTGGGATCATCATAGAAGCTCGGCACGGGAATCCCATTGCTAGGCTGCATGAGGAACGACACGGGATTATTGTCGACGAGTATAACCCGAGACAAATCGCCACCGCGCACCACGCTTAAATCTTTTAAAAACATGCCCTTGCGCTGCTTGCACGATTCGCGAAAAAAGCGACCGGCAAAAATGTTGCCTTTGGGGTCGAGTGCGTCCAAAATTGGCTTGCCGTACGCCTCAAGGCCAGCCGTGAAGACGTAAACGTCAAAATGTTTGGCAGCTTCCTCAAGAAAGCGGTCGAGGCCTGGTCGTTTATTGACAACCGCGCGCTCTCCATCATCCATTACGATCTCAAATGAGTCGCTATACTCATTAAGCTGCTCGGGGCGGTACTCGCTTTGGCGGTATTCGACCTCATTTTGGAACTTGCTGTGCACAAGGCACTCATCCATATCAAGCACCAGCGCAATGCGCTCCGACGGCGCTCGCATGTGGACATTGTTGCGCTTCTTCGCAGCCGTGACCTCGTCTGCGAGACGAGAGCGTGACACGCGCGGCTCGACAGGATACTGGACGACGGTGGCGCTCATAGTATTATAATTTGGACGCTCTGGAGGTGGTGACTATTTGGTCACCGTGTTACTACTGAATGATGCAATTGAGAGGTAATTGGAAAATGTAGAAGTGAACGCTTTGAACTCCGGCGTGGGGTTTTACTTAATAGTTCTTCTCGTCACGCGCTCCGACAAAAACAGGCTGACCAGAGTGCTGAAACGGACAGGCGGATACAGGCGCGGGGTGGGGACTCGGGTGCAGAATCAACAATGAAGCTTAATGAAAATGAAGGCGTTGAAAAGCGGGATACGAATGTTGAAACAAGCACTACATGCTTAACCTCGACCTATCTACTGTCGTATACAGTATATACGTGATTCAAAAAAAAGCAAAAGCGATCATAAGAAATGTGCCACAAATAATAGGGTTTTAGCTTTAAACTCTAGCGCGTGGGTTGTCAACTGTCACCAGTTGAGGTTTAAGCTCACACCCAACTGCAACGGCGAGTCCCATCTGCAATGACGATGATCCGTGTTGCTTAAAAGGCGTTAAAAATCTCCGACGCCTTTACGCCGTGTTATCAGCCACAATTTGGAAGCAACATCGCGGTCAACATGCGGGGTGTCAGCTAGCCCTGCCATGGACAGCCTGTAGCAATAGACACGTGAGTGAGGTGGTGCATGCTGGATTACGTATAGACGAAGAGGCAGAGTCGAACACAAGTTATACATGTACACGTGCTGGTTAGTACCGGTACGCACGTGTTTTAAATTAGCGCGTGTCGATTGGCTGAAGCTGTAACGCCTGCAGTTAGTGCCAACCCGTGCTGAATTCCAGTCGGCCAATCAGCGTCGGCACTTAATAAAATTCGCTGAGGACCTCGTTCGTGGATTTTCCGCGTTAAATGTGTGTTCTTGGCCTGTCCCTCCAGGCTCAGCTAACGCCTGTTGAAGGTCTCCAATGGAGACTGTCATCTGGACTCAGTTGCGAGGACTGCTACAGTATATGCCTGCTTCAAAATATACTACAAGTAGCTTGCAACAAAATGCGGTCCACTGGCTTCGACTGCAAACTTAGGCTCGCAATGCAAAATCCGGTACTTTTTGTACGCTCTGCCTTAAGCAGACAGAGCTCTTGTTACAGACGGGATTGCTTAGTTCGTGCGAGAACGGCTTCACAGGCCGTAAGTGTCGACTAGCCTGGTCCAAGTTGAGTAGGCGGATTTTCGCAAGAAATGCAACGTATGATGATGTCTCAGCTGTTGCCAGCCACCAACGAGTCTTGCCATCGTCGAACTTTTTATTGAACTTAAAACTAACTGGTCTCTACTTATTGTTCAACGAGCACCATAATGTTGGATCGGCATACGTCATCCGGACGAAAAGAATGTGGGGGATTAGTCGAAGCAGCAGCGCTGTTAAGGCCACGATCTGGCTTCGCGAGATGAGCAGTATCTCCTCGTCGTCGGAAGCTTGGTCGCGAGCTATAACTTGGACATTTAGGCTAACTTTATGTTTTTGACTAAGAGAATTTTCTGTGTCGATGTTCGCAGCGCCACTTCACTTAGTATTATTAGCGATACGCTGCTGCCACTGCACGCAATATCTAGTCAGCTAAATTATATTGAACAGTGGTATCAAAAGCGGCTGCTAATGTCTTTCCAGCTCATGATCACGCTAGAAATCATTCACTTCTTATCGTCTTAGACTCATACAGTACATTTCGTATTTAACAATAATGGTGCACTAATTTGTAATAATGGCACTTATCGCTCAAAAACACAAAATATGATGTCTTGCTAAGAAGTTTGTCATGTCTGACTTTTGGCAATTGTAATAGTCTCTGTCCTGCCTGTCCCGCACCCTTTTCTCTTGCGAAGCTCTCGCTTGCACATTATTCTTGCGCAGAGGTCTTTAATGCATGCTACTAATTTACAAAAGTAAAACGTTGCATTTAGATCTTATTTGCACCTCGTCCGTTCGCGAAGGTCCTGATCGTGCGATGTGTTTGGTGTACTCATCATATGGTAGAGACTTATTGTACTCACCTATCACACATCTAAGGCTCGTCACAATCTTCGGGCGTGCCATAGCCACTATCCATTGTTTAGTCAGCCATCCATAAGTAAGCTACAAAGAATAATTTAGAAATAGCCAATGAGCACATCATTTATGTTTCTGTATCTGTCGTGCCTCTCTTCCGTGTATGGATGGCTCAACGTGAACGACTCTGAAGTACTGCTGTACTGCCATCTTAAAATAAAAATGTATTTAAATAAATGACACAAACAACATGGCATGTGTGGTAGTATATCTCTACAAATTGTCATGGATGGTAAGTTGCTTTATATAGACGAAAACTATAACTGAAATCGCCGAGGCGAAGGTGCTACATGTATATAAAGCTATAGCAATCAGCAAAGACATGTTATACCTGAACAAGTAAGGTCTTTCGGCAAGCGACCGTTTAATGTATTATAACCAGAGTGTGCTATAGACTGCAGTTTGAAGACTACCTTTCTCGACGAAGCGTGGATGTGCTTTGGTCTCGCCTCAGGTTATTAACGAGTTACTAATTCTGCTACCGCAATTATAGCACGAACTATATCCCTTCTTACGTATATTCTCATTACGCACACCAGTATAAATACTGATAGAGTATTTGGAGCGACCATTACTCTAGGTCTCCTGTTAGCGGTTAGACACTTTGAACATAAAGGATCGATATTTCGTTACAGCCCGCTACACTATGGCTTAAATAATTTGAGGAAAGAAATGAGTGTAATTCATTTCTGTTGACTTTCTTACAAAGAGTTGGTTTGCCAAAATATTGACGACGGAGACAACCCAACTCCATGATGTCTTGGCTTTAATATGATGCCGTGCCACTCAATTTCCAATTGCTAGTATGTGTCACTTCACCATACCATAATTTGAGGTCGAAAGACTTCAAAGTATCTACAGAGTATCCGCTGCTTATTTCCAGACTACAACAAACTTCGAGCAATCTTGTTGAATAGCGTCCGCAAGCTCTGTGAAGCAAGAGAGCCACAGAACTGTTTTGGTCTTCGAGAAAGTCTTCTTGCTCCTTTACAAGTAGACATGAAGTATAGCTGGCTTTTATGGTCAAGTATCGCGGAAGGATGTCGCTAACACCGTCTTACGTCTTTTCCATGATGAGCAACGAATCCTCCTTTACAAAATTTTAGAGCACAAAGTTGCTCTTGGTCACTAGACTAAGTGAGATTTACAGCTGGACTTACCGCCGCGTGGTTTAGTGCGAGGCGATCATTTGCGTCAGGAAGCCACTCGCATTTGTAGTGAGCTACAAGATAGGCCGGCCACTCAAAGTGCACAGCCTTATAATGCTCACCATCCGCTCTATCGTCAATATGGCGGTGGCAATGGACACTATCAGCTCACCAGGTCGCTTTAATGGTGAGGTAGAGTGCACGGGCAATTCTTCAAAAAAAATTTAAGGGCAACTAAGAGCTTTTATGAGAACCGGAGCTCTATATATCATATGTTCTTTGGAATGCTCCACATAAATGTTGGGTACGTTAAGATTTTCCTGGAAAGATTACAAGCCCATGTCTTTTTAGAATTGTTATATGTCATGGATAGCTAGCTCAAAGTCATCGCACTTTTATCACCAAGTTATATTTGGTCCGTTTTGTATCAAGGACAATTTATTCCTCTGAATTTTAAAATGGTTGCTTCCTTGTTTGTCTAAAAAAAGTGCTTGTATTAAGTGGATGCAATTGTATTCCTTGTTTAATCAACTACATCTACCTACAGCATAGCCATAGAGGTTTTTCTGCATGAAACTAAACTCACATAAGAGACTTGAGAAAATGTTTTTTTAGGTATATCCCGAATCAAAGCATTTGTGCTTCAAATCATTAGCGGAGCTTAGATTTTAAAAACTTACATGTTTAGATAAAATTTCTGAGTGCGTACTCAACTATTGCTAGCTTACCAACCCATAATTGTGGCGCCTCAGCGCACCTATTGCACATTGTCACTCGAAGTACATGGTTAGATTGTTTCGTCTAGTCAATTGCCCGAGAACCGTCTGCTGTTGATAGACCTCTAGTGCCGACTGATGTCCTACATAAGGACCATGTACATATACATCACCAAGATTTTAAAAAGCAAAAACTCATAATTGACGAAACAGCTAGGTGACAGCCGCTTTGACACCTGTAATGTTCATTGTGCAAGGTAAATTAGGCTCCCTTATCTTGGATTTGATAGTTCACCTACCAAATGCAGTGCACTTTACAACATGTGTTCGAAAATGCTGCAAGGGATTACATCTCGTTGCACTGTTCAGCTTATTGAAATTATCAAATATTCGCTACTTTCTGTTTGGGTTCCTGAAACAGAAAATTGGCGACGAGCGCGCAACTTTCGACTTCCACCCCATGCCACTCTTTGCACTTTCGGCATAACTGACATCAATGGACTAGCACTATTTTGTTAGCAAGGGCCATCGCCTAATGACATACATGGCACAAGATCGATCGTGTGCCGAGACCCCCTAACTGAAAGGAATTCTAATAGTGGGTCTCCAGGCATCACTTTAATGCTTTCTCTCATATGGGTTTTAAGGAATTGTTCAAAAGCCATGAGACCGAGTGCAATAAAGGCTGCTTCTAAAGCAGATCAGAGCCATCTTTGTCTTGTTTGGAAAATGTATTAATAATCCTTATAAAGTAGAAATATATCACCTTCTGTGAAAGAATTTCTGTCAAAAAATCAGTGAATTCCACCTCTTTGAGGTTCAGTAACTCTGTTTACTCTAATTGTGCCCGCACCAAAAGCACTGGAAACGACAACCAGCTGAGCTGTCAATTATCCCTGTGAAAATGGAATTTCATAATGAGATCGATTCGTATTGCGCTCCTGCATTTCGCTTGCAATGTTACCATGGTTGATAACACTCTGTTACCCACCTTGTCTTGCAGGCCTACTGCACCACCTTTCAGAACTGTACTGCTTGCAGATTATGGTGCTATACTACCAACTAGTAGCACTTACTTAATAAGCTAAGTTTTGCGGCTAATAGCCAATACTAGCCGCCACGCTAAGAAAGATCTTGAAGACGTTGGTAAAACCAATCTGAGTATTTATGTTTTCTTTCGTATTTGTTCCACCACACAACTGCCCAACGTATTTTAAAGGAGCCGCACGCACTAAAAGAGTAGGATTCTGCTTTTGTTGCACCAAATTGGATAAATGACTTTTCCCTACAAATTATTCTATAGCCACAGTATGTCCGAGCCAGGTAGGACATTTTGCGGCCAAAGTTATTAAATGATATAACATATTTGCTATGCCATTACGCTACTGCTAGCACTCTAGAAATATTTCATTCTTGGGAATGCGGTTTTCATCTTGTTGCTTTAAGTTCATGCTTAATCTTCACTCTGATCTTTTAAAGTATTTTCTTTCCACGTTGATCGTCAACATGCAGACACGAGAGGCAACCAGTCCTACATCAGCTATCGAAGTGGTGGAGATCATCGCGCGCGGTTGTGGCTCAAAAAATGTGTTTTTTGCACACTTGACCTATTTCAGAAGTTTGTGAACTTTATATTGATTGCCGAGCTCAACATTCAGGCGACACAGTCAGAGGGGGTCAAAGAACCAAAGCCGATTGGGCATCTAGTAACCGAAAATTAAACTATACTCATTATAAACAGGTCGGTCTCCAAGCTACGGGCCAGCATATAAGCATCCATCGATGGTGACACCCGCCCCTTACGGATGAAGTATCATTAACTGAGGTAGAAGCGCACTAAATGTCAGGAAGTCAGTATTTCAAATCAATCATTTTTTTATTTGCTGCGGGGAAACAACAGCATACGAAAAGCTTGTTGGGGATAACTTAGCTTCGTCGAGCTTTAGGGAGAAATGACAGGTCAAAGGATACGTTTTGTGCTCTATACACGAGTTTGTCTTGCTAGTCTAGCGTAGTCGTCGTTGGGATAGTTGTAGTAAGCCATGGCCGTTGGCGACAAGAAAACTGAGCTTAATTCTCCAGTACTAGATAGGCAGCGTCTCTACAAGCATATTAGTATGGCAGTGTCAGCAATAAAACTGAGGATCATAGTCACTTTAATATAGCTGTAAACTTACCCGACTCTTTCGATTCGATAGCGTCGAACGCTCTAAGCGACCGATGAATGTATGACCTCGTTTCAAGCATGACGTGGCTTTAGTGTCACGAATATGGGTTGATTGGAGGTAAAAACAGTAATTGCCTTCTACATTGCTCCTAGTGAATCTTGTATGAGTATTAAATTTACCTTTACTGGGGGGCAAAGAAAGGAGATTAACTCGATCAAGTCGGTCGATTAGAATGTAGAAATTGCACACTGATGGTACAGCCTACAACGTGGGCTTTTGCATACCATGGCCGACGTTCTTGCTTTTAAGTCGAGGCAGTGTGAACAAGGCCTTCTCACTGTGCGTGGAGTTGCAAATCAACTGCGAACAATGCTCGTAGAAGACAGCGTCTGCTGCATACTATGCAAGGTATGGTTGGCATCAAAAACGCGGTACTGATGATACACTTGACGTGCTACGTGACTCAATTTGGAGGACTCAGCTTGGGCAGTAATCGTTGTATTTTGGTGTGATATAGCCAGAGATCGAGGCATCCAGAGCACTCGAAGTTGCTTGCTGGACGTCAATGAAGACGAAGGCTCTTAAGTGCATACTTGTGCCGATATAAATCAACAGAGAGCTTTATGGCAAGACCGTCTATCTCATTTAAACCTCGATGACGACGCGTGGCACTTATCGAAGATCAGAGCGGTTTGTACCAGATCGTTCTATTCGCCACTCGCTTATCCAATTCCAAGAGCTACAGGAGCTGTGCAATACAAGTATCCAACCGCATGCGCCGTCCTCATCGACTTTACTAAAGTCTTTAACAGCGTGTTATGGCCGGCTCCGAAATGGGTACTTCATCACTTCAGATCTGGTGCAACATTCCGAGCGAGCAGCTTGGAGCGTCCCCTTTTTGACTGAAGGAAGATATGGAGGGAGTGATCGGTTGTATACCATTATTAAGATGGGTACTGACAGGATAAGCTTAATTTTTTTGACCTTGCATGCTCTGCTTGAGTTAAACAAGATGTCACTGGAAGAGTTTCAGGCCTAACAAATAGCCACGACCTGAAGAGATAAATTTCTCGCCCCTATTATATAGAATGGTAATAAGCTTTTTCTTCATGGAGTCCTTCGTTTCTGAAGGATCTACCAAGCCCGTATTACTATTCGGTATAATAATGCTGGAATGTGGTCTCATCAGACCCGGCTGTGGAGTTGCCAGCTGTTTTGGTTGTATATCATGCAACTGACTGATTTCAGTATCCAAATACTGCATGATTCGGCAGTGGCCGTTGCTAAAGTGGTAACGTGGCGTCATTTACGCATTGTTAAGTGTGAAATTACTGCTCTTTTAGAAATCACCACGGGTCATAATACAAGCATGTACGATGTGCCACTTGCCAATTGGGTGTCTGACACAGAATGTCGGCATAAAAAGGTGAGGCTTTCTTTCTCAGACCATTCCCACCTCGTCAAAGCAAAACAGCATGGCGAGGAGGTGAACAATGCACGATGCACCCAACTTGATAGACAGGCATTATCAGCTCCCAATGCAAGTAATAACGGTCAGTATTCGGAATAGTATACTATAAAAGTAAGCCATTCATACACCAGGGTCTCTTAAACGCGTCTTCGAAGTTTAGTCGTCCAGACGCAATTGTTCAGGTGCCGCAGGTATGCAGGGACATACTGTAATAATACTTTTGTTCATACTTTGCAGAGCATGAGAAGATAGACATAAAAATTACACTGATCACCAATGAGCGGTGCATGTGCATGAATTAGCTGCACGCTATTGCAAAAAATGCATCTTTGGAACCCCTTCAAAAACCTTTTTCGGAGAGCATGGCATTTAGGTAGACCGGCTAATGCCAGAGGCACTGATAAATGACAGGTCCTATTGAGACAGACAAACTAAAGGATGTGACTAGGTCTATGGTGGATTAAGATTTGATCGTCTGATGTTTTGCTTTCAGTGCGGGAAGTCCAGTAATGGTGCGGATGTATACCTAGAGCCAGCGCCACTGCTGGCTTTTGAGGGCTTACATGTGTACGCCAAATACTCAAAAATTATTTGTGGAGTGAAAAGAAATGTCTTAAATCATTTGTTGACGATTCGCCCTCAAGGCCTTGATGTTTTGAGGGAATGTTGATGCCAACATTGGCTCATGGCTTATCATTATCGGTCTTATGTCACAAAAATTGATGAGACTTCTACTTCACGCACTGTGCACAAAGAGAGCGATGGTTTTCTTCATATGGCTCGGATCAGGTTGTTTTGTAATGACACTACAGTCAGGAAACCCCGTGCATATCCGGAAATGAAGAACACACATTAGAGAAAAACATCCTTTTAGCATCGGGACTAAGGGCTACCCTGCGTAACAAAAAATCGGTCAAGTAAAGGCTATTGACAACAAGATAGTCAAACATTGGCTTTTAAATACAAGCTGAGGGTTGATCAGAAGCTCCCGTGCTACAAAGTATCAGTCGATTAGAGACTCTTACACGGTGACATGATGGAGCAAAGGTTATTGATTGAGCATATGACAGTCGATCTAGGGCTTCTGCGCCAAATTAGTAAAATCACAGTAGAGGCCCCAACACAACACAGCAATTGATCAGGGGTTCTCGCTTGACGTCAGGGCGAAATATTTACGTGCTATCGGCATGTTTGACTGAAAATTCTCGTAGCTAAAGAGAAAAAATTACTGTCTCAATAAAAATCTATCAGGCTTAAGACCAGAGTTAAAAAAAAGAAGGGGCAAATTTGCTGCCGCAATTATGAAGATGCATAACGCGCTCTCACGATTTTAAGCGCGAGCTCACACCGCAACGATATATTTCCCAGATAAACATGACTTTTTTTAGAATTGGAGACGTGAAGCAAGAGTGCTTAATCGTCAAGGCTTGCCGCAGCTGACAAAGAAGGATGCTGTTGTGACGGAATATCGCTATGCTTAAGTCCACGCAAAGGGCAATTCAAATCACAATCATATAAAGCATTCTATGGAACTAAGAGCTAAGTGCATGAAATCTACTGTGAATTTGAAATACAGAAATTTGGTCGATTTTCCGACTAAGAATACTATAGGTAATCGCTCTACCTCAAATTCTCTCGGTTATTCAGACCCGTCTAATACGAGCGGTTGTCCAACGGCCCAAACAACAACAATGGCGTCATGGACAGGCACATGGATAAGCGTACTCGAGAGAGTTGCAATTTATTGCACCCGAATAAAAAACTTTTGATTGGCTATGGATTTAAGGCAGCATGAAGTCGCGAATCAAGGATCTTTGAATATATTCACTTTTAATTTCCTTTTTTCCACATAAGTGCATTTGCTCGATTTTCCCTGACACAAACTCTTTCATACAGGCTTCGCTTCTATGCCTCCTCTTCTCCCACCTTCTATCAAATTAGGAGTGCAACAATTATGACCTCGGTGCATGGCGTCTCGGGCCAAGATCGCCATCGGCAATTTTAACGACATCAACTGCACCACGCGGATTCGCTATATGCGTGGCGTACTCTTCACCGAGGCGATGTGGCATGTTGTCAGCCGCGAAACTCCTTTGACCTTTGTTGGCCCTCGTGCCTCAGAGAAATTGGTCAGGACAACCAATACTGTATTGGTCTAAAGCTGCCCCATATGTATTTGTATCACACGTCGTTGATGACAGCGAGAAAGAGTGGCTGTTCGGGCGCGATTCAAGTGGTAATTTGGCGGATCGCAATAGGCTTGTTGCATCTATGTAAAACATCGACTCTACAGCATGCAGATAGTCGAAAGTGCCAATGTCTTGCATCCCTGTAGTGAAGATCTTAACATCAGAACAAAGCTTTCACGCATCGGCGCAAAGTTGAGGAGACAAAAACGTTGCAACCTGCTAACTGCACAATCTATCTAAGAGCTACAAAAATTTCGTGCTCAATTTGGAGATCAGCAATGTAGAGTTGAGAACGCAGGACGCCGCTGAGATGCTAACGAATATGCACATCAAGCAGCAAGACAAACAATATGACGATTTAGACAGATGAAGCTTTGCACAGAGAGCGACAATATGATACGTTTGAGCTGCGTCACTTTGCATATGCGGTCCCATTAAGAAAAATCATTGAGTGGGAGCTGTTTTTTCAAGTACATTCTTGTGAAACTCGTTGCGTGTAAGAGCTGAATCATGGTGTGTGTTACATGCGGTTAAACAATTGTTGCTTTTTTCTGACAGCCTGAGACTTACCTGGTGCGTTATATCTGTGTCATCAATGGTAAGCGGGTCAATTTCAGTGTCAACGTTATCTCTATCATGAGTGTTCGTGCTCGTAAATGCAAAGCCAAGACTTGTATCATCGAAATTGAGCAACAATTTGTCTTGCCTCGAAAACAAACCTCGATAAGTCCTCAGTAGCTCTTCATAGCCCATAAATTACTGGCGCGAGCTTTTTGGTCCCAATTGAGAAGCTTTCTAGAATATATGCCCGGTAGCCAAAAACATGCATGTGCTCAGCACTCGACTTGAATCTGTACACCATTGCAAATGGGGTTTAGCTGGCAATCTAAGGTAAAGGAAGTCGTTTTGTAATGTAGATTGCTGTTATTATTGCTTCATTCTAAAAGCACTTGTCTTCTTTAGCATGGTGCAGTAATGCACAAAAAACTGTAACTATTGTTCAAATAACTGGCTCGGTTGTACTATTTGCCCGATGTTCGTATAAAATTGTGACTTGCTGCTCGATACCTTGGTCTTTATAGTATATCTTGAGCGAAATTGTTGCCAACTCGCGCGCTCCATCATGTCAAACAAACTGGACTTGCTTGCCGAATCGCGATTGAGCCTTGAGAATATGGCTTATAAGGCATTCTTCGGACTCAAATTTGGCACCCAAGAAAATGCTTTCACGCCTTCGCTGGCTTCGTCGACATTGAGGAGCAAGAGCGGACGAGCGACGAGCGACGAGCGACGAGCCAAACGCGAATTGGTCGAGTGCATGGTCAATAACCAAGAGGGTGAAGAATATAAAAGCGCGGCTTAAGCAGATTCGGCGTCATCCGTCTTTAGCATGCAAGGGCTGATACAGCCGAAGTTAGCACATTCTCTGAGCTGGCGAGTTAAATGATGCAGTCAGTAAACCAGACCAAGTCCGTTAATGCAAAGCAGTTCGTGTTGAATTGGACTTAGTGCGAATTTGTAATAACAAACTTCCAGATGGCATCGGGCTATTTGAAGCAAGTGGATGTTTGAAATCAAGCGTAAACTCGACAGATCGATTAAAAAACAAGGCGCGTTTTGTCGCGAAAGAATTCAAAGACAAGTGCGGCGTTGATGACACAGAGACGCTCTTACCCGTGGTCAAGTATGTCACACTGCGTATGGAGATCAGCTTGACTAGGTCTTGAAGACGGCGATGTTGTGTAGTACCGGATAAAGTGAAGTTTGAAGGAAATTTCAATTGCTTAAAAATCTTGTCAGCCAAGTACGGTAAAAATAATCAATATAAGGTTGCTTTGGGATCTTCGCTGAACGTTTTTGCTAGATCGGGATTTTTGTACCAACTTTTGACCCGGGCTTCTACATTAAGAATGTCTACGGCCATTGTATACTGTTGCTGGTTTTAGTGGGCGATGTAATCATCACTAGCAGCTCGGCTGACCTCGTTGTGCAAACAAAACGCAGTCTGAAGTAAATGACGAATAGTAGAAAGTGCGCTTCCATTATAAGCTTTAAACTTGGGGATTGCGCCGACGGTAGTGTCACACTGCCAAGTCAACATTTTAAAGCAATTTGGCATGAGTAACTGATGAGTCCGACAAACTTGAGCTTAGGATCGTCGCGCCAAGCTAATTGACGCCGAGTATAGTATCATTACCTTCGTGACTAAGCAAAATGAGATGAAGCTAGGCTTGAATTTTGCGAGTCTTGGATAACGCTGGTGGAAATCATAACAAAGACTTTTTCAAAATCACGCCATGCTGATCTTGTAAGGGATATCGAATCACGTCTGTTATAAAGAAAAAAAGTTTTTGAGGTAAACGGTTTACTCAATTTGCCCTGAATTCAAAGGCACATCCAATACGGGCGGCTATTCATCCATTCAAACAAACAATGATAGCGTCATGGATAGGCACACATTTAAGCGTACTTAAAATGATTGCACTCGGATGGTAATATGTTTGCGCCCCAATAATAATATTTCTGATTGGCTTAGGTAAATATCAGCTTAGAAGTAGCATGTAGTTGTGAGCCATGGACACAATTAGCGTCTTCGTTTAATTTACCCTGTCACAAACTCTTTCGTACTAGTTGCCCTTTATTGCCCCCACTTCGTTCACATTCTAACAGATATAGCTCCAGCCGTACGAGCCTAATACGTGAAAGGATCGACGTACACTTATTTGGCATATCCCGGATGCCGTACTTCATTGCATCCTTCCCTTGAGAGGATCACGATGTTAATCGCGGTAAGTTGGAGCGTGAGCGATGACATACTGAAAAAGCCACCCTAGATGAGCTACTTTCATTATGCCGCCGGCGAGACACACCCCATTTTGCTGTTTTTTTCAAGGTGATCAAGTAAAAAATCGTTTCCAAACCCGTTTGGCTCGGTTGTTCTATAATTAGCCGTCCTGATTGGCTTGCATCGGGCAAGCTCCGATGTTGCGGCTAAGTCAACACTAATGGACGTTGAAACAGCTTGATCGTTTTTAAGTAATGCATTTTCGTATACCTTAACGCGCTAAGTGCGTGGGGACTAGACAGAACATTGCGGAATCCCATGTTAATTGCATGAGTTTTATCTATTAACTTGAATGCACCAGCAAAAATTTCAGCTGGACCGGGTGAAGCGGTAGCATCATCGAGATGATGACTAGCCGGAATAGAGCAAATTGGCTGCGGCAACTCATCCACTTGTATACTCCAGATCTGATGCCAGATCTGTTTATGCAATTCCTAAAATGTGCCACAAGACAAGAATAATTGTTGTACGCCGCGCTCTAGTGATCCTGCTACTCATTCGTCCGGCGATAAAGCCAAGTTTACTAAGCTGGATAGAGCTTTACTAGGTAGCCAAATATCGCCAAAAATAGATCGACGAGCATCTGCTCACATGACCCAGCTTCGCTTTCGCGTGTCTGCACTGACGGTACGGCTACATTACCGTTTTCTAATACATGAGTAGAATCATTACATATCAGGTGTATTGACAATAATCTAAAATCCAGATAGCTATACTCTTATCGATCTTTGAATACAATTCCTTAACTCTATTCAAATCGATCTTGAGATAGGAATCCTATGCGTGGTTTGGCCTTCAAAGTCTCTATGCGTAAACGAAGTTCAAATTGCCAAATGTCAAAAACATCTGAGACTGTAATGCCTTCTCATGCTTGATGTACGTTTAAGTGACCGGCATTCTTCACTTGGTATGCATATTAGCGGATGTTGCTTCATTTCACAACACTGGTATTTCTAAAACGCACCCCCCACAAGCAACACAATTTAGACTTTTGTATACGAAAGAGCTGCCTGTCCATAGCATTCCGAAAAAGCAAGCCTGTTTGTGGCCATACTTATCTTGAATAGCAATTCGGAACTTCTTTTATCGTCACTGCCTGTATCTGCAAGAAATGCGTGCAATGCGATTAGGTCGTCATTAAATTTAGTCACCTTGACGTGTTTGAAGTGCGGCGATATACATTCATGTATTTTTGAAACTTGAGCTTCCCTTGCTTGCAGGCAAGGCAGCGGAAACACTGGTAGAGCTGGATCAAGTCAAAATTTGTCGAAGAAAGTTTTTCCATTAGTGTGCTCCCATAGAACATAATGCCCCGTAAAAATAGTTTGATTTCCTAGCTCTCGCTCCAACCAGAGTACAAAAGCGGCGGCCACCTGTTTTATAGATAGCTCGCGGCCATCATGTTATCTATAAACCAATAGAAAAGGCCTACTTCATCCACAAAAAAGGCACGCTATATCTATTCTTCAGCTGGTGCAATTACAAGGGCGCCAGATTCTGTATATGAGCCATGAAGTAGCAGCTATGCTCGTAAAGCTCAAACGAACCAGTCCTTTTTATGCTGCTAAGCAGTGATCTTACGAAGACGATTGCTATACCTTGGCCAAAAACCTTGTCTTAGCATTGGATTTGAGTCTGATGAGTCTGATGAATGAGTAAAATTATGCAATCTATTCCACACGCCTTTCACAGAGGGTTCGAGCAGACAACTTTCTAAGATACTAGTACAGCTAGATGTGACGGGATCACACACCGCATTGGCAGTGGAAGTATGCAGAGTCTTCCGATCAACGACTGTTTAAAACTTCGAGTCTTCAAGGTTAGAATAAAGCGATAGAGTGCGTATTTAATATCAAGAGTTGTTCACTGGATTCATATTGTCGACTGATCTACTCAGTTAAGTACATGCCTTTTTTATGATAAATTAGTTGAAATACCTTATTAATTTTTAGCTGTATTTATACCGATAGGGTACTTCGACCATGCATTTTAATCGTAAAATTCGTTTGGTATATAAATTACGTGTAATCTACCCATTTTAATTTTAAAGAAGTTTACTTACATCTATGCACATTTCACAGGCTAGGTAGTGGGAGAAACTTGTCAACTTGGTCTTGTGATACACCCCTTTGAAGAAGGTCGTGCCGTTCGCGGAGTAAGGTTGCGATACGTACAATTTCTTTCGTGGATGGGTACGAAATCCGGTGGGATATCTGCTGGTCGATGTGTTTCAACTTGCCAGTCTTTTCCCTTTCGTCCTCAGTTTCACTGTCCGACCCAGTAAAGGCTTCCTCTGAGGTGATATTTTTGACTTTGTGCATGTCATGCCTTTCGGTAATTTGCTGGTCAGTCTGATCTGTTGTCGCCCTCGCAACGTGATCAGCGTGGTTCTCGGCGCTCTGAGCGCTTTCCAAAGCAATGTCTTCGGGACTGTGGTCGCTCTCCACTTCCTCCAGCTCTTGACTGTCGAGCGAGTCGTCTACGTCCTGATCTGCGTGAATGGGCGAGACTTCTCGTGACTCAGAAGTATCCAAGATATTTTTCTCTGCAAATACTCGTTTAAGAGAAGCACCATATTGATCAAATGCTGAAGAAGGACGTGCTTTTCCACCTGCTTGCCGCTGCAGGCTGTCAATTTTTACTCGAATGGCGTGCATCGTACAGCCTTGATGTCCAGCAGCTGTGATCTTCCGAAGCAATTTAATCAGCATTCTCCCTTTCTCCCCTTTTTTCTTTGTCTGTGTATATCGTGCGTAATACTTTTTCATCCACTCGACCAACAATTCCATTGCAGTTGGAGAACTAGGCAGCATCTGCTTCATCCACGATAACCGACATGTCGGCATTTTGCGCGAAAACTTTCTAGGAGTATGATTAGTTGCCAAAGTGTTAAGGCCGTTGGTCGCCCCTCCACCTCTTACATCAAGAAAGCTACTATTTTTCAAACCAGCACCATTGCTGCTGTAAACGTCTGCTTCTTCTTCGTCATCGTCAGACTTATCCGCCTCACACGCGTCGCCCACCGTGTAAATTTCTTCGAGTACCGAGCCAAACTGCTCCCACGCTGCCGACCGCGCCTTTTCTCCCTTCACTTCGCGATGTAATGCGTCGATCTTAGCACGTACAGTGTTAACTGCGCAGTCCTGAATGCCGCCATCTCTCATCTTCTTTACCAGCTCCTCCAGCATCATTCCTTTCTCCCCTTTCTTGGAAGCATGGGCGTACACGGAATAATTAGTTTTCAACCACCCAATGAGCACTTCCATGCCACTAAGGCCACCGTAGGGCGAAGGTTCGAGCCACGATAAACGATTTGTTGGCCGTTTTTGCTGACCCACGTAAGCGTCGGAATCTTCCATATGGCCGTCCTTGAACAACAAAGTCTGAAGACGCTCTTGGAAGGGCACCAACTCCTCTGGTAGTGCACGATTTGATGTGGCAGCTGTGTGTACTACATTCTGCAGGTAGCTCACATAATCCAAAATCTGGCCTACCTCGCAGTGGACTCCGCGCGCGTTAAGCTCCCGACACAATGGCACGAGGACCTCACGCTGATGGCTGGATGCATGGTACACAACACCATTGACCGCGAACCAGTCTATAAGAGTCTGAAGCGGCTGCAGTCCACCCGGTGACACGGGATGCAGCCAGTCGACGTCGATTGCAGACATGACGTAGACTAGTAGGGTAGTGGCTAGAATACAAATTTTAAACATTTTCCTATAGAAAAACTTTAACGTGAATACAACATCTAATCTCCATCTTGAGATTCAAAATAAAAAAGATCAATATATCTTTATTTTCAGCGCCAAAGTTGAGAGGTGTCAGGCCCCGCTTGCAAAATAAGCAAATCTTCAAGCAATCTGTACATTCTTCACCTCGCACTCGCTGGTGCAAGATTTATTACCAGATTAATACCGTAGACAGCAAACCCTTCATTGTACATCGAGAAATGTACAGTAATTCGAGCAAAATGTATTTCAAGAAATTGAGATACAAAGCTTAAATATGCAAGCAACAGTCGCTATTTTCTAATCATACAGCACTTTGTCCAAGCATGGCAAAGATTAGTCTCTATAACACCTTAATCGAGCGAGCACCGATAGGATGTAAAATCACCGGCTTGTAATAGTCCCTCCTGTAATACAGGCTTTAAGAAGGCATTAAATCTCTGATTGTAGCAAAGACGTCCGAAGCCTACACCTCCGCTGACTCCTTCTCTTCAAGTTGACCAAAGAGATTCTTTTTTGACACATTGTAGGCCGACATAGTCTCATCGGCGTCTGGCAACTCTTTTTCAATATTCAAAAAAGAAGGCATCACGATGTCCTGGTCAGTTTTACACGACGCCTGTACATGTAGAACGGAGAGCCCCGCAAGATCTGCTGGCTCCTTGTAAACGTGAATCTGAAATGACTGATTCTCGTATAGAAAACACATTCGCTGTTGCTTTATCACATTGCGTGTCGGATCACAACGATGTCTGACAGCATATGAGTACTCACGCGCACTTAACACGCGCTTGAGATGCACTCTGTTCGACAAAAAACAGTCAATTTGTGACCAATATTTAACGCCGTTAAGGTCCACACTTACACATCGCCAGTGTCCAAGTAACGAACGGTAGTCATGCCATACGCGGGGATACCGTACTGCGAACGGCAACGTACAAACGAATAATCTTTACTTGTTTCTGCAACATACATTTAAGTCAGGATGGTCTAGATAAATATAATTTATACCACTTACTGGCCGCTTCAGGCTTCAAGTAAATCTTCTCCACCTCAAAATCCTCGTGATGGAACGGGATCACAACTGTCGTCTTGGCCAGCAGGTATTTTCGCGATGCCTTGACCGTCGACGGAATACCACATAGTCCCGCTGCCGTGTCAACTAGACGCTGCATCTTTCCCTCAAACGAGGTCGAGTTGTCTGCAATAGTAAGAAGCGTTGAGAAACTAACTTCGTCGCACCACAAGTTGGCTGCTACAGGTACTATTAACTAGCTTTACCAAAAACATATAGCTTCGGGTGGCCAATCCAAGCTCGGCAAGTGCGTTTGTCAATTGCTCGCGCCTCTTCGATTGATTCAATACGAATTCCATTGTTCTCCAGCGAGTAAAACTTTTCTGCACCATGAGCAGCCGTCACTAAGTGAAAAATAGCAATGTATCGACTGTAACAACATTAGCAAGGTAATTTCAAACTTGTCCAAGATTAATCAGATTTATCACGTACGTATCTCGCAGCGTGACGGTGTCGAGGTCGTGCTCAAGCTTAAGTTCTTCCCACTGCTCAGGCGTTACGTAGGCTGAGCCATCCATGACCCCGCGATCACATAGGATCACGCAAGGTTTGCCACTATCCTGCGCCAGGGAATGAAATGAGTCCTCAAGTGAAATCTGAAGATTCAAGATTTGCCATTGAAAATTGAGAATGTCTTTCTCCTGGAGATCGCTAAAAAAGTTATCAAAAATGCAAAAAAAAAGATGAAGCAGCTTTTAATTAACCTTCATTTGAAAAAATGTATACCAATTTAATTTTTATGCAACTTACAGGTAATATGCACCACCAGTTTGCAACAACGTCGAGGCCTCTGGCACGACGTAGACACGAAAGCCGCGGTCCCGAAAAAAGGTAGAGAGGCGGTCAAGCGACGTAGTCTTGCCGGCGCAAGGACCACCCGTGAGCACAAACTTGTAAATAGGTGCTACGTCTTTTTGACCAGACTGAAGTGGGCTAAGCAGTGGAAGCGGAGGGTCAATCGCCAACTTAGCGCGGTCCTGCGACCACTCCTTGCCCGTGCTCATCGAGTGTACGGGTGATTCTAAAAATTATGATTACCGAAATATGATAGCGACCAGGCTTTTTTTTAAGAGGTTTTGGCTCTTCTCTTGTACTTACTGCTGATTACAATATATTCGTTTTAATTAGGAAATCGTAGATTATATAATGTATGAGAAATCGTAGATAATCTTTTTGTAAGACATAGTTTTTTACAAAGCATGAATTGACAAAAGGCAAACTAAATTGGAGGTTGATGAGATAAGCCGCAGCACCCTTTTCTTAATCGTATGCTACTTCTCTGATATAAATTCCCCATTTATGGGGGTATGCTGTGCCAAATCCATACATAATATCGAATACGCGCATGCAAGATAAAGATTATTAGTAACTCCGGTATTTTTAGCCAAATGACTTCTTTCCAAGAAGAGCAGTCGGTATCGCGCGCCTTTGTATCAGCTTTACTGGAAAATTTGGAGGCGTCTTCGTCAAAAGATGAAGACCTTAAATGTGTGTTGAGGCAAGTCTTACCTGTCCTGATGCCAGGTAAGCTTTGTAAACGTGTGGTGTGATTAACAAGATGATCAGTTCGTCACCTTTGTACAAATAAATACATGGAATTGCCTCCTTTAGCAATTGTGCACTTGCTTAAAGCTATGGAGGCAAACAAGGAGTGGGGCTGTGACATTGAAGACGTCACCACAATTCGCCCGTTGGATCACATCGCTCGATTCATGCTTCGTCGCAATCCACGGTTTAACAAGTCCGTAAGTCGCGTCGTTGAACAAAATACAATACAAGCAAAGTGTAGTCTTACACCTTTTGTCTGACTGACCAAGCCTCAGACACTGTCGAATCCAGGCGCTAGCGCGGAGGCTTCAACTTAACTCTATTTTAGCATAAGAAATTGTTGCATTTAGTCAAATTTAAAAAATTCTCTGCACCAATACTGCTGCTTTGAATTGTTCATACTTTTACAATGTGACTGCCTACGGAGACGGCGACCTAGACATCATCTTGGGCGAAGACTGGGGAGATGCTGAAGGTATCGATGAGCCCGAGTTGGCAGAGCCATCGTCCTCACTCACCGAAGCCGAAGAATTGTCAATGGAATGCTGTCTCAGATCGAAGTCATTGGAGCGCTGACCGATAGTTAGTGGATCTCCTATTGACGCGGGTGTCGTTAGAAAGGCAGGATCCAACGCATCTAAAGTGAAGCTGTCGTCCGCATCGAGCATTGGAAGATCGTCCAGGACCATCTCGAGCTGTTCATTTGATGGCACTTCAGTCATCATTTGGTTGGATACGGCAGGCATGACAGGCATCATCGGTAGCGTCGTGGCAGGCGACGCGTGGGTTGATTGTGCAGCCTCAACTTTCAAAGCGTTGTTTTTTGCTAGGTCCATTGCCGTCAGCTCAATTTTAGAAGTCCTTTCATGTTCCTTCTTAAGCGCAACTTGAGATGACGGTTGCGCATGAACAGGAGCAGTGGTATGCGCAGCATCCAATAGCCCAGCGTCAGATGACGACATAGATATAGGTGCTTGCGCTGGCGTAGACAGTGGCATTGCACTCTGGAAATTTATAGGGTAAAAGTTACGCAAAAAAACATCATCTTATGTCAGCAATGTATGCTTCAGAAGGCAGCACCTGCACCTCGACTTACGACACGAACGGGGTACTCAGACAGCAGCTCCAATGGTGCGGTCATATGTTGACGCACACTGCGCGTCATGCGTCCACCTTCGCCTCGCTTGCGACCTGTCATCAAAGTGATGGAGTCTTAATCTTTTCGCCGAAGAGAACGCCTCTCACCTTTTGACTTTTTGAGTGCCCCCATCTGCAGCGCCTCGGTGGGATTCTACACGTGCATGTAACGTCTTTGTTGACACAGTAACGTTTAGATAATTAGCTCAGCGCCAAACCTCCTGATCTGACACAAACAAGGTTGCAAATCAGTTCTGAACCTCGTTTCCTCGCATTGCTGCTATCGTACTGGGAGTCCACTTTGGAATTGTCAGGTGCCCGATTTTCTTAAGCTGCTTAGTCCATTTGCGCGTGCGAATTTCCGAAACGGGAGCGCTGGGGAGCGCGCCATAGGCCACCGCTTGTGAACGCCTAGCCCCACGCGCTGACATAAGAATTTAAGAAAATGCCTTTTTTTTGCCATTGATTGAAATATTTATATACTCTCTTCTTAGCTTTTTTTTCGTCAGAAATTTTCTTCTTTGGCAACCATTGTTGGCTATATGATACTTATCAACGGCGTAAAAACCTACTTTTACTATCTTCGAATTTATTGCCCTTAAATTTACAATCCCGACAATACAATTGTTTCGTGAAGCAGAAACTATCACTTTCTTAGAAAAATACTTCCACTCAATCTTCTTTTCGGCTGAGTCTAGCACATACATGACCTACTCTTCCTGTAAATTTTCAACCCTTTTAATGCAAAGAAAAAGCGTGCAATCGGCTTTTGAATCCAGTAAGCCATTTATTATTTTACGAGTCTTAGCTTTTATGCTAGTTTCCTAGGACAGTCGGTATCTATACCGAATATGCATAATGAAATATTTTAAGGAAATACCTAGAAAGAATGAAGTACTTGCCATAATTGCATCAACATTTAGTGGAAGGTTATGAGCCCTCATTGCATAAACTAGTCTGTAATATGAATTCAATTGCATACATCTATCACTTATAGACCAGGTATATTAAATTGTAGATAGCTAAGAATTATTTACCTTCCTTCATGCCTCTTTTGTGTAAGGTGGTGTTGAATACGTCATACTTGCCAGCTTGAAGTTAGTTAAACGCTAACCCGGTCAATGGAGCAAGCATCATTTCTTTATATTTAAGGCATGCATTTTGCGCTAATACAAAGACTTGCTGGCTTTAATGAGCTTGATGTGGCGACTGTAATTGCAGGCCTACCCACTGCTAAGTAGCTAGAACATATCGCTACGTTTGAAGTCCATGAGCAAAGTTTATGCTCCAAGGTTAAGGGAGAACAATACCCGGCGCCCTTATTAGTTGTGGTGTAAGCGAATAAATCTTTAACCTCACCTTTATAAAAGTAAATTTGAAAATAGATTGTGCTGTTCTGTGGCTTAAAAGTGTCTTAGAACTTTTGCGAGAGTCATCATGGCCTTAATGCGTCTATGCACGTCTACGAAATAGATCGTGCTATTTGGTGGTCGGACGTCTCAGCTCTTTAATAAAACCATGATTTGCTAAGCTATGGCTCTAACGCGTCTGAGCACGTCTTGGAGTACGATTGTGCTATGCTATGGCTAGGAATTAAAACTTTTCGTTCTCAACTGAAGAGATCGGGTTGCTCATAAAAGCGACTAGTGCTTGCAGTATGATCGTATTACAAGCTGGGCAGTTGCTCATGCTTCGCTCCTAAGGAACACACGACGAAGCAAGTTAAAGCAATATATCACGGCGAATTCGAGCTCTGCTATAGCTCGCGTTCTCTTGCATCCGAACAAGCGTAGCGTGATTTTTGTTAATATGCTCGTCAACCAAGCAAGTTGATGATTACTGGAGAGAAACAGCCACAAACCAGTTTAATCCGCCGGGATGTTCTGGCCGTGCCATTCCTGGTTGCAGCGAAAAAAAGATTATCATTCGTGACTTCCCCAGACGAGGCCAGCAAAGTGGATCTGTATTTTCGTTAAAAGTCGCTTGCACAAAGTGTACATTAGCAACTTAAAGCGAGGCACCTTACTAGGGAGAGCTGAAGCCTTTGTGATCAATACAAGCCATGGAGAATAAGCCTTTAAGACCCTGCTTATTGTACACGCAATTAGTGTACGAGGCATACTCATGATTATCTTGAGGGCTCCAAAACATCACGCAATAGCAAACAATTGTAACTTCCAAAGTCAGGTAGCTACCTGCGACTAATTTTGTCGTAGTATCTGAATTTGTGCATACTCTAGGCAAAGGACTACAGTCCGCCAAAGCTTGAGACTTGGTCAATAACAATGGGTTTAATTATGCTCTTTGAAAAAAATAAAGATCTTATATACATTAAATCATAGTTTTAGGTGTGATCAGGGCCATGTTTAGGTTTGGCAATGAAAAATTTTGCGTGCCAAATGTCCTAAATTACTATCTAGCGTTGTGAATTCTTTTGTTTTGCGTAAACAGACGTCCTTAGATCATCTACTGCATCTTTACTAACATTCCAATACTTCATACTTCCTCTTCAAGGTGCAGAAACAGTCGTATAACTCATTTGTATAGGACAGTCGCCTTATTTGCCGTCTACACCTGATAGATCGTAAGTTAGCTTAGCAAACTCACCCTGCATCGACTTCGGTAAAGCTGTTGCAGAGTGCAATCAAAGCATACAGTTTTTTTTTAACTTTGTACTGATTGCTTAATATGCCTATCGTCATCTATAGATATTTCTTTTGGCGTGAGTACCACCGGTAAGGCTCGCAGTCCCATTTTCAAATTTCATCGTCGACTGCCAGTGATTGTCGCTCTGTAATTTTTGGTCTGCAACATCAACTCCCGTGAGTACAACTTCCTCAACTATCACCAGGGACATCGAGATAAAATCTTGTTCACAATAACTTCGATCCTAGCAGCGGAAAGCACAGTCTTGCGAAAAGACGCTTGCTATCAAGAATAGCTCCAGCGACGCCTAGGCAATATTGGCAAAAAAGGCATCTAAGTTCGTGAGCTCGCGAAGCAGGTTTGTTTTCTCCATATCGAAAGTTTCTGGGTCAGACAATAGCGGTGACGTTGCGAAAATTCTTTGTGATAGTATTGTCCACCTCCTTTATCAAAGAGAGAGAAGAAAGGACAGTATCTAAATATCAAGCGACGAGTTGCGTACGCATCGTTTTGATCTCGCTTGCGTCCGTCAATGTCGGACATGGCCGATGACAATTGACGTCATTGCTAATCAGGACTCCTTCATTTCCAGTTCTTTTTCGACCATTTCTTAAAAAGTCGCATAGTTCCGCGAGCAAGTCGCGCGACTCAAGCCCTTTGAAATTGTTTCATCATGGCAATTCCTGAATTCAATTTTAGAGCAACTAATGGATCGGCCCCTTGCAAGTGTTCCTGCATGTGATCCAGATGCAGCGCTTGCGCCTTCTCAACGGCCTTGAAATGCCTTCGCTTGATATATCATTGACAATGAGAAGATACAAAGCTGCAATATCAGGTTACAGAGACCAATGGTTTAGTTTTAAGCAACTTCAATTCTGTTTCTTTCTCACAACTGAGAGTAAAAATCTGGTCTATGTTCACCGCTTAAATGAGCTCTGACTCACGATTGGCTATGAAGAAGCATTAGTTTGTCTACTCAGATGCCAATCAGTATACCCCAAATAATTTTTTTTATAATTATGTATAAGGAGAGGTTCATTACACCACTTTTACTATTAGAGTGCACTTAATCGATGGTGAGAGTCAGCGAAATGAGTAAATCTCGGGATTAGATAATACAGCGAACAAAACAGCTTTTGTGAAACGAAGTAGTGCCATTGTCCAACCTGGAGACTGAGCAAGGCGAAATCGACAAATCTCTTCGACAATGTCAATCATAAACGTAGCAACTTCATTTCGTCAGTGCCAATGATGTCAATAAACGCGACACTGGCGTCATCGATGCTGACGATAAGGGTTATAATGTATTTTCCTAGGCATTATGGACCGCGACATTAATTTTTGGACGCTTTACGATATGTCTGGACGAGCACTCCGGATCCTCTAATCGCGATGCAATACCACTTATAATTGCTATGAAAACTACACAGCACGGCTATGATTGAGGCTTCATACGAAGCGCTTCAGCGCTCCTTCTTCGTTGTATAGGAGCAGAATACGTGAAGCCGCGACAGCTTTGCAGTGTACTGGATATTAGGATGCTGAGCACTTACGCGAAGAGTTGTGTGTGAAAGTCTGCTATAACGCATCATTAATCGACAAATATGCTTTGCTAATGTCAAGAAGGATTGCTTGAATGTTGATATCGATTCTGTCAGTCACAAGCCGATCGAAATGCACAGATCATGCAAAAAATTTCGGCGAAGTTGACCAGATTTGAGCTTGTCACTAAACTCGATATATCAATAAATTAAGCGCCGCCAAATAAGGCGTGTCTTGCCGACAACGCTTTTTTGCTGGGGTTTATCCTCGCTTTGCGTCGCCCACCGCAAGTGAACTGGCGGTCTTTGTAACTATTTGATGGTAGCCATGGACGACCACCAAATTTTTCGGCCGAGGCTTCTACGTATCTAGTTGAAGGGGCACCTAAGCCATCAAGTCGTATACTTCTTCGTAGCCGACACCATGCGGTGTCAAAGTGGGGCGGCATTAGTTCCAATATTATGACTGTCTTGATACGCTCAATAGTCCAACAAATTTGCCCTTTGAATCTTGCAACGGCTCAGGGACAGCACGGTGGTACAAGCCCTTTTAATTGCTACAACAATGTAAGAGTGGACCTTAATTCTTGCGTAATGCGCAAAAAGAAGCCAAT
Source organism: Plasmopara viticola (assembly GCA_001695595.3). Taxonomy (NCBI): domain Eukaryota; phylum Oomycota; class Peronosporomycetes; order Peronosporales; family Peronosporaceae; genus Plasmopara; species Plasmopara viticola. Next base: position 298,819 of record MBPM02000065.1, read on the forward strand.
CTCACGGACTAAGGGTAGAAGCGACGAGACAAAATTGTCTCTTGTATCGCAAATAGGTGAATCGGCCATGCGTAAAACACCCACACAGTCTTATTGAGTGCTCTGTTTGTCCGTCTGTTTTGGGTCGTGCAGCCGATTGCGTAACGAGCTTGGTATTCAACATACTCAAAAATTTTTGTCTAGAGCGCCGTCTCGAATGCGATATCTCAGTCAGGGATAATTAGCTCGGATTTCGTAGGGTTGAAAACCGCGCCAACGAAGTGCACCACTGTAGTAGCCGCGGTAGTTACTTTCTTTTTATTATTGACGAAAAATTAGTCTTTTCATCACATCGTAAAATTGCTACTTTTGCAATGCCATCCACCTTTCAAGCCTCTTCAAGAAGTGCTTGTCCAAAGTCAAAAAGGCATTCAATGGAGGAACAGGCCCCAAAGTTCATCGCTACCGGTAATCCTTTCTACAATGGTGTGCTATCGTTTGCTTACAGATTTCTATCTAAGACAAAGAGCAGAGACCTGGAGCACTTCGATTGGGCAACAGTCACCTGTCTTTCCGAGATGGGCGTCTTGAAGACACGCTCCGTGTCGTATACGCAAAGTCATGCATGTACATCAGCGCATTAATGCCCACATTGATGTCGATCAAAGGATTCCATTTATCCGAGCTCCGCTCAACGAATTATGGGTCGCTCTACGTAGCACTTTCTTGGTTGCCTCTATCTCGAGTCAGCCATGTCACGCCGGTCATTTACGAACAAGCGCTGCAGAGTAGATCGCGTCTCACTCCACTTGTACCAACTTGCCTTTGATGCCTTGGCCTACCGTTTGCATTACCCTGCATGGTATGCAGCCAGAATTGTGCATAATGAGTGTTGCTGAGTCGATAACTTGCTATTCTTCATGCATTGTCAAGGCCACGTCCTTGATGCCTTGGCTAGGCGCTAGATGCAGTCCTTTCCAAAAATTGCTTTGTGGCTCAGAAGTAGGGCCTCGACCGTACCACCTTAGCTATATGACACTTTGCAGCGGGTGCTAAGTCTTACGAGTACCGCTCAGTAATTTAGGCAATATTTAACACAAAGGGTCTTGAAGCTAGCCATGTGATTCCCGAAATCCAGCTAGTGCTTTGTCTGACGTTTGCTGCTCATTAATACCCATGCCAGTGTACGACTTTAAATCTTAGCATTAACAACATAAGAATTTATTTCTGATGTTCCAAAGTCCAAAACAGTAACCAACTCGGACCAGTGTACGCTGGTAATGCATTTGCTTTCTATCAAAGAATGTCTTATAACGCATTGAAGCTCCGCTACGGGATCAAGCCGGGCGTCATGGCGCTTCAACCATGCTATACCCATGGTAAGGATATAAGTTGCATCAAGTTCTAAGACCACATAGTGTTTGACGCGGTAACGATTGCAGCTTGATCCCACGTAGATGCAACAACTCTCGCTTTCGTTGCTAAGCGAACAGTGACAATCTCACTAGGCGTATTGAAGGGCCTCAGCTGGCTAAATACTTTTTACAGTGAAGATTCGGATGCGGTTGTCCAACGCCTTGGTGTCGACGAAGTCAGTCCGTGGATATCAGAACCCTTCGTGGTAAACTTAACAACCAGCAAGCCGGAGTTGCGAGTGACTATAATTTTACATAGAGCCCTACGTGACTAGGTCGGTTAGCCTTCAATTTCGGGGGATCGATAGAACTTACTTTTTTCTCAGCAGCCGTCCCGCGCCTACTAGTTGTTATCTATCCAAAGCATGCCTGACGATCAGTTGGTACTGAAATTTGGCTTCTTGAACCTTTGCGCACGTCGCACAGGAAAAAAATCTGGCTTTAATGGCGGATGTCACCACACATAAAGCATCAAGGGATATTTACGTGCTAACCAGTAGCCGGGTAGCCTATTGCTCATTATCATTTTAGCTAACATCCAAAAGGACTGGATCTTTAAATGGGTATCTTTGGAATCCTTCTCGTATTTTTGCCACCTGAATGCTGTGCCCTTATTTACGAATCTATAAAAGGCGGATGTACACTAAAACAACTGTTCGCACCGCGTCCTTGCGCATTCCGATCACTTAGACGGTGCCTGTCACCTCAGAACCAATGGTTGTATCGTCTAGAAGTACTGTTAGTTTTAGACAAAGTCCACAAACAACTCCTTTGCTCAGGTGGGGAGCAATCATATGTGATCGCACACGATGACGGGTATCTAAGTACCCGCTCTCGTGCTTTCCCACTACGCTTAAAAAAGGCCAAAGGCACTATATACTGCTTTGTCCACGACAATCAGCCATCGGTCCTATTTCAAAGTCGCTTTTGAGGTTTTCATTTTCACAGTGGGCGACTTAAGAGCATTTGCCTAAGGCGCCAGCTATGTCGAAGCTGACGACTTCGGTTGGAATTGCTTCAGCATATAGCTATTGCATGTTCCTGCACCCACACTAGCTGTCTCGTGTTCTTGTGCTACACAAGGCTGCACCATCTCTGAGACAAACAAGACTATCAGCTTTTTAGCTCGTCTTGCATGTCTTGGGGTTAAATGGCATACTACTTTATTTTTACAGAAAATCGGCCCTTACGACAGAAAGGGCTAGCAAGTGCAATGGAGCTTTTTTAGCGCTGGGTGTAAACTCAAGTGTCTGACAATTTTCATTACCGAGAGCCAAAAATAAGTGCTTGTCTTGAAACCAAGACCAGACACAATTCATTCTGAAGAGGGTTATCGATTATCACCTCTAGAAAAATATTTTTCAATTACTATTTAGTATAGTGAAATCTTCTTATGTCTATAAAGGTCATGCGGCCATGTACTGCTCTTCTGCTACTTCCTTAATTCTATATTTCACTTTCTTATTGGTGTCCAAAGTATGACTCGATTTGCGTCACACAGTACAGTTAAGTCACTAGCTAGCGTAACACACACGAGGTTGCCAAGGCGCAAAATTTCCCCAAACTCAAAGTAATTTTTCGTTTGTCCTATACAGGCGTCAGGTCATCACTGCTGCTTTCTTTTAAAAAGTCGTCAAGTGCTTAGGGGTGAATTTGTCATGGTATGTATCAACCATACATCCACCATGAAGACTAAGCTCTCACTGCGTAGGGCGTCTCATCCCTACTTCTTTTCTGGCTTAATGACGCGATTTACGCTAGCTTTCTTTCCGGGCTCAAGAAATAAACGAAGACTGACCGCTTCACGACAGACACAGGCTATTTGCCCGTGTTTGTTGGAGCCAAAATAGCGCTTTTTACTTTGCTCGGCAGTGCCTGAGTCTACTGGGATAGTATTTAAGTCAGCAGACCCACGGACATCGTTACTCGGAGCTCTGTAGATCGAGAAGCCATCTCCTCGGTGTTTCGGAGAAGCTCTTCTATTTGCCGTTATATCTCTTTGCAACGGCTTCCTTCACACTCACTCCTGAGCCCGAAGAGTTGAGTGTGAAACGATCGATACTAAGACTGTCCATGAGCAGAGCTTCTCGAGGAGTAATGATAACACCCGATTATAACAGACACAGTATCGGCAATTACACCGATTGCAAATAATGATATATTCTAAAGGATCTGTATAGAATGGATAAGACTCTAATTACGACGGCAAAGTGTTTGGTTTTTAAAAGCTAAAAATAGTACTCAAATACATAATTACTGTACAAATAGATCAGTCTTTGATTTATATGTTTTTGTACAATTCGATCGCCTTAAAAACCAAAGGACATGAAAAGATGTTCACCGGAAAATGTATATTTTCGTGCGCGAGTCCGGTGAGCAAGGTGCTGCGTGACATCGTCCAACCAAGAAGTTCTTGTAGTAAAATTAGTGCGTAGGCGTCTATACTGTCTACATGGAACATTGCAAAGCTTTCGAAATAGAGCTAAAGTCCTTTTAACACCAGTCGTACGCGCAGTTAGCGCTGATCAGGAGAATTGCTGGCTGCTATGTGCATTAGGAGCAGACTACATACACCCCTTCTTGCTACCAAGCAGCTGAGGCGCACCATGACATTCAAGCTCGTACTAATCTATAGGTCAAACGGCACATTGTCCGTTTGCTGTTGCGTTCAAGCCGGTGAAGCTAAACCGCTTATTTTTTTGATATGAAAACTAGAAAGCCGGGCAAGAAGCTGGATTAACATCTGTGAAGCAACTTTGCCAGATTGCTTCGTATCCGGGAAAACATGGCAGTTGCATGTTGATTTTCTTCTAGCAAAGTGTGAGATTTGCTAGCGCTCAATGTACTTGCTGGTAAGAAAGATAAATGAAAGTCCATGTATATATCTATGAGCTTGACGACTCTATTAGCTCGACTATACTTAATGGTCCGCTACATTCTCTCTCACTGAATTTTAGGCTACAACAGACAAGAGAGAGATAAAGCTATTTACTACTCTAGTCAGAAAGTCAACCGATTCTATCAATGGCGCAACAGGCAACGAAAAAAACTTTTAGCTTACCGGGGTATCAAAGCCAATTATAACAAAGATTGCTCCGGCACCTAGATGTGCCATATTCCAAGTCCGAGATATACGTTTGCGCCAAAGGCTGCGCTCACATCGGAGCTTTGTGTGCGTCAGGGGCTACACCTGCGCCTTGAGAAGCAAGTCCGACAAGTTTATTTACTAAAGTGCTGCTCAGGCAAAGATGGCTTCGAAATTTTTCTACTTTATCACCTTGAAGATCGCGTGCGAATCGACTACCTTCGACCGGCGGTCCTATGACACACCTTAAGATTATCAGAATGATATGGATGCCACAAGGGCTTTAGTAAAATCGCGTGTAGTCCTTCACCCTGAGGTGGTTAGAGAGTCTACGGGGTCATCCTTTAATAAGGAGATGTTCATGACAAATCTAAATGGTGAAGACGACCTTGCTTCGTTAATTATAACATCTGTCGACACCCGTAAAATTGCCCTTGCTTTACCGCTCACTTCCACATGAAAGGGCAGCAGGTCTTATCGGTCAAGGAGCACCACGTCCACCTCGATATTACGCTATATTCCGTATGGAAGCCATATATACTGCGCGAGTTTAAATTCTATCTAGATTGACTCTGGCGATCAATTGATGGATTCCTCAAGTCTACCACGTACTTCTAAAATTCTCGATGAGAACTTCGACTTAATGTGTCGTGTGAACCAGAAGCATCAAAGATGGATTGTCCGCTGGGCGTCTCAGCTCGTGGTGTCTACACTGCGTTGGGAAGTCGCTTTCGTTTGCATTATGATTTAGACCCGGCCGGCCACACAATGTGCACAGCCTTACGGTGTCTCAGTACAACAACCTTATTGTCAGAACGGTCAATTCCATGAACTCTATCATCTGCTGTATGGTCCCCGTACCCGCCTTACCAGCAAACTTAAGCACAGGGGTAGCGCTTTAAACAGACTCATTCAAAACCCGAATTTTAAAAAGTTGTAGCAACTCTTATAACACCCTAAATAAAAATGCGGGGTGCATCAACATCAAATTGGTAGCGATTTTGTAGCTTAACTTTTGCCTCTTGAACAAGATGTTTAGGTTCCTCACATGTGTTTGTCTAGCAAATTTTTGAATTCTTTGGGTAGATCCCTATGCATGCTCGTTACGTGTAGCCAACTCTTGCGAAGTTGGAAAGATGTTTTCCAAGAAAAAACAAAAGACTGGCAAGAAAAGATCTCCGAGTCTCGCCTCCACTAATTCGCTATATAGCAACAAGCCCGCCACATTATGCGCTTTGAGTCAATCGCTTTTAATGTGGAGATCTTTTACTCATCTAGCAAAAAAAGGGTACACAATAAGTTTTTTTCACGTGTGCTCGTTTTGCTAAAGAATGCAGCGGCCAACACTGGGTCTGTGGTCATTGTGCCGATGCCTTTAACAGCAATGGTGTTTATTAATCGTGTCCCATAGAAAAAATGAGCTCTCAGAGTTGAACGGACTCCCTCAATTTGCGACCCCATTTGGAGAGTGTACATAAGGTGCTTGGCACCTAGACATGTTTACGGTGAAGAGAAATGGTTGAATAAAGCGGGTGTCGTCGAAAATGTGCTACGCAGTGTGTGAGTGGATACAACAAAGCGTTAGGTCACCTGTTAAGCTTGCTTTAAATAATGACGTTCATGCCTCAAATACTACATGCGGTTTAATGCAACTGGGATAGCTTACCCTCGCATCACATTAGTACATTACATTGATGCCCACAACTTAGCAGTCGGGCAGCTTGCTGATATCAGCAGATTTAGAAGGCGTAGGCAAGTCGAAGACTCTGTGTCGACTTAAAACGTACGAGACGGAACTCGGGATATACAAAACGAATTAATCGACGAAAAAGGAAGAAATACAAGATAAAAAACTGAAACTGGAATTTTGGTGGTATTTGCCCCCGAAGCAGATACTGTTGTCTTTAAATATAAATGCGCCCGCAGTGCATTAAACGCTGAAGGTTGTGATCGAAAGACACTATGCATTTTGTTCGACATTTATTAAATTGCGCACTTTAGAAAAATTGTGTTTAAGCGTTTGAATTATCACAAAACCTTTGTTTCATGTGATATTAATTACGACTCATGTTTAGGTAAGAATGGGAGCTTGAAGCCGGTTTGTACGCATGCACGGTAGCTAGACCCCGGCTCATTGATAGAGTTAAATATTTCTTCCTGGCTATGAAATCCCACAACATCTGTCTCTGTCTAAATGGGCCGTGAGTCGAATGACTTCCTTTCAGGACGACGCGAACACACACTCAAGGTTTGAGAACTACTCGGACAAGACCAAGAAATTTTGGAGCTGCCCTACCCAGTTCATGTCTTGACGAAGATAGTCGAGACCTTTGGCGTTACAAATTGCGTGGGTTGCGTCCACCAGTAAATTGCAAGCGACATCATGACGAATAGCACTCAGCTATCCGCTTTCCTCTCTCGGCGAGCTACTGGTGTACGATAAGAGCAATCCCGCAGCGCTGTCGCCAAGGTTAAGCCGAGTGTCTTATTAAACAAAAATTATATTCTTACTTTAGAACCGATAAAAGTTTAAGGGGTTAAAGGCGCTAAAACTCACGCGCAGATATTTCTATGGGACTCTCACTGATCACTGTAAAGGCGGCTCTTACAGCGTCATGATGCTGCATACTATAAATCGCAGGACGACAATCTGATGGCTGTAGAAGTCAACTCTTCAGCCGAGCGAGCTCGCTCTATAGGCTTTGTTTTACTACTATCCAGAATGAACGGCTTGGAAGAGTCTGAAGGGCGCACAATTCACTCTATGCAGGCCGCTCGTGAAGTGATAGACAATATGACGCACGCAGAAGGGTGCACTTTGAGCGTTAGAACAACGCGGCGAGTGAAAGGTGCAACTGAATGACGATGTCTTAATTTTCCATCACGATCAGGCGGCGTGCGGTAGATTAGCGCTAGTTCTCCCATATATGCATTAGCACACACAAACCAATACTGTCTAATGTATTTTGTATCTCTTATATAATATGATTTCGAGTTGTTTTTACAGACTAGAGGTGTTTAAATGTATAAAGTTAGGAGTGGTCGAAGACGAAAGATCGTAACATTTTTTCATTGAAAGGTCACTGCAGCCAAACGGAAGCCAAGATAGATCGAGAATCGCATTGTAAGTTATATGGTCCTTGCTTATGGTCTTGCCTTTTATCAATTCATTAGTCTGCTAAGGATGACTGAAATTTCCACATTAGCAGTGTTTTTTTCTGGATTAATTGTCTTTCTAGAAATGCATCTACTCTTTCCAGCTTGGATGGCAAACACTCAACCAATCAAGTTTAGATTGTATTTTAGTTCTAATAAACAAATTTATATTTATAATAACTTTTATTATCGAAAAAGCTTGGGGTGACGCCTTTCTTCCAAGCGCGGGGGCTAAATGCTCGCGCGCTTCGGGCAGGTGCTCTCGGGCATCTGCAGGTCTCTAACGAGTCTCACCCTCGACGCGACGGTCTCCAGCACCAGGGCGCCACCTGGGCTCTTACCAAGTCAGAGCTAAACAAAATAATGAAAGACCCTCACGACCTCGGTGCTGGCCGTACTGCCCGCCGAACGAGACCCGATGTATGCGGACACCACCACTCTATGCCGTGGACTAGCCAGACTGAGCCTAGCCCGTGCATAACCTTGGCAACGCGATAATGTAATACAATACAATACAATACAATACAATAACTTTTATTGGATTTCTCGATAAATATTTATGGTTAAAAATTGTTTTTTTTATTTAAATTAGCTGCTCCAATTAAAGCAATCAATAAACCCTGCAGTTATAAATAGAAGTATGATGCATCTGGAATGAAAAAGGTCTTACATTGGAATACGGGGCCAAGCAAGATCCATGCCCCTTGCAACGCCGGAGCCACCACCATAAAGTCGATATGAAGATTTTTCTAAAGGAAGCAGCATATGCTTAAAATTTGTTTACAATCAAGACGCAGAGGTGCTGATGCAAGCGTTTTACGTCTGCTTGCAGCAGCACATCGCTAGAGTTGTCACGTGTTCCGTTTCTCGTAATAGCGTTACAAAAATACCGCAACGTCAACGCAGACCATTAGCACTGTATTTGCTTGCGCTGTCGGAAACGACGTATAGAAGTGGTGTGTTTGACGAAGATATAACTGCTTTTCAATCGCTAACACCGTCGTGTCTGCAAAGCTAGTAGGGCACAAAGTGCACCGTTCCCACTAATGCGACTTATCGTGCCGTGTCGTGACGGCGGAGAATTTTATTACTACCGCTCGCATCATTAAAAACTGTTCTATTTACCACCTGAGGAAGTGATGTGCTTCATGAAGTAGTTGTGCTGCAGCTGGAGACCCAGCACAAAGGTACCGACTCAATCGTCGGTGTAACGGAGGTAACTTCTATACTGAAGTATTTCCTGTAGTGTACGGTGTAAGCGTGCTCTACCTGAGCTACTCAATAGACACCTAGACACCACGCACAGGCAATTGCGAATTTGCTTTATGATGTTCCCGTAGCGTTATATAGAATTGATATCATAGTTGCTGCCTCGACATGAGCACCGTATGCCAAAGCATTTATGGGCACATGTATAGAAATGCAAAGTTAAGCTATAAGCAGCACAACCTCTCGAGAAAAAAAAATGCAATTATTAATGCAAATTGTAGTATACTCGGCATTATTAATCCGGCCCTACTCACAAGCAAGCTTCGAGTCGAAGCTGCTCAATGTAATGGCAAAGGCCTGAAGGGGGCAAAGAGGCCATCGGAAGTCCATAGTAAAGAGATCTTTTCCAACGCGACCAAATTGAAGCACAACTGTCTCTTGATCCTCCGGAGTCACGAGCTGAAAATTCTTGACAGATGCCATGGTCACGCGGCCATTAAAGTTAAGTACATAGGCACACACTTGGTCATTCCAGCGCGGTGGTTTGTTAATTAAGTACGTAAGGTTCGTGTGGTCTTGCTCTTTGCACTTGTTCACCATCTCGTCATCTTTACTCAATGGTCGCCACACTACACGATTGCCATCCTCACGCACGCGGGGCACGCAAACTTTCATCTTCCTCGGACCACGGTGGCCCAAGACGTTAGCTGCGTACATAGCAATGCCCAATTCCTGACGAATAGTAGATGAATTGTTCGTAAGAGTCTGTTGATCAACATCTTTCGGACTAGACCCGTTGTCATAGATTGTGAATTCGGTACCCAAAAAGTTGGCACGCAGCTTGCCAACGTAATTGTCACTTCCACGACGGAGCAAATCCCCTCGTTGAAGCGACACAAGGTAATTACTTGTGCGGTTTTTCGGACGTTTCTTCGCCGTAAGCAAAAAACGGTCGCCTTCCTTCATATACAAGCAGTATTCTGGGAACATCTTGTTTGTGCCAGACTTGTTGCGCTCAATATAGCACTCTACTATGTCGTAGGCCTTTGGAATAGGACGCATTGTGAAGGCGCGCATGTCCGTTATGTCAAGCTTAGGCTTGCGAACACTTGTAGTGGCATCGCGTCCATTATTTGGATCGCTAGAAGGAGCGGTGTGACGATTGCATCCATCATCAGATGAAGCGTCCGACGCAGACCTAGACCGCGATCTTGAGCGTGAAAGAGATTTCGAGCGGGATCGAGAGATTGAACGTCCTCGTGCACTCGTCTATAGCAAATGCATGTCACTTTAAAGCTTAAAAGTAGGTTGCCAGCGACTTCTGAACTTACGTTATAAGTAGAGCCACCACGGCCGCCCGAATTACCTCGACGACCGTAAGCATCACCATCACGTCCGCCACGTTTGCTAACGACAAAAGAGAGTAAAATCAACTTGAACCCTTACACCGATCAAAATAATCTTCACCTGTCACGCTTATTGCTCTTGGTTGGAGCGCCATCATAATCATTGTCACGGCGATTGCGTGCACCTTTCGGAGTACGCGGACGACCACGATTGGAGTCATCACTGTCGCTTTGATGGTCTCGAGTCCTACGGTCACGGTCATAGTCACGAGAATGGCCGCGATCTCCTCGAGCTCCGCGATCCCGATCCCAATCTCGGCTGTTGTCTCGATGACCACGACCTCGATCGTGGTCAAAGTCGTAATTGCGATCCCTATCACGGGAGCCACCGCGGCGATTAAGACGGCGGTCATCGTCACTGTCGTCATTATCGCGGCTGCGACGAGAAGTGCTTTGACCTTCGTAGCTATTACGGCTGCTGACTTTTCCTGCATGACGTCGACTTGCAGAGTCCCCGTCTAGTTCATCGTCGTCTCGGCCAAACCGCCTGGTAAAATAAACCACAAAAATGACTAATAGCACGCAAGAAAAGTAGAATCAGACATACGAAGGTCTTTCATCAAAATCCATCGACCGTGGAGCCGAGTACTGCTTCGGAAGAGAAGAGCGTACAACACCTGCATCAAAACCAAATATCGTCGTATGATGGCACTCAAAAACCCGACACTATACACCACGCTTACCCCCTCCCATGCGTTCTTGAATTTTCTTTTTCTGTAGTTCTCGTTGCTGATGAATAACACTAGAGCGAGCACCCGAAATGTACTCGACGCCTCCGAGTACCTCTTCTACGTCATCGTCATCCTTAAGAGAGTTTGGATGCGTGGACACATCAGTAATGTGGTCTTCTAGCGTAAGAATTTCCACCGCGTTTGACACACCATCGTCACGACTTCCTCTCTTTCGTTCCCTTGATCCATCACGAAGGGAGGCGTCGTCGTCAAACGACGAGCTGTTCATAAACATGGTCTATGCCTGAAGATACCAGTAAATAATCCTCGAACGCGTTTGCTTACAGTGAAAAGCTCAACTATAACGTCTCGAGAGGATGGGTTACGGAGAATGCAACCGCCAGCCATCTCCACTATTTCAAGCATCTAACCGAAAATACATTCATATGACGCATGTGGAATGGTAAGTATATACTTACCGCAAGTATCCCCTTTAGCAGGTTTGGGCAAACCGGTAGAATATCGTGACGGCTGCACCAGTCGACAAAAATCATCAATGTACTCGCGTGAAAAACTTGAGCGGTTGTTGCGGCAGGCCAAAGTGACGACGCAGAGCATACAAAAGGTGTCACAGTGGATGCTTACTCATCGTCAGAATCTCAGTGAAATGGTGACGCTCTGGAGCGATCTTGTCCGAGAGGGCAAGGCAGAGCACCAGATCGTGTACCTTTACGTGGCCAATGACGCTATGCAGGTCGGCGTACGCAAGTTTGGGCGCCACATTGCCGCAGCATTTGAGAAGAAACTTGTCGACATATTCCAACTTGTAATGCGGGACGGAGAGGAAAAGGTGAAGCGCTGTGCTATTAAGATTGTGGGCATCTGGAAAGAGCGTGCGGTCGTCTCGCTGCCTTTGCTGGCCATGTTAGAGAACGTATGTGCCGGCAAACCTCCAGTGTACGTAGTAACACTACAAGTTTCGGATGTGTAGAGTTATATTCTTACAGCTAAGCGGAACTTATTGTGCAGAGAGGAGACTTTTGAGACCGACGAGAAGCTCGAAGAGAGGAAGGCTAAGATTCTGCTGGAAATGACAAGCGATGCGGCTGCGGAGCACGTGTTAGAAGACATGACAGAGGTTGTTGAGTCAAGTGTTACCACGCAGCTGGCCACACGTCTACAAGACCTAGTGAATGCAACTATCAGCGCTGATATGCTAAGTGACAGAATGTTTCAGCTGGAGTCAAGCATCAGTGTCTTTCACCATGCGTGTGGAGAGATAGACGAGGAAGAAGAAGCTGATGTCGTTGTGATCGGTGAGGAACACATGAGGAATTTTCCTACTATGGGAGGCATCGCCTGGAGCAAGATGGACCAGCAGGTGTACGATCTAGATCTCGATAACAGTCGTGGGCATGTCGAGCAGTATCGAATTAATCTTACGAACCAAGCGACAAAACGTGAATTACTGATAAAAGAGCTTCGAGAACTAGAAAAAAGGGATTTATTTTCATTCTCGTCGATCACGCTAGAAGAAGCAGACCAGCAAGAACGAGCCCTCGAGAAACTTTATGGATTAGCTTGTGAAGCTGAGGCGGTGGAGCTGAAGCAGCTGGAAGAACAACGCGCTGAATTTCGTGCGAGACAAGAATCAATGGCCGCTTCCGCTACGGATCCGTTGTATTCTGGGTATAAGCCACCCGAAGAATTGTACCCTTCAACGACTGCAACATCGTCAAGCCATGGACGAAATGACAGTGGAAACAGTCATCTGGGTTATCGCACGACTTCTCGCGAGTTCGATCGAACACAGCAGCCTACACTCCGCCGCCACAGTAGTGCCTCGATAGTCACAGGTCGTGACGAAATAAATAACGGATACAGCAATCACCGGTACATCGGACAGAATGATAGATACGACGAATCAAATGACCGATACGGTGTGGACAACTCTGCGACTACTAAGCGACCAAAAGTACACCATTCGCACAGTATGGACTTTCAAAATGGACAGTGGCAGCATTTCCGGAGTGGAAATTTGTCAAACCCTTACACTGTCGGGGAACGAGAACAATCGCCTTTTTCGCCTCGGAATGATCGATATACCACGCGGAGGGACCACTATCAAGCACCGCCGCCGCGTCATGGACGCCGCACGCGATGGGATTCCATGCCTGAGGATCGAAACAGCAGCATACACTATGAAGACCGACGATGGTGACTCGCCATTGCACACGTATCGTCCTATTAAAAATACTATAATAAGCGTAGCGTAGCAAACTGAACAATTTCAGCTTAATTTTGAAGGCTACACCGCTAGTTTGCCTTGCCAGTGCAAGACAAATTGGTATTCGGTGTTAATGGACGTGTGCATTGAACATGAGTGAATGACATAACCAGATTAATAAAAAGAGCGCATAAGTTAGCTTTAAGTCAACATCTCAGAATACACTTTGCGTTACAACTCCACAATGTCTCCTTCCACTTCTACCAACTCTTGACGAGGTGGTGGAAGAGCTGCACGCATCGGCATTGGACGAGCAAGCATCGGCTGTTCTCGCGCTTTAGTAAAACTACTCGAGCTGGACAAGTCTACGATCGAAAAAGACTCAACCTTTTCGCCGAACCCAGATAAATCGCTGTGCAACGATGCCTGATCGTCAGTGTTCGTAGAAGTTTGCGTTACAGGTTCCAGCTTCATCCTCTTCTCTTCGGATTGATCGCTTGAATCCAAATTACGCTGTTGAACTTGACAAGAATTAGCCTTTTCTTCCGCTTCATCCTCCGATACATCAGACACCTCGCTAACATCAAGCAGCTGCAGACTCGAGGATAACTCACATGCTTCACTACTGGTGGAGACATGACGAGGAGATTGGACAACTCCTTTGCCTGCAGCGATCAGTTTGCCAAATGGTGCTTCTCGAGCTTCCTCTTGACGACGTGTGGCTTCACTATCGTCTTGCCCACCACGCCTTCTTCCAAAAAAACCAATGAATGAGTTAGAGATGGACGACGCGAGGCGATTCATGTGAAAATTAGTAACTTCTCCAACCGAAGGCGATGCAAAGTACGTGTGGCATGCTCCACAGCGCAGGCAAGCGGTAGCAGGAGGCACATAGCACACCACGAAGCATCCAGGACACTTGACGTGAATGTTGACACCCATATCTCGCGCCAAGAAGTTGGTGCTGTCTTGTAAGTCCGTGCTGATCTTGTCCAGAGTAGACCGAATTGTGTAGTCACACTGCACGCACGTACGATTATCGCCATCATTTATAAAACCACATCGCGAGCAGAATATTTGCGCCGGTGCTGCCGTTGTCACGAGAGAGTAAAAAGGAAAATGACATTGCGAGCACTCCTTAGAAGCTCGTCGATTCACTATACCACTATTTTTCTATCAAATTTACTGTAATACAAAGCCCATATCGTATTCACTTTCAAATTCTTACCATTTACCACACTTCCAGCTTCCGTCTACCTGCACATCATGCGTCGGAGGCTTGACTTCTGCTCTACAAACACATTTTCATATCCACCGCAAGTTAGTTGGCTGTTCTACAAAAACCTGTAAAACTAGCAACTGACGCACCCGCACATTCCACATGAAGAGACGTCTGGTGCGTTTAGAAATGTGCTGCAACCACAGAAGCGTCAAATTTTTCGTTGCAATACTCACGTAGCAATGATGTGCTTTGAAAAAGGCTCTTACCACGTAATGCAGGCCACCTGGATATCTACTCCACCCGCCACCATCTTGTGCTCGATCATTCTGTCAAATTAGCAGTATTAGACGCTTCGAAGTCGCTCTTACTAAGGTAAACGCCGCTACGTACGTCTCCATTCTGTCTATTTTTTTCTTGCTGAGAAAAGCAATACGAAAAGAATGACACTAACTAAACTCGCTTAAGTGACTTCAACCACGCATGAAGTTGCCGTTTAAGGTGACGACGGAGCGCAGCCCACTACTTGCAACTTTTGTGAATGTACGCCAACAAAAACATTACCCCCAACTAACCGCTTTAGATCTCCGTGCGCCAATTAAACAATTTTACATATTAATTAGAAAGTAAAGAAGCAGGAAAAGTGCATTTGTTCTTTTACTGTGAAGCTTAAGGAGACAGCGATACAGCTTTTCGAGAAAAAAAAACTTTTGACTGACGTACTTGTGTTCGAATAGGTGCGTCTATCAGTGTACATTGAGTATCTATCTGCTAAATTTGATTTTTTTCTTTGGCAAAAGAGCTTGAGTATTTCATCTCATGGAAGCGTCCATTTCGGTTCATGCCTGCCGATTCGCAAACGTCGCCTGCACCAGCACTCAAGTCAAAAATGGAGCTGCAACGAGTAGCCGTATTAAGTCTCGATGAGAAAAAACTTTGAGAGCTTATTTGTGCCTAAACATGCTCATGTTCAGCATGTATATATCAGCTAATTTCACGTTTTCGTCTTTTACGAAACCATTCGTTGCTTCGATCGAATGAAATTTTGCTTTGTCGTTCTTTAACGGCAAAGCAAGTGGCCTGTCGACGAGCTGTTCGGCTCAAATCACGGGCTATTATTCGCCGAAATTTTCAACGACGGTGGAGTGCAAAACTTCTTAAGCACGGGAAAAAGAGAAAAAACGCATTTAGCGCGACCAGCAACGCGAAGGCAAACGACAATCAATGGTTCATTTGGCACCCCTTCCAGCCAGTGAACTCAGGGATCAGACAATAAGCTTTTTTATAGATGTAGCTTCAAAGGCATCATGGTCTTTCAGACACGGTAGTGTCCGTTGAAACATCCAGCATCCTTCTACGTTTTGACAAACGCTGCTCCAACTACCAGTTTGCAGACCATTCAAGAAGGCTAATGGCAAATCGTGTGTGCAAAGTCACACTGCGCAGAATATGCACTAAGGCTGATTTGATGGACCAACATTGGTTGAGTTCGCAATAAACAATGCGGCTGACGAATTTACAGGATTCGTACTATTTTATGTAAATGAGCTGGATTTGCGCCAAATGTTTGAGTCAAAAATGCTTCGAAGAAAAGAGGGACTGATTCTCTACAAGGCTTTTTTTTAGACTTTAATTTGTTTCCTTCAGTAACCATCTGCAATAAGTCGGCTAAAAATTTCATGCAGGACAATGCAATTGCATTGGCTAAGATCAAAAACCATAGATAGATTTAAGAGATGAAGATTAAATATTTGCACTCAAAGGGAATACAGTAATTAATCGATGCTGATGCCAATTGCTCAAAAGATAAGCTCGGAATTTTCGAATGTCGTTTCGCCAAGTTTTTAGCAATTTTGGAAAGTTATAAAATTGTGTTTTCAAAACGATGTCGACGCACCCAAGATCTATGTGAGGCTTTCTAAGGGTCTTTGATCCTTGGTACTTAGAGTCGTATGTGAGTCCCAAGGTTTGTCCTCCCGCTCGGCATGATTTATATCGAAAATAAAAGTGGCCGTACCGTGGCTGATAATGCCCACATATTAGCCATTAGATTGATAGTATAAGGATGTGCGCTTCAGGCGGTCGGCTAATTCGCAGCTCACGATAAAGAAATCGACGAATCAGCGTAGTTTGGACTCCTCGAGCTGGGATTTACTACTTTTGAGTGATGTAGAAACAAGGCTTCATTCAATGCCATGTTGGCTAATCTTTTCGGTGTTTTTCGTTGAATTTTCACATTATAAATGTCAGCATGGTGATGCCAAAAATTGCTTCGCGATATTGTGGGTGCCTCTTTGTGAGATTTAAGAGACAAGTTGATTCAATCTGGTAATACTAACGGGAGAAACTACTTAAAGTGACCTTGGCGACGACTTCATTCGCGTGAGCGTCAAATTGATTACAATTGCTGCCAAATGTGGCGAGGTCACACAATAGCTTATACAAGAAAGGCAATCAGAAAGATTACATTCTTTCTGTGAACGATCGATCACTATCCTCGGTATTAGAGGGATCGATCGACTTGTGCAATTAAAAATACTAATTGTTTCTAATATCCTCCGTTCATCGACCCTAACTTTATACGCAAAAGAGTAAGCTGCAATTTAAAAGATTTTTTTTATTATTATGATTGGATACTCATTCTTTTGAAACCGGAATGCCAGCTTACACTAGCGGTCGCTGACACTGAAAGATATTACAGAGCAAGCGCCCATGGTATCACTAGATGTCGCCGATACTATTTCTTACAGGCGATGTCATGACTCATCTGAATTTGCGTACGATAAAATGTAAGCATTATTGTGGGTAAAATCGGACATAGCTGACTCAAGCTTTTGCGAAACAAAGCTTGAGTGTGTTTTTATCTTTGAATAGCAGCCGCCAAACAATGTAAAGCACTGCGGAATATACGATGTACACACGAAAGCTTCATCTATCAATATAAAGATGAGAAAAGTGATATCACTTTGTCGCGGTAAAGCATTTTCGTGCCAAGGCAATTTTTGTTTATGAATAGATGCCTTCACTAAAGCTTGTTTCGATCGGCGAAATACAAAGATATATATGCTTCTTTAACTAATTAGCATTGAGAAGCAGCAATATACATTCGAGACCAACGCTATACTGTGAATGTTTTTTTGCTACTCTGTAAATATAGCACGTGAACACAGCTATCTACACCCCTCATTTGCAATCGATTATTACTATTATTAAAAACTCTGTAATATATTTCGTGTAATAGGACAAGTCGAAGCAACTTGTCCTCCTTGAACTAGACGTCACTTTTAATGCGACAGAAAGTCTTTGATATGTGCAGAAATTCTGAATCTCGTCTGTGCAGTCCCTGTCGTTGAAAAGGCTCACATTGCTTTCCTGGCAGTGGCCATTGCCAATGTAATGTAATGTATTACGTTATCGCGTTGCCAAGTTATGCACGTGCTAGGCTCAGTCTGGCTAGTCCACGGCATAGAGTGGTGTCCGCATACGTCGGGTCTCGTTCGGCGGGCAGTGCAGCCAGCACCGAGGTCGTGAGGGTCTTCCGTTATTTCGTTTAGCTCTGACTCGGTAAGAGCGCAGATGGCGCCCGGTGCTGGAGACAGTTGCGTCGAGGGTGAGACTCGTTAGAGACCTGCAGATGCCCGAGAGCACCTGCCCGAAGCGCGCGAGCATTTAGCCCCCGCGCTTGGAAGAAGGGCGTCACCCGAACCTTTTCGCTGCCATTGCCAAGTATACAGTATTTCATACTGTGGACGAGGTTAATCTTGTGTCTTATTCTCCTATTGGGTGTGAGCTTATCAAAAAGTTAATACTGTATTTTATAATACAAAATGACCGATCTGTCCACATCTGATTTCTAAACCAAAAAATAAATTTTTTGGGCATGTCTAGCCAAGGTGTAGCGTCCGCTGCCTATACGACTAAAGCCTTTTTTGTCTATAACAAAGAACGTATGTATTTTGTTTGGAAGACTTTTCTTCTTTTGCAACGCTACCTTATAAGTATATTTAAAAACTATCTCGGCCAAGGACCTAGCCTCAAGCTGTTGAAAATTTAGTAACTCTGATATGTCCGGCAGTTTCTTCAATCGGAGTGTAGTTTTTGTACTCAGCGATCTACAACTATTTCTGTAGACAATGTTCCTTTGTTAAACACGGGGCATTCGTGACACCTAGGATTTTATACTATACTGTATCATTTTTTACACTTAGCAGAGCTATGCTACCTGTCTTAAATGCCCATCTGATAGATATGCGACCCATTGCGTCTTCAAAAAGCCAATGTTTCTCACGTGTGGAGCTTTGCTACCCGCAATCGGTAGCACCCTGCCACCCATCTGAGAAATTAGTCTACCCAGATAATGAGGGCTACTTTTGCGGTTTTGGCAGCAGGAGCTACCAATCGAGCTAAATTACCCGCTAAAAAAGTTGTAAGGATGTTATCTTGCCTACTTCTACAAAAATGTCAGTAGCTTTGATACCTTTCAGATTTATCTCGGGTGTAAGCTTCCCTAAGCTATCTTCAAAAAGTCATAAATACAACGAGGGTAGAAACAAGACTCATCAAAGTCCTGTTTTGCGAAATCGAGCGACAAGTACATGTGACCTTTCCCCGCCATTTGATTCAAATTTGTGGATTTCTAGCCATAGTATGCTCAGAACCAAGTTCTGCTTGCCCATATCAAGGTCAAGTAATACCCATTTACTGTCAAAATACAAATCGTCACAGTCAGATCTACTTATATCTTACAGACATTTAAATCCGATCCGTTAGCCAAACGAATCGAGATTGACTGCTTTATGTTGGTCTCATTTATAATGTCAGTTAGACCAACTTTATTGACCGCAAAATCTTAAAGGTCCACGATATTTCCGACGCACTAAAGTCTGCAAGAACAAGTATGCGAGTACAACACCTGATCATTCTCCCTAACATTGATTATGTCCTCAGGAGCCTTATTCACATGCTCATGATTTTTATGTTGTCTTGTGCGAATTCTGCCGGCTTTCAAGCGACACGAAGGTCCAATTTAATTACATCTTCGCAACACACACGCACCATAAGTCCTAATTAACCATAGCAAAAATCAGTTGCTGCTGTGCTCGACAAAAGAAAGGCCCCTTGGGCAGAGACCAAAAATTGTGAGTTTGATAGCATCAATATTCTGGGTCCTATACGGCGAGTAATTGTCCATCTAGGGCATTCCGAAAGGGTTGTCGATCCAGGGTATTCCGGAAGGGTTGATCTTTTTTGTAACTGTTCCCCTTTAGAAGAGCGACTTTAATCGCCTCTTCAATTGGTGTGGCCTGCGCTCTAAACATATAAGTGATAGGCAGGCCTATTCTTCGTCCAATTTTGAGCACGCATACCTTGATTAGTTTGAGTAATGGATATTTATGACGAAAGCCGTTGGTTTCTTAACCCCGAGCTCATGCTCTTCTTGCATTTCAAAAAAAGTACGTGAGCGAAGAGCGCCAAGAGGAATGTTCCTCAAAAATGAGTTTAAAAAGGTACAAAGCACTACAGTGTTTAAGGATTGGTCTCATCTAGAGAGAGAGCATCATGCGCCTGTAATCATGTGGAATCCCATGATCATCCCATTGTCTCAATTCGAATAAAACGCTTTTTTATTAGAAGAGAAACCTTGAAGCTTGACCGTTCTGGACCCCATGCCAGGCTCTGCTCTGGAGGCTGCTCCGAAACATCGACGTTGCTCTTGGAGCTTGGGTGTCATGACACATTCCAGCCGCTAGACAGCAGGAGGTGCTGCAAACGCAGTTGCAGCTTTTTACGCCAATAAATCGTCCGAGTGACGCGAGATGCTTGTCTGGCCTACGTGGAAATTTATTTTATTATGTTGGAGCCTTTGCGAGGTATCAATTGGTCTATCTATCGGCGTGGGCGTAAACGTTTTGACGTTTTGATAAGTACGACTAAGGGGAACGAGGCGTTGCATAAAGAAGGCTTGTGAGAAAAAATAACGCACGCCTCTTCTTTGAAGACCAAACTTAAATGTCCTCAGACTCGACGTGTGCACGAAATTGCAGTCTATCAACTCTTATGGGAATAAGATTATTTTCCTTTTCTACTCGGACCTTCAATTCTATAAATTCACTATGTTCAACACTGCAATTAAGATAAAATATGTTTTTTTCGAATTATTAGTTTATTTGGATTTTCAAGCCAATATCCTGCCGTGCCCAACCTAGACACGACCATGACGTGAAATTGGAAGCCGTTTTTTACCACAAAAGCTCGGCTTTATGTAGCAACCGATTTCAAATCCTGTTATTAATCTTTGCACAACAAAATTTGAATATTGAATAGTCTTTCGTTACATATGTTCAAGGAGTTTTAAATTATGGTGCTACTGGTGAATCAGTATTTTTTCTATGCGTATAATTTACCTATATCGACTGTGTAGAAAAGTTTAATTTGTGTAGCATCATAATTAGACAGTAGATTTGATCCACTATGACTACATAACGATTACTAGAAAAAAGATTGCAGGGGATGAACCGACCAGTTACATTCGATTTGCAGCTAGTTTATGTGAATCGGAGATGCTGCGATCTACTCGCGTATTATCAGCGATCTACAAATCGGATTCGCAGTTTATGACAAGGTGATAAAGTGATGTGATCAAATGTGACGACTGGAATTTACCAATTGAACGTATCTACTTTATCAATAAATCTGTTCATCTCCGCCCTATAATTCATGGCGTTTTCGGTCTTTTCATGAGAGGCTTTTTGCATGACTAGTGGGTCAGACGACAAGACAAACCTTTAAAATGGTGAGCCCATGGGTGATGAGGCAGCTTCAACAATATTCTTATCAGCCTTAACCTATAGCAGCCTTAATCGTGCGAAGATCTGGGTGAGTGCTTAACGATGAGCACGCAGCGCATCTCATCAAGATTACCGCCCAAAGGTGGAGATTTTCACAGACCATTCAACACAGTAAAACCACCAAACGATGTTGAAGTTAGCGTGCTTTCCCGCAGCGATTAAATGGGAGGCTCTGCATAAGCCTTTCGAGTTTGACCGGATTTCTGGCGTGATAACGTTTCAAGGTCTGCTGCCCACGACATAAGTACACTATTTGTGGAAAAACCTTGAATGGATGCGCAGCCTTTGCTCATGCCATCATAGCCGTGGCTTATCACAATGGCAAAGAGCTTAAAAGTAGTGAATTTTGAGGCACTTCAAAAGTCGAAAGAACCTTCATAAGAGTTAACTTGTTCATTCGAAGTGTCCCGGCCGGTAGCCTCTTTTTTTGGCTGTCGGGTTGTTGCTGCGATTCTTTCAGAAATCCACGAAAGTTCGTCGTTTTTCGCTTATTAACGTAAAATCATTGAGTCTCAGTGGCGAAAGATGCAACAGATTATTTTACAAAACCGAGGTTTCGTAATGAAGGCTGAAATTCCGTTGAAAGGAGTTGATAAAATGTATCTCCTGGTTCACGACGGTCATTTTATCGGCATATATATCGATTTGCATGTTTAGAAATACTGAAGGATACCGTTAGAGATAGTTCCTGCCTTAAATTGCACAGTAAGAATAAGCGCTAATAAAATTATAGACAGGACCAAAATACTACAAACTAGACAGTTTGATTTAAATCGTGTTAGCTTAAGAACAGTCTTGGAACCGCATCTAATTGCACGCGTCGATCCCCTTGAGATCAAAGTGAAAAGCGATCTCGAACTGGAATATCGTGTATTTTCCTGCATGCCGCATCGTGCAAGATGTACGGTGTAATCCGGTCACAAAGTTTGCAGGCTGAAGACCTGACTGACATTGTTCGATAGCCAAGTAGTGACTTCTCATTTCATATTAATATCTTGTAGAACAATTGACCTTTATCCCTCTTATTAAACTATCTTTCCACATCCTTAATCTTATTCGATTTCAGGAAATACCACACGAAATAATTAGAGCGGCTGAGTATTATTTCGCCAAATTCTAGAAAGGAGTAGCGCTGAATTGTTTTAGCAATTTTGTCGGACACAGAAAAGCGAGCGCGAACCCCTTAGGGCGATTTTGTAGTCGCTTGAGCTGTTTGTACGTAGACGGACCACTTGAAGGCGTGACCAAGGGCATTTTGTAGGAATCATCGAAACTACAAAAGAAGAAAAGTTTGTAGCCAAGTTTTCCCGTAAACGGCATGTGAAGAAACAACTTTTGCCGGACTCGAGTAATTCATTGTAAGCATTGCTTCGAAGAGAACGAAAAGGCATATGCTACAAAAATTTTCTACGTACATCATTTTTTCGCAGACTTAAAGTAAGCTAATTTCAAAGTACGACACAATTACTTAAAAAAGACGGCTGCAAGTAGCACGTTGTGCCAACTTTATGTCATAACCCCATGTTAGGTGTGATCGGCGATCGTTTCAAAAGCGATAAAAAAGAGTTGTCGTCGAATTGCTCAGCGCGAGCAACGAGTGGAGAAAGGATTTGTTGTGTAGCTTAGCAACTGCCTACGTAGTGACGACACCCTAGAAAGTGGAGCTGTTACCGATACAGCTTAATACCGGAGTCACTAGAGATATGACCGATAAGAGTAAGCGATAGGAGGGCTCTTGACGATCGAGCTGTACGTACTGGAGTGGCGCCGGGCAAAATTGATTACGGTGCCAAGAACACCGGATCCGCCAACCTGTCGAGAATAGCTTAAGCGATACGGTCCAAATCCATTCAAATCCCATAACATGGGGCCTGATTCATGTCTGATGGATCCTAGGTTTACGTATTCCACCTTTAAACTACTCCTTGTTTACTTCCGACGATTCGTGCCTTAGGCTTCCTTAGAGACCGCTCAAAGAATTGTATCTCTTGTGGCGGAGTATTTCTCGCAAAACTTGGAAAGCCCTTGAAAGAAGCGACACAGCTGCTTTGCATTACACGTTGTTGGGGACTCCAAACCTTTAGTAGTTCTTGACTTGATGCTGCTTGCTAATTTGGTTGGGTATGTCTCTACGAGACATAGACCTGTTTAGGCACCAACTCAAGGATCCAAACGGCGAAACATATACGTAATTGATCAGGTCGGCTACTGTGCGAGGTAGTTTTTACCCGTGCCTTGCTTAGGCAGCCTTTTCTGTATAAAACTTGACTGCTTTCAGTAGCAGGTGCAAAGTCAACAGATGTCCGGATAGACTCAACCATCTATGTGGATTCTTAGGTTTGTAGCGTTTGGCGCAAAAATCCTTCCAGCAACAGTCACACCGGACCGGCGATTTGCGATGTCCAAATAGGTTTCATCTTTATTTAATAGTTAAGCGTCTTCCTTCTCACTTTTATCTGCCAATCCTACGATATTTGGAAAAAGGTAGTTTTCTTGTTGCCTCTCAAGCAAATTTACAAATGTGGTCTAAGCGGGAAGAAGCTTTAGTATTCGAATCCAGCCACCATGGACGAATTGGTTTAAGTCTGTGAGCTTACATTTCGTTCCTCATCCTCGTGGGTAAAATTTAGCTCACCCCAAAGCATGACCAAAATTTCGTGGAATAAATTCAAAGCGTCTTCCACCACAGGCAGCTGAGCCAAAGCTAATTAAACGACTGTCGTGATCACTTTGCAGCAAAAAAACGCACAGCTTACAAACGAATACTTTGGCATCAATGAAAAAACTTCATTAGTCAACGCACGCAATAACATAAGTGCTCCAGCCTACTGTAGTTTGAGAGTACCGAAGAAAGTCACCCGCGCCTCACATCTGTATGAGAAACACCACCTCCTGCGCGACTGAATGCATAAACTTGAGGTTGCTGTCAGGGATGGCCCTAACAGTCAAGCCGCGCCGTCTTGGCGGTGCTTTCAGATCATTATAGTCTTGAGGCAAATGTATTTCTTTTGACTTTATCACCTTGTGCGATCAACCGCTGCCTGCTACATGAAGACATGAAGTGCAACGAGCAGAGTTGTGGTTTTCAAGAAGTAGGGCATGGACAAGGTCAAGCTTCTATGACGAAAGGCGAACGCTGATTGCAATAGGGGTGGGCGCTCAGCTGGAACATCGTTTAGTCCTCATGATGGTGTGTGGTTAATACACACCATCGCATTCGGGAATAAAATCCGGTTGAAACTCCATGCACCGTTCATGACTCATCTTGCTGCATAGTATAGCAGCGGAAGAGCGTTCGCTTAACATGCGAGTAGTACAGATGTCTATAATTTTTTTCCAAAATCTGTGTAAGATAGTGGTCATTACCTCACCAAGTGGTGATGCAAATTTGGTTCCGCTATTAAGCCATTTTTCTCAAGCAATTGGTGGTAGCACAGCCAGTGAGTGATTCGATATACAAATTACTTGGTTGGTGAGATTTCTGCCGTTTTGCTTAAGGAAAGCATTCATTCAGATCTCTGGGATTTGGGTTTACTAAGATTTAGTATGAGACACAGTTCTATCTTCTCCTATTCTTCGACAGGGTTTAAAGTGAGGTCTGTGGATTTCCAATAGCTCGTGATTACTAGAAAGGTATGTTAGCTAGCGAGAGTGCCGGCCGCGGATCTGATCCTCTGAATATATTTGATAATCTCTGTATTTGGCCACCAACTGGTAGATGTGGGACCATCATTATGTCGTAAAAACCTAAAGTTTTGCGGGAGCCCTAATGACCGCATCATGTTCGTTTTGATATTTTGAGCTTCAGGTCTTCGCTGTCTTAAAGAACGGCACGAGATGAAGCTTCAAAATCCAAACTCATAGTAAAGCAGACTGTTTGTTCTTTCATAGCGATACCGTGCGATCTTGCTCAAGAAGCTTACTACTTGACCTGGCATCTATGCTTGCAATAAAAAATGGCGCCAAGGGATTAAGATGCCTGACAAATTTATTCGACAATGAAGGTCTCAACCCTGCTGATTTATGCCATCTTACACCCTGGTCCACATCAGCGAATATTATATAACACAAAAAAAACTAATAGTTTAGCAGTTCTGGGGACAAATAAGGTTTTTGTTGCCGTTTTCAAATATTATTACCCTGATAAGACTATAGGAAGCTTGAAGCCCAAACAATACACATTGAGCTTTACCAGTGTATTTTTGATGGCAAAGTACACCATGTTCAGCGTGGAGTAAGTTTGTTTAATAATTTTAAGCTGTCCGGACTGAATCGCCGATAATTGTCGACATCAAATTGTAGTGTTGGTCTTCGACAAAGCCAGACCATGTGTCTGCGGAATACTTTTCTTGATATCGATAAATCCTTGAGCACAACACATTAATTTTTACAATATAATACATAGCGAGTACTTTTCTCGTATGAATAGTTGCAAAGGTTAAGCCACCTTCATATTTTGTTTAGATCGTGACGTAGGTCAAGTTATTTCATCAAGACTACTTAAACCCAATGGCTGCTTACATATAAGGGGTACCCACGAACCTTTAATTTTGGCTTTCTCCAGTAATTTCCGAAGTTTTAAAGCAAATGACTGTGTTTCACACTCTTCGTTTTGGTGAAGCTGTAATTTCTCTTCAGTAAGAGCATCAGGCTGCTTTTTCAAACATTATCATACCCAAAATGGCGGCACTGACGAGGCTCTAATGTGTTCCATGGAAAAGACAGCTAATCTATCAGAGTTTTCATTACCAGGCGGCAGAGTCTACGCATAAAGCTGTAAGACGAAGTCATTACTGGTGCGAGAAATCAAGAATATGCTTAGCGATTTATCGAAAATTACAGTCAATTTTATCAACTTTGTGCCAGCACGACATAATAGCGTCCTGTCTGACCATGCGGTGTAGAAGAGCAGCTAAACTTCTGCCGTTGGACGGCAAAACCTCATCGCGCGGACCAACGCGCTTGTGAGGCCGATGCGACGGTGTCAGAGCTGCGTCAGACGAATTGCGAGATGCTGAACCAGCCTTAAAAGCTGGAGTACAATGTCTCTGGTGGACCAAGGGAAGTAAATGTTCTGCGATTGCGAACATATGGCTCTAACGTGCGGTAGACTTGTCGTGAGATACGCTTTATGCGTACGCTTCTATTACACCAAAAGTCACTGCAGGATAATAATGCTTGAGTTGCCCGACGTAAATGCTGGGTGGAAACGTAGCAAAATGTGTTTAGGTATGTTTGATAGCTATTGACATCTCAAAAAAGTCATATAAATTTGAGCGCGAATTTTATTCGGTAATAATGAAAATAATTTTTTGATCGTCCCGAAACTATTCATTTGCGACAATGCCAGACTAGCAGGTCATCCATCATGTACAAATTGGAAGAGCAGTAAACAAGGTAAAAAATGTCAAAGCTAGCTTCTGTGTCGACTCGTCGCGCAAAAGCTTCGACACATAATTGGCCGAGAAGAATCGGGACTTAAGGCTGCCTCAGTCTGGAGTGGAACTTGTATCGCAGCTACGCAAGAAATCCTCCAGCACTCGATTTATTTATCCTTGTCAGAGTGCGCAGTAACAGCATCAATTACGAAAACAAAACTTCTGTGCGACCTCGGCAGTTGGCATTCGGGATCCGTGGGAAATCCCAATACTGAAAAAAATACAAGGAAGCCTGCGACGAGTACAATGGCTTTACGCACCGACAAACCTCACCCGCACACAAGCCCGCTTGTACAAATGAAGGCAGTCAAAATTGCACGACACTGCCGCAAATGTCTGATCGCAGCCTGCATGAACGCTCATTGGCGTACCATGATAGAATTTGCGCTGACTATATCCATTCGATACGAAGAAACGTAAGGGATCCAGCTTGTTGATGCTGTAAAGAATTAGCTCTTTGTTGAAGCGGTAGTTTTGACTTGCCGATCTAGTGCGTTCAATCATTTATCGCCTCTAGTACAGATTGTGCTGACCCGATGAGCTGCTTACATTTCTTTATCGGTGATACGCTCGTCAAATTGACGCTTGACATGCAAACTATGCGATCAAGTCTTTGTCGTCAGATCACTGATAGCCTACATATTGTCATGGAACTTACTTCATGCTTTGCAAGAGAACACCCACCAGAATATCGCTCTTAAGCAGCTTGTAATGTACCTCAAATAGCACTACAAGACAAATATAAAACTATCAATCCATGCACTTGAGAGAATAGGACTATATATGTAGCTTCACGTAGCAACTTTGCGTAGCAGATAGGCTTTAAGGCAAATAGAAACGACAACAATTTTCATGACAAAGGTGTGCCTTTTACAGCAGAGTACAGTGACTAAATCAATCTTGCGTACTTCGTCGTGTAAGTATATAGATCATACGTCAATCCAAGCCACCAAATAGCTAATAAATGCTGGTTATACACTGGTGAAAGCCATCTTTTCTTTTATGCCCGTACACCGTCTTTGCTCACATATCAGCTCGGCAACGAAGGTTTTGACTACACTTATATAATCGGCGGTAGACGGCTTACGTGCACACGGCTCGTGTAGATAGAGCATCTATTCGTTATGCTTTATATGATCTTCTAATGCACTAAAAATGATCTTGTAGTGGATGTGCACGAAGATGACGTTTAAATAACTCGGCTCAAAGTCGCGAAGCGTGAGCAAAGCATGCGACACCAAGAAATTACATGTAGTAGGTAAGACTTGTGACATCACCAGTTCCGTGTTCTTCTGACTGCTTAGCTAAAAGCGTGAGCGATATGCTACATAACTTTTTCCTTTTCATACAAGATTCAAACCGGGATACGGAAAAATGCCCTCATGCACACACCTCGCCTTTTTGTGGCGGTTTTTAATGACCTCTTCGATAGTCTTTAGCTTAATCTCGAGATAGAGCCACTGTCGCGTCACACAACATTTCGACCTAGGTGCACGATCGAGCACTTGGCAAACACCTGAACCAAAATTTCAACTAGATTTGTAATAATCTAAATCCCCTCTTCCATATTATGCTTTCTTGGGAGTTCAAAAAGCTTTGTCATCCAGAGGCTCAAAAATGTTTAAAAATCTGTGTAGGATGCATTCGTCTGCACATTGACCTTTGTAATTGTTAATATTGAGAAAATTTACATTTTACAGCATTTGTCTTGCGTAATTTCATATCTTTCTTCTTGTCACTTTAAAAGTTTTTGAGTAGCGTCTCCATCTCGATTGGCAGCTGGTGTATCAGTGCAAAGAGAAACTTCAGCTTGTTCCGCATTAAAAGTTTGACTGATCCTATTTCAACTTCATCAGTAAATCACGTGACGTCTCCGATTTGAAAAATTTCTGCGGAACTGATAATTATTTTTTAAATTGAATCTCTGTACTCAATTCAAAATTACATAATACGACGAATTACGTCAACATTTCATGTTGCAATTTTCTGGCTATAGCTCTACATTGTTTCCTTATCTTCGACGATTTCATTGTATATGTCATTGCTTTTACACAAACTTTAGCAGCATCTTGTGCAATAAAGCCAATCTTCAATTGACATAGTTGGTTATTTTAGATGTAGCTACTAGCTTCAAGAACTTAAATCTTATACTATTCAAATAAAATCTCTTCAAGATTTTCTTACAATACATCCGTACTTGGATCATTACGCCAAACATGGATGTTGTCATTAAAGAGCACAGAAATACATGTAGTCTACCGGACCTCTGCCCAAACTAGCCCATGTTCTGCTCGAGACATTGTCGATGTATGTCATAGTTAAACTATCAGTACCACTATACCTGGCATACAAAGCGGGGCCAAGGGGGTTGTTGTTCCAGCACCGAGACGTCCAACACTGTATGGATTGCTCGAAACCCAAGATCAGTATCGCTAACATTTTTCGATCCATGTATTTGTATTTTAAACAATCATAAATTTAGAATAAAATTCATCTACGAAGTTGAAATGTGTAAAATTCAAAGCTTGAAACACACGATGTATCATATCAGCTAACAGTCAACTCATTGGCTGCAAATTTAAGCGTCCGTTTAAATATTATCGTCCCAGAAGCAGATGTTAGGCATATATGTATATACAAGACGGCAGGTGCTCTCGGGCATCTGCAGGTCCTTAACGAGTCTCACCCTCGACGCGACGGTCTCCAGCACCAGGGCGCCACATGGGCTCTTACCAAGTCAGAATTAAACAAAATAAGGGAAGACCCTCGCGACCTCAGTGCTGGCTGCACTGCCCGCCGAACGAGACCCGACGTATGCGGACACCACTCTATGCCGTGGACTAGCCAGACTGAGTTTAGCACGTGCATAACTTGGCAACGCGATAACGTAATACAATACAATACAATATATATAAGAAGCAAACCGTAATTGAAGACAATCTTGATATACAATAAATTTATGGAGAATGGAAAAAATATACCTTTTTACAAATTCAATGGATAAAAAGCTTCTCCAAAACAAAAAAAAATGATGAAGAAGCAAAAAAATGTAACAATGGCAAAAATATACATGTAGAAAATAAGAAAAAGAGAATTTGCACCTCAAAATAGTAAATTTACCGCATACAATCTTTGGGGAGCCATGAAGGGATGGGTAAAATGCGATGCAAACAGAGAGCTGAGGTAAATTCAAATGCACTTGTTACAAATATGGGAGTCACTACATAGACTGTGTATACTGTTCAAAGTCTTGGCGTAAGTCGGTACTACTAAGTGCACCCTAACCCACAATAAAGCCAGTAAGTCCACCTTTGCACAGCTCGTGCGGGAGTCTCATGGTGCCCCCCGTCTTCGGACGGTAGGGGTGAAAGACTATGGCAACCCGACGAATAGGGTAAAATGGGCTGAGCGGAGTAGGTACGGTGCTGTGGAAAAATACGTGGCATAGAAAACTTTGTGCTTGGCACAAACATTATCATTACTACAACTGTCGATAAATCGACAAGAGATGACATGGTGGGAGAGATGCGGGCGGCAAGCGAAGAGTCCGACGTAAGTTCATCAAATGAGAATGATTTTTTCCACCCAAGTTTACGAGAGTCGAGAAAATGTGAAATGCGCGGTTGTTGAGTACAATCGCCGTGTTTACCGTGCATACGTGGTTACTTAAAGCGACTTCCGTCGATACAAATCTGATTGTTCGAATGCATCATGTTCATTTATGGTTCGACTTGCGTACATGAAGAGTTTTGGACCTCCGACACGGTTTGTCGCGCACACATGTGATGTAACATCGATTGAACTTCACTCGCGGAATGCTCGACGTGAGCTTACGGCAAAGCAGCTGGCGTAAAATGACATCGTGCGTAAATTGATGCATACACATTGCCGAAACTTGTCGCCAGTAATTATTGGTGATCATTCCGACATGGGAATAATTGTGACGTACGACAACAATCTGAAAGCTTGCAAAAGGCTTATGGAAGAGTTCTATGGTGACGATATAAATCAATTCCAATTAATTATGTCGTACTGCGAAGCACTTGTGAAACGCGGGCATGCGGTGTCTATTGACTTTGGAAAAAAAAAGTGTTCCTGCGTGCAGCAATCGGTTATATGCAAGAATTTTATGCGTTTACTCTAAATGCATTACGCGGCATGGCACTGGATGGCACTTTTCGCAAGAACAAAGTCGGAGCTGTGCTGTTGGTGGTGTGTTCCAAAAATGGGAACAATGAGGCTCAGATTGTTGCAGTCGCCTTTGTCAGCTGTGAGACTAAAGCAAATTGGGCTTGGTTCATCAATTCCTGCTCTAGCATTTACCTGTACTTCCAATCTTCGTAACATCTGATCGTGACAAGGGATTAGTGCCAGCAATGAAAAAAATTGGCAAAGAGATACCACATTTCTTTGCTTACGTCACCTAATGGAAAACCTCAATCTAAAGTCTAGAAACAAGACGTTGAAGGAACATGCATAGCGTGCACTGACCAGGCAATCGTACGAAGCCAAAGAAGACCTGATTAAGCTGAATCGCGAGGCAGTTAAATGGCTGGCTGACGTTGGCTATGGGAAGTGGTCCATTGCCCATAGTCCGTGCTCACGATATGGAATGCCTTCTTTCAATAACGCCGAATCCATGAACACCGCGCTGAAAAATATCCGTGATATGCCGATCTTGGATTGTATGACAGCAATTGAACGCTACGTCTTATGCTGCCAATCGTATCACTTCAATGTTAAAAATGTTCGAGGAAAAAATCAAGTATGTCCAAGTTCAACAACATTGTTTGTTGTGTCGGTTCGAATTGGAACGATCAAGCCAATGGAGTATGCTGTTGAGGTAAACAGTATAAGTGGTACCTGCACATGTGACGGACATGAATGCGACATGTCGACACCTCATAGCAGCAGTCAAGTTTTCAAATTAGCTGTCGAGTGCAAAATTGGTATTTGGGATATGTGGCCAACCAGAACGTATCTACTTGCCTGCGATGAAGCACTTGAATCGAAGCCATTTGTGCAAAACTTGAACTTGTAAAGAGTAAGCATCTTCCATCAAATCCGTCCAAAAGAGAAAATCGACTTAAAAAGAAGCGATTCGAATCACAGTATGCTACTTTGAAAGTTGACGCGCCGAAAAGTGTTTATCGATGCGGCAGCTGTGGTGGAGTGGGACACAGCAAGCGTCGATGCACCAGTAATGCGCAGCATAAAAGCATATTTTCTTTAGTGAGTTGAGAATATTTTTTGTTTTCTATTTTTCAATAGTCTTTCTACTTCGTGGGTAGAACTTTTTTATTTTGGTGAAAAAGGTACATTGTTTCCATTCAGATATTTTTTCCATTTAATTTGAAAAATGGTATATTTTTTCCATTCTCCCTTAATTTGTTTGCAATGTTGACAGTTAAAGGATTAAAAAGTACATATTTCTGACTCGCGTGTCTATAAACAACTGGCTTGTCGGGAATTGATAGGGCAAAATGTTTCCTGAGCAAATCGGTGTAGTTTAGACCTTTTGCCGCCAGTATTATGGGGACCAACCAGCAAGGCTGTTTATCAAACGGTATGTTTACTACAATAACTTTCCAAAAACAATAGTGTTGGGTAGGGTCTTCATATTTAAAACAGTTCCTTGCAGCAACAGGGACTGACTTTATGAAATGACGACTGAATATGATCATCAGGACAAATCTGCAATCGGATCCTCTTAGTTACAAAAACCTTTCCCGACTAATATAGATGACGCCATTGAAGTATAAAAGAGGGAATAGAGCCTTGAAGATTACAATTCTGCCATTCAAAAAGTAGCTTTGGTATATATGAACAATTTTAACGTGATAAATTTCGTGATCCTGAAAAGGCATGGGTCGGTCTAAACTGACGACTTTTTTAAGCGATATCCACGGTTTTTGCATTGTTTTTGGGGCGTCTTACGAGGTGTTTTTGATTTTTGAGACTTTGATTCTGATCATTCCCAGCCCTTTCTGATGCCAAAGCCCCTCACTCGACCTTGTTGGTCAGGCAGGTACTAAGGACCATACAGCAGCTGCCTGTGTCAGCAGCCACCGCCATTCGTGAGGCCAAGTACCCATAAACTTGTGCTTAAGCGGCCAACCGAGCCTAATGATCACTACAAAGAATACATGCACTCGGAGACATTTCGCTCAGCGGTCGATGCAGCTGCAAAGTTCAAGGGTCACATGAATAGTACATTTTTCTTTCTAAGAGCCTTGAGGGATAAGAGTTCTGCAAAGAAGCCATGGTCAGACCGCACAGCCGAAATCTTAAGCGCGTACATTTGACCGATAAGTAGTTGCGGCTAGAGCACAAGGTCGACCCAAAACCAGGCTCAACCGGCGGTCAAACCCTGCAGCAAGTATCTGTAGTGCGTAGTAGAGCAGGACACCTCACATCTGCCAAAGGCTTTCTGTAAGATGATGCGGCTTCTTCTTTGAACAGAAGTCGCGGAATCTAATGTGCAGCTTCGGCAAAATTGGCTGAAGGCCATTCTGATCTACATTTAAAAGCAATGACTTTTCATCAGGAAATATGTGGTTGTTATCCGTACTTTAAAGTACAATTGAAGTAATTACATAATCGCGCTATGTCTTTAGCGCCTGGCTTGGTGATATGCCAAAGCCGAGATATCTTTAAGGTGACATTTTGTGAATAATTTAATGAACAAATTGAAATTTAAGCTCACAAGTGTTAAAGTCTTCGTCTAATATGGTGAGAAGGTTGTGACACTTTAAAGACTCACTCAATCCCACGATGCATATCTAATTGATCCAAGCTGGTGACAGTGCTGAGGAGTGGATCCCGTTTCCTGGCTCTTACAAAGCCAAGTAACGTCCTTGAGCAGATAAGATACGGACCTGAAAGTACAGCTATAGCCACCGTAATGTTCTGTTGAAGCATCAGCATATCTTGAATACTGCTCTTTCAGAGCCCAGCACGCGAGGAGTGACCTACAAAGAGTCCTCGCGACGCGATTGGATGATAAACGAGCTAGTTGGTGCCATGACCTGCATCGACAGGGTAATACCTATGGGAAAATACCATTTTTAGTTGCTGGTCCCTTATTGAGAGAGCGAGTAGACCTGTAATGGGAAGGCAACTTGCTTTATTAGCCGGCGAGAGGAAAGTCGAACGGGCAATCGTCCACTGTGTTGGTCATTTAATTCACTGAGTAACCGATTAAAAGTTTTGTCAGTCGTTGGCGTTGGCTTCACACTCGTCTTCCTGGTACCCAGCGCTAGTAGCATCATTAATGAGGGTATCGCAGATCGGGATTTTCCCTGTCTTTACGGGTGAAGTCTATCGCATGGCCGGTAAGGCTGACGTTAAGTCCAAATCCCTTTGGGGCCCATTCTCGCGTAATGATGTCGGATTGACAAAGAGTTATTTTGAAGCCTTAGCGGGCAAAGCGTTATTTTAGTGTCAGCCGGAGCGCCTGCACTGCTTCTGATTATTTGCATGGCCCGAAAGCAAACATGACTGCAGAGCACCGAGCGAAGGTGAACGGTATGTACGCGTTATCTGCCTCGGGGGTGTTGGTATTTTCCAGTGCCTTTTTCTTCAGAAAAAAAAAGACTTTTTACACGCCATCCACGGTACATACACAGCTTTGTTGTATGCGCATCCTTGCGTGCAGAGTCCGCTTTTGATGTAAGCCTTTTAAATGCCAAAGCAGCCTTTTTTGTGTCGGCTTTGTTATTATTGAACGGCCCGGACGACTGGTAGTTGACCAACCGGCTTGTTTTACAAAATTTGCTATTTAATTGGTGAAGCAAGCTACACTCAGAGTGACACTTGGTGTGATCGTCGGTCCCGCCGATGAGCCTCAAAACTTGCTTCTGATTTAATGGTCGTGAAGACTGTGCTACATAGAATCGAAAGCTGTCAACCCACATGGTCCTGAACTCTCTTGTAAAATTGGATTTTCCGGCATAAATTGTACTTTAACTTGTCTCACAATTATGCATGCACCTTGCCTGATACATTTGTTTTCTCGTTTAGGAGGCATGCTATGCATCTTTTAGAAATCTTGAAATAAAGAAATCAATTTTGAAACTGGCTCTATTAGTCTGCAAGTGGCATTTTACATGCTCCTTTATGTGCAACATTACCGATTAAAATGTTTTCGGATCGTGCGTCCTAAAGCCATGCCGAGTTTTGGCCGAGTTATGGCCGAGTCGTCATGGCCGAGTCCGTCATGGTAGGAAAGCGGTAGATATACACAGGAAATACCACATCAGCCGAGTCCAACGCATTTCCACTGACCTTAGCTTCTTTTCCTCGGATAGTTTCCTTTTCCTGGACTGGTCCTCTCGGCAAGTAGTGTTTCTCCAGAGGCATCAAGCTCGGAATCTGATAGAGGTACGTGATCACACGACAAGCTCGCAGCTTCTCTAGCTCTGGCCGCACCAATCTACAGTGTCCACACACATTAAAAAATACATTCGAGGTACATCTAGTTGATCAACTGCTGACGTACGATAGGCCGCGGCTGATGAGAAACAAAAAGACCACGGTGGCGTCCGCAGGGATTACAAAATCCAGCGCGTTGGCCTCATGCACTTTAACTAGATGCCCAACGCCATGGGCCTTGGCAGCGTCCCGCGCTTGCTGCGCTCGCTTCGAATCGATCTCCACGCCCACGGCGCGCACACCAAAGCTCAGTGCGGCTTCAATGAGAAGGCGGCCGTCCCCGCAACCCAAGTCGTAGACCACATCGGAAGCATCGACATGTACAAGCTCTAACGCTTGGCGGAAGACGCTTAAGGGCGTCGAGTAAAGCGTCTTTCGCGGTGCAAGCATAATGGGCGTACTTAAAGGAAAAGGCGCGAACAGACCGAATTGACAAATGTGACGAGGCTTTGAACAGAAAGATATGAAATGGCTTTCCGATGCATTAACTTTATTCGGCACGTTCACCCCGAGGCAAAAGCTTAATGATACACTATTGTGATAGATTCAAAAAGTGCCTGCTAGCCCTGACAGCGAATTGCTAAAATCAGAGTACTAACTTCTTGATTCTTCTTTCCGGATGCGTGCTTGAACAGAGTGCGAGCTTCAGCCATGCTCACCAAAGAAATATGCAAGTCGACGGTGGACCAATTACCGTGTACCCTTCCAGGCAAACGCTACGTGGTGACGACGCCGTTTTTCACGTTCAAGCTCGCGATCGTGCATGGGCTTTTGCTTCGCGGTATGATGCGCGTAGCTTGTGATGCTGGCTGAGGCAAGCACTAGGGGTACAACGACCATTGTGCTAGCATTTGTGGACGCATTGGCAATGATGGCGGAAATCGTCATGGTGATGAATTGATAATGCCAGTTTCAACGAGCATTAACGAATGCACTGCTTATGTGGCTTGGTAAGGTGCTAGCCGACCAGACTCTGTCTGGCCTTCCCATAAATCCAGAGACGAAACCCATCTATGCAGGTACTGTATATTTTAGAAAAAGTACTATCTCTGCTTTTGGTGGGCTGACTGCGCCAAACCATTCCAAATAGTCACTTTAAAGTGAAGCCACAAAGCAAATCGTAGTCGCTGAATATTTTATAGCTACACCTTGCGGCAATAATTAGGCCGCAGATTTTAATACCGGTTTCTATTCATATCGTGCCCTCTTTCAAGCTCTTGACATCCCAAGCAGCAGCTAGTGCCTGTCGATGGCGCGTTACCGTTGCTTGCCTTCTCGGCGTTAACTCCTTGGCAAAAATGTCGGCGTTGTTTGCTTACTGAAAAGGTCGGCGTAGCTTGCAGTGATGCACTCTTTGACAGCAGAAGAAGCGCAGGTAGACTCACGTCTTGGTCCACCCTGGTCTCCACGCATATAACCGTAACCAGCACTTGCGGCTCTTAATGTACAGTAGCTTCCATGTACTGTAAACGCTTTTCCCGTACCGAGGAAGTCGTTCGAGTGTCGGACAGATCGTACACATAC
Source organism: Plasmopara viticola (assembly GCA_001695595.3). Lineage (NCBI taxonomy): Eukaryota > Oomycota > Peronosporomycetes > Peronosporales > Peronosporaceae > Plasmopara > Plasmopara viticola. Next base: position 335,429 of record MBPM02000065.1, read on the forward strand.
CATTGCCCAATTGTCCTACGAGTCATGTTACGCAACATTACATGCATCACTTAACAGATCTCGCACGTTACAACTTCGAGCTCAGGAGACTTTCGAAATGATTTTAGATTTTTGCTGCATCTAAATTAATGTTCATTGAGTAATAATTTGGCCCCTATTCTGGGAACATATACAAAAAATTCTGGTATTTCTTTGTTGGAGAACAACAATTCCGTGTACCTCGCGAACACGCAACATTTTAAGGTCAGCCTTTTCAGCGCCAGCACTTACATGTATTTTAGTTCGTCATTGCGCCGCCCGCCGCAGCAGACAAGGCAAAAAGGCACCGCCTGATGGTCGAGGTGCTTGCCTGCTTTATCAGGCTTTCTTTGATGGAATTAATGTAGCGGCAGACGAGCACTTGTTGATGCGGTATCTAGCTTATATTTGGATAACGTCGTCACAAATAACCCAGCAACGACAACTATGGAGCGCAGGCCGATTGCTTTGCCAGCGACTCTCTTTTTATAGCAAGAGCAAACTGAACATTTTTTTCCCGCCCGTCGCGCTGATGATAGTGACAATGCATAATAGCGAATCTTATTCATCCTGAGCTCAAATGTATCCTTTCCATCACCATGTTGCTTTTCTAAAGCCCACTATAGTAAGGGAAACACTCATTTGCACTGAGATTGCACGCTTAAGTACGAGGTGACGGCGTCCTGGTTGGGCAGCGGCGGGCCAGCGATTGCAGCTTTTACGGCAATCAATGACCAGAAGTTAGGCACAGGTCAGCCAGCAGCCCGCCCGCAACCTTCCGATTCCTTTTGCGCGGCCACTCGAGAGACCGCGGCAGACAGCCCACACAGAAACTCACAGAGCCAATCCTCGCAAATTAATAGTCCCACCCACGGTCGGAGCCAAAGTGGCCGCCACGCCAGCCAAGTAAACAGGCAGCCACGCAAAACCCGCATCAGCGCACGTGACATCCCCCCTCCCGTGGTCGCCTCCTAACCGGGAGCGACTCTGATGAATGAATATACGCCCAACCAACCGGCGCCCCAGCCACCGCCGGTATCGTCTCAGTCACGCGGGCTAGCCGTACCTTACGCCACTTTCTCTGCTGCGGGCGGCATGAACGCCAACGTTGTCAATCTTGCCTCCACGGACCGTGCCAAAAGGTTGGAAGCTGAATCACGCATACATACACTTTTTGGCTTTGTAACTTGAAGTAACAAGGCGTGCGGTCCCCCTTTCCCTTTTTTACTAATGGCGAGACCCTTTTCGTCTACAGGCACCCCTCACCCTCTCGCGTTGGCAGTTTGTATACGACCAGCTGAAGCAGCGGGATTGGGGGGGGGAAGAGGAGTGGGGGACCCATAACAATGCAACCATACTATTACTGCTTGCTAATTCTATTTTTTTCATGTCCGTTGCAGTTTCCAAGGAGCTCCTCGAGCTGGCGTGACAGCGAAATACCAGTTACATCCGCATCAGTTGCAACAGGTGAACGAATACCACACTGGACCCTATGCGTCTTCAAACTATCCGCTGCATAAAAGTCCGGTAGACAATCGAACGACTGGTCACAATGGCGGCAAGTTTGATTATGCCAATCAACAGTATTCGCCACAACCACCACCTCAGCAACAATCGTATGTTGCAACATACGGTTACCCGTCGTATGCGCAAACTTACAGCACCTCTGGAGACTATCAACAACACCAACAGCAACAGCAACAGCAACAGCAACAACATACGCAACAATACCATGGCGGCTACACGCAGGTCGAGGCAAATCCCTTGGGCATGTTGGCAACGAACGCACAGGCGTCTACGGATGCAATGCCACACGAACCAATCAATATTGGGCTAAAAGATGTTGCTCATCGCAAGTATCGACAGTCCTACAGTGTGGTACCCAACGATTCATTTTTGAACTCCAGTAATGGCTATGTGCATGGCATTGAGCGTCCTGGTAACGTGGTACAGATCAAAACGAATCCGAGCAATACGCAGCAGTCGATGTATCAGCGTTCAAATTTGTTTAGTGGCAACACGGCATTTTATTCGCAGCAACAGGTGCAGCAACAGCAACGGACGCAGTCGACGCAGCAGCACAATCTATTGGATCTTGGTCCTTCAAGTGCCAGTTATGAGGCAAATGGAAATGGAGGGGTATCTTCTGGTATGGGACGAAGCATGAACAATAGTGTCGGCGGACTCTTTAGCACTGGATCGCGTATGCCACAATATAGTCCAAACGCCTCAACTTCTTCCTTGACAACGCGATTAAAAGACGGGGGTGTGGACATTTCAATTGGCGCTTCTTCAAATGGAAGCCACTTGTCGTTTCTGCAGCAACCGACTGCCAAGTCGCATGATCTAGCGCAATCGACATCATTGTACGGTGATGTTGCCAATTCGGCAACGTCTATGTCAATGGAGGGTCCGCCTTCAGATGGGTCGGCATCCGCATCTGTTAATGCCAATGCATTGTATGTACCATCATCGTTAATCCCTTCGTCGTCGCAACTGAACACAAGCGCCGAAACCACGTGTGGTTTGTGCAGTGGCGCTCATAGTGACAGAATCGCAAACCATTGTGGCCATCGCTTCCACGCTCAATGTTTGCACTCATGGGGAGGATTAACTACGTGCCCAATTTGTGCACAGGTACGTACAATTTGATGTCATCTCCTGTATAATAATTGTACTGACTATTTGTATGCACTGTAATAGGCATCAAACACGATCACAGGTCTATCACAAAATGTTAGTGGTACTAGCTACGGTCTTGGAGGAGACAATGTCACGATAGCACAGGCTGGAGACATGCCCATAAATAGTGGCAATTCTCTTAATGCCGCCAATCCTGGCAGCAATGCTGTGCCAATATCGCCTCATGCGATGGGACCGTCGCAAATGACGACTATCAACATTTCGCAAGTAAATAGTGGCGGACGTCCACCTCCAATTGACACGCGCATTGGGGATCATCGAGTCGGTTCAACTACGTTGAGTGGTGGGAAACGCAGTGCAACATCAACTCGCTCGGGATCTAGTAGTGGCGGACGTGTACGCAAAAACAAGAAGCTGAAAGACTGCTCAGTACCAGGCTGTGATCGGACCGTTCGTTCGCGTGGATTGTGTAAAGGTCACGGAGGAGGTCGTCGCTGTGGGTTTACTGGTTGTGGTTTAAGCGACCAAGGCGGTGGCTTTTGCATTAGTCATGGAGGTGGTAAGCGTTGCCAACATGAAGGGTGTGATAACTCAGCTCAGTCGCGTGGATTGTGCAAGTTGCACGGTGGAGGTAGTCGCTGCACAGTTCCAAACTGTACAAAAAGCTCCCAAGGGCGCGGACTTTGTCGTGCGCACGGCGGCGGTCGTCGTTGTATGGTCGAAGGTTGCAATAAGACGGATAGACGTGCTGGATACTGTGTTACTCATGGCGCTGACAAGAAGTGCATCATTGCAGAGTGTTCTAAAACTGGTCGCATTGACAACATGTGTACAAAGCACTATTTTGAACGCCATCCTGCGCAACCTCCAGGAACTGTGAGCACGACACCCCCTCCAGTCATCACGGTCAATGCTAATACGAGCGCAGCGAGAGCTCGAGCTGAGCGAAAGCGTGCAGCTGAACAGCAAGCTGTCGCTACCCACTATACAGGTATGTCTTCCGCCATGCTTGGGTCCGTTCCTAACACGACATTTGTTGATGAACGGGTTGGTGGAACGATGTCCAAAACGGGACCATTTTAGTCCCGTATAGTGTTGCTGTTGTTGGCTTGTCGCAGTTGTCAAGAAGTTCTTAAAATTAAGTGAACCCATAACTAAAGCAAGGTGATAACGGCAGGGATGCGGGCTGAAGGATGAAGTGGACCGACAAATGTATTTGTAACGAGGGGAAAAGACGCAAAATGAAATAACACGTTAAAAGTCGCGGCGACTCAAGTAGTAAAGAGACTAGGAAGCACGGCGACAGAAGAAAATGGACGATTGAAAAAGAAAAATGAAGACGAGACAAATGGTCACGATAAAAAGTTGATTGACCGAAACTGACAAGATTGAATACAAGATGAAAGAATGGACAAAGTCCAACAGGGCCACATAAATGAGGAAGGGCCATCCTCGAAATTGCAAATCGCAAAATATTGCTCCAACGTACCAACTAAGTGAAAAAATGGAAAATGAAATTACGACTTTTGAAGCACCAGGGAGAGTGAAATGCGAATGTAGTGAGAACAAAAACAAGGAAATTGATCAGGTCCCAGGGTCGCGTTTTAAGACTTCAGCGACGCGGATGGGGATAAAGATCACAAAATTTGTTGCAGCGCGAAAAGGACTAACCCTTTGCATTTAGGAAAATTAAGTGATGTAGTAAAGTGAGCGCCTCTCTAGGAATTAAAATTGGAGAGGAAAGTTGAGAAAATAACGAAGTTCACAGGTGAATTTGAACATTGCATCGCTTCGCTTTTAGACCAGGTCACCGCACCAGACTGTCAGTGTGCTATGTATTGCTACAAATTGTCAACTCATGCGATTTTTAACGAGGACCGCACGCTTGTTGATCAGATTGCATGACTTTTTTGTTTCTTTTGCTTTTCCTTTGGCCTGTGTGCGAGCCACACGGCGCTCTTCTTTGTCCGCTTTGACAGTATTCATTCGTTCACGCTCAGGTCGCTTGCGCTCCGCGACATTCTCATCCGGCACTTGTTCTTCCATGTAGCTATGTTCTTCCATGTAGCTACTTACGGCCTAAAGATACTACTTAACATACCTGTCTTGAACACGACGATCTTCTTGGTCGTTTGTATCTTTTCATCGTGGCAATTTGCTAACCCGTCATTTTGCTCTCCGTGTGATTACGGTCTCAAGAAGAGCACTTGTGACACGGCCTCATCTGTACTACGATCGACTGCCTTTTCTACACATGACACGCAATTGATTTCATGCAGGAGTTCTACAGAGTTGCCTTCTCATAGCTAGCCTCCTCCGTGCTTCGACAGGATATTCGCCATCCAATGCCTTTCGGACCACGACACGAATCAAGTGAAGGCACATCTAATGTCTGCAGCAAAGCTTCGAATGGTCCACGGACACGGTTGTGCATTCTTTTTGTATAGAGCGATTGAAGAAACGGCGAGATAGACATTGGAATCCAAACTCGAGCATCGATGCGTTTCTTTAATATGCATGGCCTTTTTTACCGCAGAGACAAATATTTTTTTTCGGAGTAATCTCACCGATCTGGAAATAATCTCATTGATCCGTAAAGGCTGGCGTCGAAGACTGTAAGTGAGTGTCCACAAGACCTGCGTCACTTTAAAGTCGGAGCTGGAACCCGGTCCAGATCGAGGGTTTTGAAGGCGTGATCACATCCGGATGCGTAGCAACGGATTGTTCGGCTTGTAAATTAGGTTGATGCGTTAGTGGCTGACTAGTTTTCCATTCACTAGTGAGTGTAAAATTCCATTTGCCCTTACGAGCGTGGAAATTTCCATAAAAGCAGTCCATAATCATTGTGTACGGACTCTATCACTATTTTAGCGAGAGCCTGTACCATCGTCCGATGCGTGTAATTTTGGGATAGCTCTTCGGAAATATGGAAAATTATATAGAGCTCACCTGTCTTCTAGTGTCGGCGAAGCAAGCTCAAAGTTACGTCTTAACAGACTGTTCGAAATTTTTCGCATCAGACTGGATGGATACAACCCGTCGCACTCCATCACACGGATCTTGGACAGGCTGCGCGCGCACGTTAGAGCATCTGGAACTACAGCTTGATGATACGGTTCAAATTACTTGCTGTACAACCATTTGTTGCAGGTACATGCGGTATATGATTTTATCTAAATTCATCCGCGGAATGCTTAAGAAATAAAATTGTCGAGTTTAGCGTCACAATCGCTGGTAAAGAAGACGTTGCTGTTTTATTCTTGTTCTTCGAAATGTGGCCATTAATCGCAAAGACCATCCTTTTCTTTCGCTTCTCATGTGGCTGAATGGGAGCCGAAGAGAAGACAGGATTTACTTGTCTCTAAGCCATGTCGGTAAATCTGATATTTTTTAAAAGTAATTTTGCGTTGTTATCAAATAAATTGCACGCGCGGAGCTTTAAATGGCACACATGCAGGATCGGTCATTTTGTATTATGAAAATATAGTATTAACTTTTTGATAGGCTCACACCCAATAGAAAAATTAGACACGAGATTAACCTCGTCCCCAGGATGAGATACTGTATACTTGACAATGGCCATTGGCCATTGGCCATTGGCCAATGCCAGGAAAGCAATGTGAGCCTTCTCAACGACAGAGACTGCACAGACGAAATTCAGAATTTCTGCACATTTCACAGACTTTCTGTCGCACTAAAAGTGACGTCTAGTTTAAGGAGGACATGTTGCTTCGACTTGTCCTAGTACACGAAATATATTACAGAGTTTTTAATAATAGTAATAATCGATTCCAAATGAGGGGTGTAGATAGCTGTGTTCACGTGCTATATCTTCAGAGTAGCAAGAAAACATTTACTGTAAGCGGTGTATATTGCTGCTTCTTAATGCTAATTAGTAAAAGAAGCATATATATCTTTGTATTTCGCCAATCGAAACAAATTTTAATGAAGGCATCTATCTATTCATAAACAAAAATTGCCTTGGCACGAAAATGCTTTACCGCGACAAAGTGATATCACTTTTCTCATCTTTATATTGATAGATGAAGCTTTCGTGTGTACATCGTATATCCCGCAGTGCTTTACATTGTTTGGCGGCTGCTATTTAGAGATAAAAACACACTCAAGCTTTGTTTCGCAAAAGCTTGAGTCAGCTATGTCCGATTTCACCCAAAATAATATTTATATTTTATCATACGCAAATCCAGATGAGTCATGACATCGCCTGTAAGTGATAGTATCGGCGACATCTAGTGATACCATGGGCGCTTGCTCTGAAATATCATTTTAATGTCAGCGACCGCTAGTGTAAGCTGGCGTTCCGGATTCAAATGAATGAGTATCCAATCATAACAATAAAAAAATCTTTTAAATTGCAGCTTTCTTCTATGCGTATACTAAAGTTAGGGCCGATGAACGGAGGCTATATAAAATATATGTAATTTCTATTGCACAAGTCGATCGATCCCTATATACCGAGGATAGTGATTGATTGTTCACAAAAAAATGTATATCTTCCTGACCGCCTTTTTATACAAGCTGTTGTGTGACCTCGCCACATTTAGAAGCAGTTGTAATCAAATCGACGCTCACGCGAATAAAGCCTTCGCCAGGGTCGGTTTAAGTTGTTTTTGTCATTAGTATCGACAGATTGAAACAACTTGTCTCTTAAATCTTACATAGACGCAAAACAATCTTTGGCACCACCATGCTGACATTTGTAGTGTGAAGATTTAACAAAGAACACCGGAAAGATCAGCCAATATGGCATTAAATGAAGCCTTGTTTCTCCATCACTCACAAGTCGTATATCCCAACTCGAGAAGTCCAAACTACGCTGATTCGTCGAATTCTTTATCGTGAGCTGTGAATTAGCCGACCACTTAAAGCGCACAGCCTTACACTATCAATCTTATGACTAATATGTGGGCATTATCAGCCGCGATACGGCCACTTGTATTTTATTTATAAACCATGTCGAGCGGGAGGACAAACGTTGGGACTCACATACGACTCTAATTACCAAGGATCAAAGACCTTTAGAAAGACTCACATAGATCTTGGGTGCGTCGACATCGTTTTGAATTTGTAAGCTTTCAAAATGGCTAAAACTTTGGCGAAACGACATTCGAAAATTCTGAGCTTATCTTTCGAGCAATTGGCATCAGCATCGATAAATAACTGTATCTCCTTTGAGTGCAAATATTTAAGCTCTGTCTCTCGTATCAATCTATGGTTTTTGATCTTAGCCGATGCAATTGCACCTATTGTCCTCCATGATATTCCCAGCCGACTTATTGCAGATGATTACTGAAGAAAACAAATTCGAGTCTTAAAAAAGGCTTGTAGAGATTCAGTCCCTCTTTTCTTCGGAGCATTTTTGCAGCTCATTTACATAGAAGAGCACGAAGCCTGTAAAATCGTCAGACGCATTGTTTATTGCAAACTCAACCAATGTTGGTCCATCAAATCAGCCTTAGTGCATATTCTGCGCAGTGTGACGTCGGACACACGATTTGCCATTAGCCTTCTTGAATGGTCTGCAAACTGGTAGTTGGAGCAGCGTTTGTCGAAACGTAGAAGCATGCTGGAAGTATCAACGGACACTACCGTGTCTGATAGACCATGATGCGTTTTGAAGCTACATTTATAGAAAAGCCTTCTTGTTTGATCCTTGAGTTCACTGGCTGAAAGGGGTATCAAATGCACCATTGATTGTTTTTCGCCTTGGCTATAGAAGCGCTTATTGGAGCACCATGTGCCTCCGCACGAATATTATGTACTACAGCTCTTCATCTTTGGAAATAATGACCTAAACTAGGCGTGGTGGATTCACCCTATAGTGGAGCATACCGCCCACTCATAGCGATGCAAGTGTTGAGGATTCAACAATTCGACTTTAGCATCTTAGCCTGCAATAGCGAACTCCCTTTAGGGCTAAAATTTGGTATCAGATTTGTATGCCTGATCGTGCGTTGGCTTCCGACCCTGCTAAAGTGGTTCTTTCTCTTATTATGACCTGCACAAAAGTGCGTCGACTAGCCTATTGATCTTGCCAGGCCTCTGATAAAGACACAATTGTATTATTTAAAGAGGACAACGATGTTGCCATGTTTGGAATAACTGGGGCTTCTTTTCTGTCACTTTAGGAGATACATGATATATATTCAGATTTCATCAGGCTTAGAGTCCGAGAGGTTTTGTAGTACATATTTCATGTTATTTTATCTAAAGAAAGAAGTATATTTATTGAAGTTACAAGCTATCTGACCTAAAAGAGTTGACTTAATTGTTTGCTTTCGTCATCATCGTGTTGTATTGTCATGCAACTGATGACAGAGTTGGAAACCCCACACATCACAAAAAATAATTAGCGGCTTTGTATCGCCGGTCGAAGCCAGGAACAAAGCCTGCGAGAAAAAGTTATGATGATAATTAAAGCATCCTGGATCTGCTCACTCAATGTCATTTTTCATTAGATTGGACAATTGCTTTGCAAAGCCCGCATAGCTAGCACTGCACTTGTTCAAAATGATGGCCTAACAACTTCCTAGTAACATTTTACTAGAGTGGCAAAGGCAAAGCTGAGACGGTATAGCTTTTCAAATTCTATGCTCAAACTTTATGGCTGCTTACAAAGCAACCGAGGCCTTCAATTCTCTCTGCAACGAAGACACATTTGTCGATGTTAGTATAAATTTTGTTGGTCAAAAGCTGCAGACTAAGGTGGCCTGGCCTTAATGGGGCCTTTAGCCTCGACTGATATCTTTTGATGCGGCATGAACATATACTGCGTAATGGTCACAACAATGGTGACACTCAAATCGGGGCGTTTGAAACATTTTTTTGCACCGTGGCATGCCACAGGGCGTACTATCCGCCACAAGTGATTGTTGATCGTTTTTTGCGATCTTCTTTTGGTTTGATATTTTTTCGCTCATGCATGATTTCTAAAAAGCAAAGTTTAAAAGATTACTGATTCAAATCCGGACCACGTCGCAGAACACATTACCGAGTCGCTAATCTCAAGAAATTTTCCGATCAAACTTCTATATCCTTCATTTCCTAATTATGATTAAATGGGAAAAAGGAATCTCTAAAAACTGATCGGATGTATGCTAATCAAGATTAATATTCGCATCACTACTTGGCAACTGCCCAAGCAGCGTCCTGATTGCGGTAATAGCTTCGCCAGGTCCGGTTGCGATCGTTATCAGGATGGTGACATGATCGCTGTTTTCTCGGAAAAAAAGAAGATCTGTCAATGGTCAGTCAAGCTGGTTAGCTGTGCCATCGCTGGATCCTCGACGAAGAAACTTAGTGCGATCAGCTCCAACAAATTCTGGAAGCCGGGGCCTGCTTGCACCATCTTCTTCACTTCAACCAGCATCTTTGCTATAAGCAACAACTCCACATAATGCGAAAACTGCTTTGGGGAGCACATAATTCAAGATTTTTGTCCAAGTAAGATCAATTTCATGATCAGGGACCGCAACGCTTGAATTTCCTTGCCTTTCTCCACACTGAGCACGCAAAGCTTTTTCTCGGCGAGCACATCGCCAATGTTGTATTCCACGTACTCGCGGTATCGTTTTCGTTGTTTCTCTTCATTGAGTGCAAATTTATTTACGTCCATCGCCTGGGTAGTCAGTACTGCATTTGATTCTAGCATCGTATTTGGCCCAGCTACGTATTACACGGCTCAAGAAATAGCATTTATGCACCTATAGCAATATTGTACTTTAAATCGATCCAACTGCTGCTCTTGTTATTACCTGCCTAAATCTTGCTATTGCAATCGCGATCGGGGTCTACGTACCTTCACGTTGGCAGAGGTGGAAATATGATGGTCTAATACTGACTTCACAATAGCAAGGTTTGATCTTCTATCCTCTATGAGAAGAAAATTCAAAGATAACACATTCATTCCTCGATCAAAATATGATCCTGCTCAAAATTATAGATAGCAACGTATGTATTGAGCTGTTAATTCGACTGAAAACCGTAACAGTGGATAAGCATGTTATTTTTGCTTCCATCCTCGATACATTCTTGTACTTCTTTTAGATAAAAATATCCATCATCATTGTGCTTATTTTCTTGGACGTTGTATGTTTGCAGAGATCGATAAATGGTTTTATTGAGATGTCAGCAGAGAAGTCGCAACAGACGATATCAGAGTTCCTCTGTGATGAACTCCTCTCGAGTATCACGTACTGTGAGTTGATTCAAACTTGTTCGTCTCAGAGTCATTTACGCTCATTGCGAATTCATCCTTTTTTCAACCACTTGAATACTGTCAATATTGTATTGAATGATTATTGGTCTTTGTACATACGACAAACGTTTTGAAAGGCTTAGTAGGGCCATAACAAAAAGTTCATGTAAGATTTGCTCGGTCGACTAAAATTCGCTAAGCCAATTTCCATTGAGAGCTCAAAGTGCTCATTTTTTGGAACGTTTTAAGCTTGGACTTTGGTATTAAATCGTGAGAATTTTGCATTGTATAGCATAGTGATCAAATAAGTTTCTTCATCTAATAACCATTTTTTTACAAGCGCTTGCTTTAATGCATCATATGACTTTCTTACTGAAATCAAAGGCGATCAAAAATATTTGTGGCTTAGCTGTATCGGAACATGTTTTACGGTTGATGTAAGTGGTAATCTCAGCTACGTCGCATTGACTTCTGAGGAACATCGCTCATTAAGAGAGAGTTACTTTTTAGCTTTGCTTCGCCTTCAAAGACAATCGTAAAAAGGATAACGCTAGAAATTTCTTGAATCGACAATCCTCTGAATACTAGGACTTCTTCAGTTTGACATTAATGACATCACCAGCTTTGACAGTCGATCCGATCAAAACCTCCGCTGGTCTCAGTATTTAGTACCGAAAGTTGGACCTCAATGGAGCAACTATGACATCAACTGCAGTTTAAGTCAATTACAACGATATTTCAAACATCGGGAAATTTTAATCGAAAAAGACAATGACACCTGATATTTCAGATATGTTTCAAAGCCTTTGGGGACTTCAAGTACAAATAATGTGCCTTTCTACGGTGACTACAAATCGTGCAACTAGTAATCTTTAAAGGTACCTGAGAAAAATGGACTGATCATAACATCGAAGATTACATCAGCATCAAATGGCAAAACGTACCCGGTGTTGACTTAGTTATTTTAGCCACAAGCGCTGACGTATGCAACATCAATCGGAATGATGAACCTTATCTTGGTCTTACGTCTTGATTAAAAAAAACATGCTTCGATGTTGAAGTTATACAGTCTTACAAAAGCGGTCTTCTTCATATATAGACTCTTGATATACTTCTTGTATAAGTCCTGCTGGATCATCTTCCACACCATCAGATAATTGTATGTACCTTGTTTCAGACACTGTAAATTGAGCAGTATTTAGGACTAATACGTCCCTACATTAGTTCATTTGGAACTGCTTCTTTTGCGTTAAATTTGGCTATTTGGTTGCAAAGTTTTCAATGCTCTCAAAAAAGGATAAGCTTATTTTAAAACATTAATTTCACGAAATCGTCTAGCGCATTGCATAATATTAATTAACCAATAATTCTTTTTTTTGTATCAAAAAATCCAGACTTTTTTTTTCAAGCTGTAAATATGAGTAAGATATTATTGAAAATATCGAAAGTATTGGTCAATTTACTTTCTTAAAATTGTAAATCGTTTATGGTAGAATATTAGGGATAGGCTAAAAATATCTTTTTTTCCTGTTACTAATTTTTGGGAAATGATACCGGGCAGGCACTGATGTTTATATGAAATAATTTGATCGGCATTTCTTCTCTGTGATTGGCTGGAGGGTTAATTCTCAGTCGTATTAACTTCTTTTGGCTTCGCTCTAACGTCCGTAATTCGCCAGATGCCCGAAATAGTGTTTTTTGTGCTTCGGCTGCTTTCTTTTGAAAATAACGAATTTCCTTTTCAAGCGATCTTCGCTCATTATCGTTCTCCAAACGCAGCTCTTCGTACCAAAGACCAAGACTTTTCCATAGATTGATTCGCATCGTTGTCATGAACAGAGGAACGTTGCAACACTTCCAACTTGCCTTGACTAGAGCGTAGTTGTGACGCCGAGTGCTCAAGCTTGGAATTCACCGAGAAATCGTGTTCTTTGCAGCATGCTTGCAGTGCTTGAGTCCTTGTTTTAAGCTCTTCTTTAAGCGCTGAAATAGTCTCACGCACAAGACTAATCACCGACTGGTGTCTATTTTTCTTCAAGACCTGACGGCCAATGAAAACATAGCTCCACCTTGACACGATCAGGCTCTCGCTGGGCTGCCTCTTTAACCTCTTTGAGCGCAGACGCCGCTTGCAATGCTTCGCTTGCCCGTTGACATTCGTCATCAATTTGTCGCAACAGCGAACTCTTTTCCAAAGTAAATTGTTGTTACTAGTGCGTCTGTCGCTGTCGAGCTGCCGGACTTCTTAAGGACTTGGCAGACAATGCGTTTGCCAGCTGCTTCTCTACTTCCTGCACCTAAGTTGCCCGTCGCGTCAGCTCTATATGTTGATGTAATTGAGCTTGCCAAGAGTTTGCAGGGTGTTCATGGTGATGTTATTGTGGAATACGTCAAAGTTGCGTGGAAAGTCGCGGATTTAACGTCGAAAAGTAGTTTTGGGATAAGTTGCATCTGAGATTGGTGTTGCATATGACTATTGATATCACCACTGAGATTTAACCCTCCAGCCAATCACAGAGAAGCAATGCCAATCACTTTAAATCATGTAAACATCAGTGCCTGCCCGTTAGCAAAAAGTGCCTGCCCGGTATCATTTCCCTATTTTTTTATACTCTAATTTATTAAAAATGAAAGTACTATCTACTAATTTTTTGGAAAATCTTACACACAACGACTTGATTTTGATGACCACAAACACACGTCGACCTCAGCTGATAGAGTTGGTTTTGAAAGGGAATTGCCATCGGCAACACTAAATATCTCAGGTAGTGTTATAATATAATAAGATCGGAAGTCGTCTATTCTTCCAATTTGGTAATATTGTTTCTACTATTGGCCCTCTTGCGTCGATTGCTGTATTTTCGCGAAGTTAGTAAATTGCATAGGAAATTGGTCGTGACTAAATTCGCTTCTACTACCTTTAAGCCGACTTTGATCCTCTGCCCATTCATTAGCTATCAAATTTATGGACAGAATGTATAAATGTTTGCGTAATGCGCACAATTGATTGACTGGATTGTTCAGCCAATCACGGTGGCCACGTTGACATTTGCGTCTACCAAAAGTTCTGCTTGCAGGCAAAATTAAACGAGCCATGCCATAATGACATCTCTTCGGACTCGACTTCGCTCTGGCGGTCTTTAAATTATTGCCTCAAGTCCGTTAAAGCGAAACATGTTATCTCTTTCTCTGGTTTTAACAAGCTTTCGTGCTCTTGATAACTTCTTACTTGACAAGCCATTTCCGTCTACATTGCACCTTGCGAAAATAAAAAAGTTTTTCTAATGTATGTCTTTTCACCAGTCTTTCATCGATAATGGTTGGTGCGGCCTTGGATGCAAATCGTATCTCGAACTTGTATGGACTTGGCGCATAGTGCATTGATTACTCGAGTTGGTTGTAGTCGTGACAAGTCCACAGGCACTTCCAATTTCGCAACATTGTTTTAATCATCTATGTGATGCAAATTATGGTTCGCAGCCAGCCTACTCCTCATATCCTCTGCACCTTTTCGGCGAATCCTAATGGCAAGGTTTGGGCATCCAATAGAGATTAATCTCCTTAAGAAAGTCAAATCTCGTGTCGCTCCTTGTCGTTATACTACCATTGTATTTCTGAGCGGTGAGCAAGTTCTTAAGTACAAGTCGAACTAATTTCTTGCGATTATTCACAAACCACTTGGCGAATTTGATCGACGAAACTGCTCGTGTTCAGCTTAGAACTTATTCTTCTTTATCGATAATGGCCGTCTCCCTGTGTCGATCGCAAACGGTCGAGGAACTGACAAGTGTTCAATGTGCATACTTATTGGTGCCTGAATGGTTTACTCTACCATTGCCATGATACGAATATTTAGCTCAATGCATCTTCCAGAACCAGATTTTGACGCTCTGTTTGTCTGTCGCATTTAGCTCGATGAGCCGTTGTTATACTCAATTTGACTCCCATTTGATTCAGCAGCGATAATAAGGTTTCCTGAGGAAATTCTATAATCTCTCTTATCGATGATGACTTGTGGCAATCCGTGGTGTCGCACGACTCCATAAAAATGAAGTGGCGACTTTTTCAAAATCAGCTTTGATAAGACATGGAATGTACTTTGCTCCTCGCAACAACATAAATGCGACCGTCTAGATAGCGTTGTATCCACTCAAAACTGGCAATCCCATAACAAAGTCCATCAGAACAACCTCCCACCATTCGTTTGAAAGTGTAAGCGGCATCACTTTTATGGTTTTTTCGAAAAGGCTGATTTCCATCACATACATATTTTACACGAAGAAACGCACCTCCAAACGTCTTTTTCTAATGTTGGCGAACAAAACCATTGTGCAACTTTAGATTGTATGCGCTAAATCCCAGGATGAGCGGCCACTAGTTCATCAACTTGCTCACTAATAGTACTCGTGTGCAACCTGACATTATTCGGTACCCACAACGGCTTGAAGGTGTGATCCACTCGGAATTAAAGCAGCTCGCTTATCTTCACAAACTTGTTTTCTTTCGCTTCACAGCCAGTCCGAGAGTTAATGAAAATTGGATCATTTGCGTAGCTTTTCTGAAGTTCTTCTTTGAATCCGAATGCGTGCTGACATTCATATTCAACGCTGTGGACTTGATTCGTTATAAATTTCAGGGGAAATCGACGCATCCCGATAGATCAGCGCTTCCCACGTCTTCGAGAATTACGTGAGCCACGAATCCTCGCAAGTCACGTAACCCTGATGCCATGTAAAATTGGACTCTTGATGTAACACCAATGTCAAATTACTCGCGGTTTTATGCACTAATGGCGACCATTTTTTTTGCACCCAAACCATGATCCTTTGGCCACGATAACGCAATCGCTCTAACGTTCTGCACCGACCCTGTGGCTCGAGCGGTTAGCCGTTCAACCCAGGACCGGGAGGTACCTGGTTCGATACCCGTAGGATTCGAATTGAGGCAGCCGGAGATAGGTCACTGAAGTGGACGAGCCATCACATCCGAGTGTGTGACTGCCCTACCAAAACGCGCCCGATTGGGTAGTTTGGGTGGGGGACGCCCCACTGACCGAAAAGGCCCCATAGTGTAATGAGGGGTACGGAACTCGGTCTCAATATGGGTCGGATTGCTACCAGCATCCCGCGATAGAGACAGCTTAGTCCTAGTGCGTGGGTTCCGGTAGCTTAAATCTTTGATATTCTGTAACCGACCCTGTGGCTCGAGCGGTTAGCCGTTCGACCCAGGTCCAGGAGGTACCTGGTTCGATACCCTTGGGATTCGAATTGAGGCAGCCGGATATAGGTCGCTAAAGTGGACGAGCCTACACACCCGAGTATGTGACTGCCCTACCAAAACGCGCCCGATTGGGTAGTTTGGGTGGGAGACGCCCCACGGACCGAAAAAGCCCCATAGTGTAATGAGGGGTACGGTACTCGGTCCCAATATGGGTCGGATTGCTACCAGCATCCCGCGATAGAGAAAGCTTAGGCCTAGCGCGGGGGTTCCGCTAGCTTAAATCTCTAACGTTCTGCACATCTCTCACATGATTCAACACAATTTAAAGTGAAAAAAAGGACGAAAGGATTCGCGCAAACTTTGGTAAGAGTTTAGGCTGATGCAATATCCATCGACATTAAAAATTGTCCGTACAGACATCAATGGTCGGCCATGGGGTTAGTATCGCTATTTTTCCGGCGTTAACCTGGTAGCGAGTAAGCCTTTTTCGTGTGGTGGCTTTTAAGTAAAATGCAATCAAATGATCAATTACTTAAAAAGATGAAAGGCACTGCATCGTTACAATAACCAGATGCATCCAAAACGTGTTGAAGGAATTGGGTAACTTCAATACCGGAGCTTGTTGCAAAGCCAACTTCAAAATTAGAAAATATTTTTTCACTCTGGACCTCAGCGCCATTCGATATCTTTCTTCGCTAAATTACTCAATG
Source organism: Plasmopara viticola (assembly GCA_001695595.3). Lineage (NCBI taxonomy): Eukaryota > Oomycota > Peronosporomycetes > Peronosporales > Peronosporaceae > Plasmopara > Plasmopara viticola. The sequence goes on from MBPM02000065.1 coordinate 352,238, forward strand.
GCAATGCATGGGAAGCAAAATCACAGATGTAACGTGAATATTAAGCTGTCCAAACAAACTAAATAGCTCTTTTATGAGATGAGGCGAAGCCAACCTTTTGATTGCGAGAATCGTTTTTTCTTTTCAACAGAAAATCCGACACCTGATACAGTGTGTCTTATAACGTCAACGGACGGTAATCTAAATGAGCACTTTTTGCGATGAGCCTATAGGAAATCTTACCGTAGAGATCCACAAACTCGTCGCAGATGGCCAATGTAATAAGCCTGCGTCTTTCAGAAAACGCAAACGTTACCCAGGTGTACGACAAACAATCAAACTTGTCGATCGGGGATCGCAGAAGACGTGACCCAAATAACAGGCATTCGGACTAGATCCATGAGGCTGCTAACATTAATACGTCTTCATCTGTGTGCGGAAAAACGTATATTGTCGCAGATCGTGTGCAACTAATATTTGCTGATAGCCTTGAGCTAAGTCAATGACAGTGGAAATTGAGCACCCTTGCATTGTGAAAACGGTTCATCGATGACCGAGAGCGGAATTTACGAAAATTGCGTCTGACTATTCACATAACAATAATTAATCACCCAGCGAAGGTGAATCTTAGAAATTACCCGACCTTAGTCATTTGGAACGCTTTGGTACAATAGTAAGAGACCGATATTTTGTATGCGGTACAAAAATCAAGATATTTTCTCCGAAGGTGTAGGTATGAAAAGTAAACACTATGTGTAATACATTTTTGGTCTGGGCAATAGAATGGCAACCAGCGGCGAATTCAAGCGACTGGTGCTCAAGCAGTTCCCGGCTGCAACCGAGGTTGAAACAGCAGAGTGTTCGTACTGGAAGAAGTTTAATGCCCCAAAGGAGATTCAGCAAGTGGGCCCCGTTACGCACATCGACGTGTCGCCCGTGACGCCGCATCAAGTGGCAATCACCTCGTCCACACGCATTCACCTCTACAGCATCACAACGAACGAGATCGTCAAGACTTTTAGCCGCTTTCGAGACATTGTATACTCTGGCACGTTCCGTTCAGACGGTAAACTGATAGTGGCAGGCGGCGAAGCTCCATTCGTCCAGGTTCTGGACATCAATACGCGCGCTATTTTGCGCTCCTTTAAAGGCCACACGGCCGCAATCCATAGCACTCGATTTTCAGTCGACAACGTACATGTGCTGTCATGCTCCGATGACAAGACTGCCCGATATTGGGACCTGCCTACTGGTAAACCGCTGGCTCTACTGGGAGACCACTCGGACTACGTGCGCTCATCGGCTGCCAGTCCGTCGTCCCACAACATCTGGGCTACGGGTTCTTACGACCACATGGTGAAGCTGTGGGACTTGCGCACGTCCGACCAATCAGTTTCAAAGAGTAGCATAAGTGTGGACCATGGTGCTCCGGTTGAAGCGTGCATGATTATGCCGGGCGGCAGTCTGCTCCTTTCGGCTGGTGGCAACAACATTAAAGTGTGGGACATTCTTAGCGGCGGACGAATGCTGCTTTCCTTTTCAAGCCACCAAAAAACCATCACTAGCTTAGGTTTAGATGGAACGGGCACGCGTTTGATGTCGGGCTCGCTGGATGGACACCTCAAGATTTACGACTTGAAGACGTACGAGCTTGCACATGGATTCAAGTACAAGAGTGGTGTACTTGCTTTTGGCATGTCGCCGACGAATTCACACTTGCTTACTGGCACGGTAGACGGCACCCTTGCTGTGCGCCGTCGCCCTGTAAAACGAGCCGAGCAGAATGACATCAAGACCCGTCAGGCTATCATTCGTGCTGGCAGCTATAAGTACTTTTTGCGTGGCAAAAATGCCAAGCCGACTGCTGCAGACTACACGGTGGCCACAACTCGTCACAAGCGAATTCAGCCGTACGATTGCGCTTTGCGAAAGTTTGACTACAAGAAAGCGCTAAATGAGGCATTGGATACTCGTTCGCCTGTTATTGTGGCAAGCATGCTGGAGGAGCTGCGCTTGCGTGTGGGACTGAAGCGTGCGCTTGGGGGGCGTGATGAGGAATCACTCGAGCCTTTGCTGGCTTTTCTTATAAAATATGTGACTGTTCCGAAGTATTCGACGCTGCTCATTCACGTATGCACGATCGTGTGCGACCTGTACGCACCAAGGCTTAGCCAGTCGATGCTTATTGACAATTTGTTCGTGAAGCTTCGCGAAAAGCTTAACGAAGAGCTACGCGTACAGAAGCAGGTGTTGAGTGTGGTGGGGATGATGGACTCACTTATGGCTGCTCAGTCCAACGGCACTTTATGTGCGGATGTCAGCGGCTAGATTAAAGTTCAAACACGATGCTAAAGCGTTTAGTACGTGTCAACAGTATCATCGGTGTGGATGTCGGCGGCTTAGCAAGCATAGTCTCTAATTTGCATGTCACCAGTGTTCGCTTGTACCAGATGCAATAAGTTAGCACTCTAGCAGTGGCATGTAACAACTTCTACTATCCTAAGCCTTCATTTCCAATATTTGCAACACTTGATCTTTCGATTGCCATCAATTACCTCGTCGACTGCAATTTGCTGCAACACATTTATCTGGAAAGGGTTTGAATGACCTGAAGCACGTCTTCGAACTCGATGTTCTCTTGGACCTTCTTAGCTTGCATCTGATTGTCCACATTCGGGCTGATTTGAATCAAGTTGTCGGCAATAGTCCACTTCTCGGCTAGTATAAACAACGCAAAGTCAAGTGTTTGACGTAGATGATGCGACAAAAATAACGTACCAGCGGCAATCTTCGCCACCTCCTTTTCGGACACATTAAGCTTTGCCATAAAGACATCCATGGATATAACGCTGTGGCTGTGGCCAATGGCCGTCACGATGTAGGCGCGTACCGACTCCAGAAAGCCTGGCACCTCTTCGGCGAGAGACACTTCTTCCTTCCAAAATTCCTCAAATAAACACGACTGGAGCATGAAACCCGTGCGCAGCATTGTCGCCACATTAGCATCCTAAATCATTCATTCACATGTAAATTCTATAAGTCTACAATCCACAACAATGTATTTTTTAGCCGAAAGTGCGTCGTACCTCACGAATGTTCTCCGAAATCATCGAGGAGGCACCGTTGAAGAAGGTAGAAGGCATTGCCATTATACCCTTGACCAGCACCTTGACCACTTTCTCGGCGCTTGCTGTTGCCGGATAGATCTGATACAGCTTGAGCAACGCCAAGTTGGCATCGATATCCACTGTCTTGTTTTGCAGCTGCTCAATCAAGTACCTTTCGAGCATTTTTACGTTATCCATCTCGCAGAAGCCTCGATTATTGTGCACACTTTGCAACAGTTGCTGCGTGGTCGAGCCATCTTTCGCCGTCACAAAGTCCACGATCGTCTGCTGCTGGAAGGCTGGCATGTTTTAATGTGTCGGTCGAATGGTAGGGAGACCTCAGTATACGATTAAACAGGTTTACAACTGCTAGATTTATAAGACATATTCTGTGGAGGTCATGCTCGATATTTATTATATAAAATTAATGTTGGAATCGTCTGCCACCCCGACCTCTCAGCAGCCGAACCAGGACAATGAAAGAGACGACTGCATTCCTAACACGAGAAAGATGATAATGCCAGTTTCCACACCTCGGTACGAAAACTCGGCATCATTACCATCTTCTACTGCCCTCAGTCGGTGCGTCGTGCTTCGGCGCTGCGAAGACGTGAATATACGCACAGGTGGTTTTCAGAAGATTGAGGAAGCCGCATTTCTACTTGACATTCGTCGCTCACGGCAGCGGCGCCAGCCTTCGTGTGGAGCCCAAAACTATTCTGCAACATCAAGCCAAAAGAGGCCGGCATCAGGCTAACCGATACAGTATAGAAAATTATCTATAGAATTTATGCGTTGTCGTTGCCACAGTCTCGCCAAGCCAACGGTACAGCTCATACATTATCAACCATGCTGACAAGTAAAGTATTGGCGAAAAGGGTATAAACGCAAGGTCGTCGACAAACACGCAGATTTGAGTTTTTGGCATAAGGCCTTTTAACTAAGGCAGTCGCGCTGAGCAAAGTTTAATTTGGATTGAGGCCAGATAGCATTGAAGAAAATACCATACACTTTCTTTTGCTTGATACGGCAGCTCTTACCGTCGTGCGTTTGGCACTTTCATGTCGCTGGAATTGTATGTAAAACAAACATGACCTTAGACTCGCGACCCTGCACCCTTTCAAACTACGTCAAGATCAATTTGTGCCTTTTACATCAGCTTCTGCCTCGTAGTCTTCCTCGTCTCCGTATTCAGACAATCTCTCATCGGACCCTTCGAGCGATCCTTCTTCTTCCTCAGACTGCTCTTTCGAATACGAGCCGACCTCAAATAATTCATCCTCTTCCACGTCTGCCAATTAGATACACATTGCACAGATTTAGATGTAAAAAGAACGACAAAAGTTGGTGCAGAACTCGGCCCACCCATGCCGGCCTGCTGCTTCATGGCATCCAATAGATCCCGCACGAGCCGATTATTTGGCTCTGCGTTTAAAACTTCATCCGACAAACACATTCGAAGTCATACAATGCATAAACGTTTTTCGAAAAAGCTCAATCTTTTGTAGTCGTCAGAATTCATACTTTCATGAGCAGCGTGTTCAGCTTTAACGCTGTCTCGTTCTTGGACGCACTTGAGAAACGTGATAAGTTGACTCATAGGCGCCTTCCCTGGCGCCCAAGCTCCGTCTACCTGTTCATCCCATACTTTATTTACGTGATCTGGGCCACGAGTTACCTCTAAACCCTCGTCCTTCATCCTTCACAGCTTGCGTCGTTTCGCGCACTGTTTTTCGGTAAGGTTACACGAATGTAGAACGAAAGTATGTACCTTATTTAATTCAACGCGCAATGGCGTCGAATGGTGTAATGCATAAAGAGACATCAACTTATCAGGCAAGAGAGGACGCAGACGACTCCGGTGTCCGAGTAAAAGTGGAGGAGAAAGAGGATAGTTGCAAGTCTGAGATCGATGGCACCATGATTATAAAGACAGAGGTGAAAGAAAGGAAGGAGGAGCACGGCTGTAGTATGATGAAAATGTCTGTCGATGACGTAAAAATGGAGGAGAATACACAAAAACAGGAGACACCGGAGGCCGATGTGGCCATTGTGGATATCAGTGATGTGCAACAGACCGTACGTGGCGTCAAAAGGGACGTCAAGAAGGACAGGGATAGCAAACAACAAGGGCAGGAGAATGATCGTTCCCACATTCGACGCATGTCCGTCAATTGTGACGCGGCATTGTGGGACTCAATTGAGTGGGATGTAGCTGCTGGAGGAGAGGTGGATGCAGGACAGATGCTTGGTACAGTAGGACGTTTGGAGGAAGGCACTCAGAGACCGATGTACGCTCCGTGCAAGGGACGATTGTATATTTTGACCAAGGAACAGTCGGGCGAATTATTAAGCGATACAAAGGAAGCTGGAGAGACTGGTACAAGAATAGTGGCTTTTGTAGAATACTGTGTTCATCCGGTACGAAATGGGCGCACGTGTTTGATGTGCCTATCCGTTGTGGACGACAACGAGGAAAACGGAGACATAAAGAGTGTCAATGTGGTTTCGCATGGTCAAGTCTTTCGACTGAATGTTGAGGAAGCAAGTAGGTTTTTTTTCAATGTCAAAAACCTGAGTTAGTATCGTGATAACATATAACTTTGTGATCAGGAAAATTCGACTCGGATACCATTCGACGTCAGCTTGGTGCAAAGAAGTTGTCGTTGGTTCTCGATCTTGATCATACATTGCTACATGCCGTGCGTGTAGATGACGTTGTGGGCGACATTACTCAGTCAGGTTTGACTTTTGTGCTGAGATATTTAGCTCAGTGAGCTGGTACTAAGCGGTTGTGGTAGCAGATAATATTTACTATTTTCTTATCCCGGGTCTTGCTCAGCAACATGTAGTAAAACTTCGCCCTGGATTGGCGAAATTTTTAACGAACCTGTCAGCATTTTACGATTTATTTATCTACACACATGGCACAAGACTTTACGCCGAGCAGATTGTTAAGATCATTGATCCGGACGAAATGTTTTTTAAAAACCGTATTGTGGCACGCACAGATACTCCCGACATGCTCCACAAGTCGTTGAAGCTGCTATTTCCATCGTGTGATGACTCAATGATCCTTATTCTTGACGATCGGATCGACGTGTGGAAGGAAAATGAAGAAAATGTTTTTCTTATTGAGCCGTATCACTATTTTAAATGCACGACTGAGATCAACAACGCATCAGGGCGAGGAATGACAGGAACGGAAGATTCTGAGGCTGAAAATGGGGAGGACAGGCATCTTGCACAAGCTAACTTAATTCTTGAGGTAATTAGAAAAGGTTGCTATAAATTGCTTGAATTATGGTGCAGTTATTGAAGCGTTTACTTAATTTATTAACAAATCTCTGTTTATAGCAAGTACACAAAGAGTTTTATGCGGGTCACGAACATGGAATGCAAGGCACTACTGCTGAAGAGCAGATGACTGGCAACGGTCGCAATGTTAAAGCAATCTTAAGCGCGGTGGGTTTTTTGGGCTTGCGTGCGCGCATTGTTTGTACGATCTACTGATGAAAATGCTATCTAGCAAAAACGTACAATTTTACACGGTTGTAAAATCATTTTCAGCGGAGTTTTCCCCATTGTGGGCCCCCAAAGTTACGAGTCGCACTATCTGTGGCGTCTCGCAGTGAATTTGGGGGCCCTTCCTAGCACGAATTTGAAAGATTTCCCATTGACACATCTTGTAATTCATCCAGAGCGGCTAGGAACGCAAAAATACGTTCAGGTGAGTGAACTATATGTCTTGATAAGCGTATACTGTACGTGATGAAAATAGGGTTCAACTGTTGTGGTATGTGTTTTAATGTAGGCGAAAAAGATTCCTGGGGCATTTATTGTGACTCCCGATTGGATAGTGAAGTGTGCTCGCTCATGGTATCGAGTTCCTGAGCAGGATTTTCTTGCGGACGAATGGAAGGTAAAGCACACGAAGAAGGAGCCTGAAAAATTGGCAGATCGTACGGGTGCGACTCCTGAAGCAGTAGGAGCCTCTGAAAGCTTGGCTTTATCAGGCGTCAATGGTGACGTTGACGGAAAATCGCCACAATTCTCTGCATGTACTGCCGTGGGGGCTCAAGAAAAGACAGTTACGAATAATACAATCAAGCGAAAAGAGGAAGATGCTAAACGAAGTAAGCAAGTTTCGTTCGCCGAGGTTCTGGACGACTCTGGTACGTCTTTTGGTAAAGATGGTACTGTACAAAAGCCGAAGGTGGTGAGATCTCGAGTAATTCGCAGACCTATTAAAAATTTTGGTGTTGCAACTGGCGTCGTGGCTACTGGAGGAACATTTGATTTCTTGTCTAAAATCAACGCAACAAAACGCGAAGCGCCTCGTGCCAGCGTAAAATTAAAGAAGGTTGAAGAAGCGAAGAAAACACAAATTTGTTGTGCACGTCCACCGAAGGTATTGCGGTGCTTGCTTTTTCTCGTAGCATACTTGTGTATCCGTCGGCTGTCAACGGCTCTGTTTGTTCAATAGGATATGGACGATGCGTTTTTGCGACTCATGGAGGCAGAGGAGCGGGAACACGAGAACGAGAAGAAGCGCAAGCACTCATCGACAAATATAAAAGACCAGCTCGTCTCACGACGGACAAAATTAGGCAAACGATCTCTGGAAACCAGAGCTCCTGTTCTAAAGTCTGACGAGAGGCGAATACGAGACGTGGCTTCAGCGCTGGCGGACGAAGAACTTGAAAACGATGATGAAGAGGAAGAAGAGGTGCGTTTGTTTTTAATAATTGGCTACTTTAATTGACTTGTCTTGTGCGCTTGTGATTTTTAGCTTGATGACCTCGAAGCCGACATCCTTGGCGATTTATAGGGCTGCACGAGCTAACACTTTTAGCCTCAATTCTTTTGACTTTACACTATAGAATCAGGAAAGCGTATATGGCAACTCACACGCGCGACGCGAGCTTTTATCGTTGCCACACACTTCCAAAACCTTGAAGTAAAATGTTCAACATAAAAATTAGTATACGACCTCGCATCGTCAAACAGAAACTTATAAAAAAACACTTTTGTATGTTAGCAAAGAACTCATTGGGGTTTGGGGTCCAACTTTTAGCAAGCGATTGGAAACCGACCAACTTTATTTATAATTTGTTATCAAAATAAAAAATCGGTCATCAATTAGTTGAGGTAGGTGACTCCCTAAAATCGACATTTCCATTACAAACAAATTTCTCAGACCCCATACAAATAGGCAGGTAGATTCACAACAAATTGCACTTTTGATACAAATTAATGCTGTCGAATTTCGGTATAGAAACGTGATTTATCCCTACGCCGCCCTGTGCCCGACTCCGGGTAATATTTGCCATCCGAAGATGGACTGCACTGCAAAGGATTTTACACGAACCCAGTGTGTTTCGCACTGGGTAATGCCTAAGCCTCGTACATCAATAAGTAGGTAGTACGGAATTAGCAGATAAGAAGTTTATGGTCCAAGTAAACCTGCTTAATGTGTACCGGCAGTAAGCGGTCTGAAAGTCGCATTGTCGCAAAGGCTAAATTTACACTTTCTCTGAAGAAAAAGCTGCGGCTGCTTCTGTTTGCACTTGTAGTCAATATACATGATTTTCGCTTAGGTTGATCCTCTGTTAGGGTAGAGAAGTATGCTATTTGCCTAAGGGTATCCGAGACGGCTGGGAAAAAGGCGACAATCCTTTGCAGGACCGAGGGAGTGCGACATTTTGTGTTGCGCGGTCACGCGGAGTGCAACATTTTGTGTTGCGCGGTCACTTTTCGAAGAGGCTAAAAAAGTGGCAATCAATTCCTAGTTCATCTTTCAGGTGGTACGGGCAAGGGTGATCGCATACCCAGAGCTATCGAGCGGACTTGCTTCCTTATGCTGATTATGAGAAGGTAGGCTTCAGAAGTGCGGACCAGTAAACAGGCATCAGTCGATGCTTCGCCTGTTGTAAGAGCCGCGATCTGTTATTCGAGTGCTCTTTTTGCCAAGCACGCAAAAAATGACAGAGCCAAAAATGAAGGGCCAACCAGTAGCCTGTTATGCCGCAGGAAAATGGCAACATTTGGTAGGCGCGGACGGCTTACTAAGCTCTGTTGAATTAAAGAGAGGTATTCCAGGTCAGCGGAGACTCGCCGAGAGGCCCCATTTATTATAACGCAGACCATGCTTTCAAGCGTGGCTTGCTGGATGGAAAGGCAACCGTGAAGGCTTCAGTAAGCTATGAGCTGTTCTTGTCGACATGGGGGTTCCGAATCAGCCATTGATTGAGAATAGACGAGCACACTAGCGTCCTTTTGTTACCATTTGCTTCGCAACAGGAACAAGGGCGCTTCCTGGTGGATCTAGGCAATAAGCTCTTCGACTTTGCTAAAGTCGAACGCTGATTGGTCTAGGACACGAAAGCAAGACATTTATTCTGAGTATGGCGTGGCTGAAACGCTACGAGCTCTGGAACAATGGAAGATTTAGGTTCTTAGGTGTCACTCGTTTTGCTCCTCCAGGGCTTTGGTGAGTCATAAAATTACCGCTGCTGAGATGCAATGGCATTACTAGCGAGAAAACTAATTAAGTAGGTCAATGTAATTGTCAAAAAGAGTGCTTTTGGTGTTGAGAGTGCGTCCAGAGCGTAGAGTGGCTCGTAAACCACTTAGCGATGCTCGTAGGAACAAACATTTTCTATATGCTAGATATGGCTTGCTTGGCGCAAAACAGAGACAGCCCTATCAGTATATGCGGAGTGGCACGTTATTCAATACTTATAAAAGAAACCACTTGCTGCATGCAACTTAAAACGAGGTTGACTTACAATTAAGGCATGAAGACTGAAGCTCACTGATGCGCGAAGAGTGACACGAAGCCTATCAAGCAGAGCTCGTCATGGATCTCGCTTGTTGTATTACCTGCGTGACATAATCATTCAGAAGCTGAAAAATCCGAACGCTGCCGTTTTGATGCACGTAAAACTATTTATATTCTGCGGACCAATCGTTTGATGGGCATGGCGTTTGGTGGATGCCAAAGCTCAAGTGGGATCGTCAATGCACAACCGTGTCAGCACGAGAATAATACGGAGCGTCTTGCTGAGATGATCTATTTCATAAAGAGAAAGTCGGCGGCGCATGGCGCTTACAGGGCAGTGCAGGGGGGTCCTTGTGAGTGGGGATGGTCTGGAGTCTAGATGTCTCGATATGTTGGAGAGAGATACCAGTATGCTCATAGGTAAGGTCGGCTTGTCAAGAGATACTCCGTTTATTTAGACGATAGTCTATGGCAGAGCTCGAATAGGTTTAAAAAGCTGACAGCACAGCCAAAATGTCTCCATTTGAAGACCAATTTCTTATTGCTATTGGATGAAGCGATTCTGGAAGACACTAAATAGCACTTCGTTGCGAAGTGGATCTTGGATCCTGATGAACTCAGCAACTTCGTAATCGATCGTGGTAAAGGAATACAAGGATGTGTTCCTACGAAAATCGTCTTCAGAATTATCGTCTGATCGAGATGTACTTCACGACTTCGATCTGGATCCAGAAACACGGCAGTGCCCTTACCTTAGTAGTAGTGTGACTATAGTGTAGCCGACTTTCGTGCAAAGCAGGAGGCACAAATGGCTCAGGAACCCAAACTTAAAACCACGCTGCCATTTTGTGTTAAAGAATAAATCACAATATAAGCACAATTTAGTAAGCTAGTGCGGCCACCATTCCGACACAGAAATCACTTTTAAGCAGGACTTGCTACAACGGGATGTATAGTGTATAGCTCACTCGAATTGAGTGACGAGTACCATAAACGTCTCATTTGGAAGAGTTATATATCCTCGACTGCGGTCAGCACTCTGATTACCTATGCCTGAAAAATCATCAGGCTCATCATTAGTCGTGGTGATGCGATGGTTCAGGTCCCACAGGGCTTACACACAAATATCTTTGAGAAAAAACTTGTCTTAGTCGCTCAGAATACATTGAGACAGACGTAAAAACATATTCATTTGTGCACAGAACTCGGGCGCTTGCCCGTTAACAATTGTTACGTTAATGTAAATAAGTACATACCTAGCGCAAAATCATCCTTTTTGGTGCTTTATTGCAACGAACGGTCTTTTGAGTAGACTCCATTAAAATCAAGAAAATTGTGGACCGACCGGCTCCATTAAATTAGGAGCATTTAAGAAAGTGGTCTGGTCTATTTAATCACAAACACAAGTATAGTGCAGAGAAATGAGGACCAAGTGGTTGTGAAGAAGTCAGAGGAGTCTTTGAGAGATACTGATCTTGATTTTGACGAAATCAAAATGACCGTTCAGTGTCGTGGTGGCGCGTCAAATTTTGTCATCAGTAGCGCACTACTACAAACAGACGCCGAGGGGCGAGATCAAAAGATCAAGTTTGAATCTTAATAGCTCAAGGCTGTTTAAATTAAATATCTTGTTCATGACAAAAAAAATTAACCGTCTATGCTTTTGTCACCCATGGATTCCGCTTGGCGCTGAGCCATTCGTGAAGTTTTGCTTAACGAGTGAGCGCCTATGAAAGTGCGAGCGCTACGTACACCTGAACATCCGTGATTAAGGCCTCCTCAACGGCCGTATAAAATGATGCATACCATAAACCAAAAGAGAGTCTGCTATTTGTTTTATCAATAGGTTATGTCTTTAAGCTGCTTCTGCAGTTTACTTCCCATAATGGGCACTACCGGTATCTAAGCCTAGGCATAAATTTGCCATTAAGATTGTATGCCCTTACCCAGTTCAGCTGCTTGACAGCAAGGACGGCTGCACTTATTGAAGCCTTCTCAGGTCCTTCTAAGACAGTTAGTCAACTAAAGCAAAGTGCTTGTGCGACATATGTGGAAAAGTGGTCGAGGTAGTCGATCTACACCTACAAGCGTAGGATCGGCTACGAGTGCTACTTGGTGTGAGAGGTCACACAACACTTTGCGCTTAAGAGGCGAGCAGGAAGGTGTCGGTGAGAGACTGTTCACTATTCTCAGCCTTAGAGGATCGACGTGTGAAAAGATTGCATATTCAAAAACTTAATACTCGAAACAATATTGGCCTATTTTATTCCGCAATTTACTAACTTCAGCTTTGTAATTTAGGGAGGGACTATATTCGCTTTTAGATGATAACCTATCGGTACTTCTACCGATTTGCATCAAGAAGGAATTCTAGTCGAAGTTCAAATTGCGGTAGCAAATTTAGTCGTCTCTCAAAATTAAAGGTAAGTCCGAAACACGTAACAGTCTCAAATTGCATTATGGATTTAAGTCTGGAAGGAGATATCATATCTTTGTGCATGTGAATTCCCATCACACCTGGATGCACATTATAGTCAATCCTTCGTCTATGCAGGTGGATTCGCAAGGCACAAGGGTGATAAAGTGACCTTTCAGCATCTGTTAGACGAGCAGTTTGTGCTGTTGGACGATTTGCTTGCTTCTACGGGTTTGAAGATGAGGCAGCATTTGCAGCTATCCCTGCTAATGCATCATGGCGTTCGTGCTCTGCGAGCAAAGTTTCTGATTTACTACGTAGTCGTGTATTTTGTGTTACAGTAGGGGTAGTAATCGTACCACATAACCTTCAGGTGGACCATATGTCACAAGAAACGCGCTCAGAAGTTAATAATACGCGTTCGTAAAGTGGCCGCAACAACAAGTGTAGGTAGCTAAAACAGCTACATGCAAATATCTTAGACACATGTCGCCACTTGAGGACATAAGGATGCTCTAGAGACATTACTATGGATTGTTCAAGGTGCTAGAAATGCATCGGGAGCTCTCTTGCTTGCCTTTTTTTTGCTTTCTTTTTGCATTGCTACCGTTGTCACAAACTCCATTTTTCTCGACGCAAGCCACATGCCTAGCTTTGCTATTCCTCTTTCTCTTCATCGACTTCGTCGTGACCACGTCTTCATCGTTGTTGCCAAGAAGCAATAAATGTCGAATAGATGGGGAAGCAGCAGCCAGATCAATTCGCTCGTTTTCTGGGATGAAAGCATACATCAACCCATCTGTGATGGAAGATTTGGTTCGCTTCCATATTGTTAATGTGTCGATACTGGAGTGCCATGAAGGCAGAGGCACCTGTAAAACCTTATGATACACAGTTGATAGGTGAATCTGGAAACTCTTAGATGACGTTCGGCCCCTGTTAGAACAAACACAGTGCGTAAGAGATTGCATGACACATTGTAGTATTCGCACTCACCATACGCCAGGAAGACAAATGGTTTGACCAAACATTTCACCAACGTGGATCACAGTGTCTCCTGCATAGTTGCAGAGGCTCGCCATCGCCATGGACTCGTGGCTATCCTCAAAATCGTCTGGGTAGCACAGAAACAATGCACGATCCGTATGCTTGTGTAAATCCTGCTCATTACAAAAGCAAATTCATAAGTCAAACATGGACAAATCAGAATTACAAGAGACTTCGTATTTCGATGTCACGCACCTTCGGCGTTCCCTTCAACACGTTCGTCCAATAAACTTGTTCTACCATAATTTCTTCTTCTTCTTCTTCTTCTTCATGGTCTTCCCCGTCAAAAGCTGCACCCGCTTCATCATCCTCATTGTCTTCCTCATCCGAAGCTTCATCCACTCCTTTGTCATCGCTGTCATGCATTTGTTTAGCCTCACCATTTTCTTTCTTCTCCACTTGGAACAACATTTTCAACAATTTTGTCATGGACTCACTCCTTTTTAATCTCTTTTTCTTCTCCAGCGACGTGCAAATCATATGCAATTATGTCTACACCACGAAGCTGCAGTAGCCGAGCCCAGTACCCACTACCAGCCCCCATCTCAACAATCTTTGAGCAAATATAATCAGTCTTCGGTTTTCAAAAGGTGAGAAAAGTTCAACGATACTTACCGGCCCGTAATGTTTGATAATTTGCAATGCACGCTCATCCGGGATAGCCCATGAGTATTTCTATGCGCCCAATTAAACAAAGAGTTTACCACTAGAGGCGCAGTTTCGTCTACAAAACAATCGCACCATCGCCACGCTCACGTCCAATGCCGCGTACATCTTGGAGCGCGCTTCCTCGCTCAGTTTTGGATTAAACACCTCAATGAGTTCCCCTGGGTGTTCCCGCACAAATTTGCGGTAAAACTCAAGGTACGGGTTACTTGTAGATGTCAATTCTAGAGCCTCTAAGTTAGTCATGCTTCACTTTATCACTCGGACAAGTGCTGGCTGGTATTATTTTGTAGTCACGGTAAAAATTACTGTTGCGCTAAAAATTAGAGCAAGAACTATGTCCAGGGGTATATAAAAAGTCTAAGCCGACGACAGCAATGGCTGAATTTCACCCTCGTATCTCATCGGAGGCGACACGCTCAGGAAGCTGCACGATGACAACGAACGGTATCGCATATTGACACGTGTGCCGCAGAAGAACACGACTAGCAGGAGCACAGCGAGGCAGATACCAAAGGCCGTGAACGTGCTACAAATCTTCAGGCCTATCGGCAAAGACCCACCAACGACCGACACGACAGCCACTAACACAGCGTACGGCAAAATACTGCGTACGTGATTTTCGAGTGGCACGTGTGCTGAGAGCGACGCAAGGATGGACGTATCGGCAATGGGCGAGCACGTGTTGCCAAACACAGAGCCACCAAGGATGCTGCCAAAGCATTGACGCAGGTTTTCTGTGTCGCCGCCACTGATCGACCAGGATAGTGGTGCAATTATTGGAAACATGATCGCCATGGTACCAAATGAACTGCCAACAGCAAACGATACAACGTAGCAAAGAAGACACGCAATTGCCGGCAGATACTGCATCGGAATGGAATCTCCGACAATTGAGGCGATATATGGAGCTGTACTTACTTCGCCAATAACGGAACCAAGGGCCCAGGCAAGGGTCAGAACCAGCGTCGGGTCCACGATATCTTTGACACCTTCCATCCAGGCTTTCATTGCTTCGTTTAGCGTGATGATTCGCTGCAATAATAGCATCGTCACGGCAATGACCCATCCAGCGGACGATGCACGGATCAGGGACGAAATTGAGTCGCAGTGGCTCAGAGCATCCAGGATGCTAAAAGACTTATTGGGCGCTTTTGTGTGCAAACGATCGAATCCGTCAAAAACCATGCCTACGAACGTCAGTACAACGATGGCCAGAAACGGCACCACTGCATTTTGCCAGCGTAATGGTTTCTTTGTGTCAGGTTCTAATGGAGCGAGTTCAGGTTTTGGGCTATCCAATGGTCCTGGAAATTCTGGAGTCATAGGGCCATCAGTGATTGGGGATGCAGCGGCATCCTTCTCGAATTGCACCATTGGACCGAAGTCCTTTTCGCATATGATCGTGATGAATATGAAAGCGATAAAGAGGATTGGGAAGAATCGGTAGTGCAGACAGGAGAGGCACGTGACGAATGGATCCCAATCGAGCTTGAGATCGCGGAGCTGTGCTGCAAGATACCCGATCTCTACACCGATCCATGAACTCACGGGAGCTACAAGTACATTCGATTCCGTTGTTTTGCGATAAGTTAGTACAGTCGCAATGATCGTTAAGACTTGTCAAGGGAGACCCTTACACATAGATGGCAAGCAGACGCCGATGGTATGAATAATTGCCGCAAACTTCTCACGACTGACACCTGTCTGGCTTAACACTTGACGTAACGAGCTTCCTACAATGAGAATACACGAGTAATCGTCGAAAAAGATAGTGATACACAGCAGCCACGTCGTCACTTGCATGCGCAGCGATGACGTCATAAAATGCTTGGCAACTCGCGCAAGACCGTGGCCCCCTCCACCCTTTTGAACCACGCCAATAGTTCCACCTAGTACGAGCGTGAACAGCAGCACACCCGCGTGATCCCCAGTCGTGAATGAGTTCACCCAGTAGTGGTCAAAGGTGCGCAAAAAAGCAGTGAATGGATTTCCATTTGCGACGATAATTGCGCCACACCAGATTCCAGCAAGTAGCGACACTGCTACCTGACCCAGCGCAACTGACATGATCAAAGTCACGACTGGTGGAAACAGGGAGACCCACCCAGGAGACACGACCACAGAGGTCGTGTGCGTCGCGTGGAATAATGGCACATCATATGTTGGCACCGAATGGGGCAGAGCATTACCGTTCAACTCATTTACACGAGGTGCGTTCGAACTTGAGCTTGTTTTCTGCTCTTCCCACACTGTCGTAGTAAGATTATGCCTTCCATACGAGATCAGTTGCAACTGCTTGATAGAGATTGACAACTGTGACTGAAAATTTCCCTCGACGTCGAGGGTTTTGACGCTGCCGTTGGTAACCGCATACCCGTCCGAGCCTTCTACGAGGTACCACAGACGACTTGGGTACACGGAACCTGCAACCGACAAATTTTTTAGTTTATGTATTAATGAGGGGATAGACGCGCACCATTCTTGAGCATCGGTAGCTCGATCGATGCCTCAAAGTTCACTTGCTGCAGGATTACACTTGGCGTGTGCAATTCGACTGGTTCGGCGTGGATGTTGTGCGCATTGCACAGGATGGCTATCAGAGCCGTCGCTCCGAGAAATTGCATGGAGATGGGTCTGCTCGTAGATTTCAATCATAGAACGAGATTTACGTATTTTGCGAATTTATCAGTTATCATTCATCTGTATACATATACATATTTAAGAAACAATTTTGTACTTTCACAGACATTTTAGACTAATCCGCAAGCATTAGGCTGCGAGCGCGCGTGTGGCGCTCGGATGCGCTCGACGAAGCATTGGCATGAGATTTGTCCATCGAAACATTTGCGAGAGTATGCATGTGGAAAACCATACTGTCACCAGCAGGCAAATAGATGCCTCCGAGCTGAAGTAGCTGAAAAGCTGAGCTTTTTCGTAAAGCGGGGCCGTAAGTTGCCCAAATACCGAGGTGATAAAACTTTTGAATTTGTGCATACAACCAGGCAACATTAGTTCTACGATGCTCTTATCAATGATCAATAAAAACGTACAGATTGTGGGTGGAGTGGTAGAAAACGCTTGACCAAATGACGTAGCTGGAGTTGCCCTGAATCCAGCACATGATGATGCGAGAGCCCACCAGTAACAGCGTGAATACTGCCAGCACGTATACCAGCTGAAAATCTGGTGTTTCAACGACCGAGTAGCCAGAGCCCTTAGGCACCACATCCAGCGCTTCGGCGATAATCATAGGCCAGTGCCAAAGTGCCCATATACAACCAGTGATAGCCGATGCAAGGATAGTCGAATGGCTGAAAACGATTTCAAGTGCTGTATATAGTTACGACCGGTATCGGTAAAAAATAGTTCAAAACAAGGTAGTAAAAGATTGTTTCTTACCTGGAAAAAGTGACCCGCTCCAGCCAATTTCCTGGATCGTTGCAAAAAAAAACCAGCTTGTACCTGCTCCAAGCGAAAAGTAAGCATTATCGTATGAGGTTGAACGGGACACCACCAATTGTGTTACCTAAAGGTCGTTGACCCATTGACAACCCAACGTCATATCGCTGCGGCGGCACCGGATCCCAAAAGATTCCGAGAAGAATGATGTAAAAAACGTAAAACACTAGCCCAGAGTCGAGCGCTTCGATATTATTAAAACTGAAAACCAGCTCCAATTTTCGTACAAATTTGCGATTGAACTGTGCCGGTATAAAGGAATACGTCAGATTATACGAAAAGGATCACAACGAGCTGACGTACTGGGTTGACCATCCTTGTCGCGGCAGTAAACGAAAAAGCCGCTAAATCACACAGCACAGGGATCGCATAGCTAAGCATTGCAAGCCGAAGCGTGGACCTCGATGAATGGGAGCTTTTGAATAGGTAATGAAATGGCGGGATATTCCAGTGTGGAGGTGTATTACAGGCCTGGAGCCTCATCTTTGCAACTACGCAAACGATAAAAAAAATACAATTAGAACTGTCAGCACCATGCCAATATATTGCAGTACGAATGTATTTCTTAACGTACTGCTTCGTAGCGCAAAAGATGCGATTACAGGACTTACAAACCACAGACAGCGAATGGCAAATACAATGGGAGTATTCGGTGAAATGCCCCACTGCTTGCAGAACACTAGACCCGTTAGCGAAAGGACCACCATTGAGTAAAGCGATACGAGGTAAGCAATGACGGCATCACGGTAGGCCCACATGACATCGGCTGAAAACATGCCGTGAAAAAAGTAGTTCGAAGAACCGCGGTCGTTGCGGTGGTGATACTGGTGTGTTGGCTGCACAAGTGGATAATACTCGTCCCATATATTCTTGCCATCGCGTCCAGTCTTCTTAACACCAGCGGTTGTTGCTTGACCAAGAGGCGCTGGGCCCACGAGCGCACTTGCAGGTAATCGAGCCTCAAGAAGAGATCCTGGCTCTGAATTCACAATCGTGCCGTACGTACTGGCAGACGCGGAATTGGCCACACTCATCAAAGTGTTGCTAGTGGTGGCACTGCCGCCGCGACTGCGCTTGCCCATCGCCAAATTCGTCTACTCTGCTTTTATAGAGTGATCGAATCAGTGTGGCAGAAGACGACGAGATCTGTAGATGCCGATTGATAAAATATTAGATTTAAATATCTCGCCCGGCTCCTAGGAGCAACCTTCGCACGACATAAACAATAGTCTTTGTCGTGTGATATTTTTGGAATTTGATAGATAGCCCACCGATTTCGCTATTTGGCCCACATATCATGGAACCGCTGACCTAACACTTGGGCTGACCACGGCCGAGCTAATAGATCGGAAGATATAATGTATCAGTGATTTGAGGCTGGTCTCAGGCGTAAATAAATGTGGCCGATCTCATCGGCCTAGCCTCGATCAAGCGCACGAAGTTGTTGTCTTTATGCTGAGATCTCTTTAGTCGCACCTCCACCTTTCTACAGCACAAGTAATCAATGCATGGTCGTAAGACGTCTCAGTGCTCAATAAGAGACATGACTTGCCAAATTATGGTTTTTATAAGGCCGTGCACGTCTCGATAAAAAGAAAGGACATATGACGTCTCAATTTTTCAAAGAGCCTTTACTCTTTAAGTCATGCTTCTTTGACGCTTGTGCACGTCAAAAAGAGCGATAAAGCAAAACTCTGGTCGTACGACCACACTTACGATCGACTTTCATCGATTTATGCCACGCAATTGTCTCTTATGAGTGCTCGAGCAACTACATTGAATCGGATCAACGACCTTGCCCTGATAGTAGGCGATTGGGGCAAACAGAATAGATGGATCAATCGAACCTCTAAATTTAAGTTTAGCGAATTGAGTGGTTGATCATTCTTGACTATTCCGTAATAGGTTAGAGCCGGCCTGGTCACACAATCGCGACTTGATACTTGAATAACCAATAACGTCGTCCAATTTAGCAAGTCTAAACGCCATCGGATCAGCAATCCCCAATCATGCTCCAGTACTTCATAAAGCAACCAAGGTTGACCGATTATGTCTTGATCCTGCTTATTAAGTAGAATTTTATCTCCACGCGGTTGATACAGGCAATTTGTACTAATCTGGTTGCGTTTCAGATTGGATGCACCAAGGGAAATAACTCAAAGCATCCAACTTTTCAGCAGATCGATCCATTTCCATTTGTAACTAATGGGATACTGGTCTTTTCAGCCATGAATTTCATTTTTTTCAATTGTCATATCTTAGTGAATCGATCATCTGCCCTTCTTGTTAGATACATCGCCAATGTATGTACATTGCAGACAAAAGTTGAGGTCAGACGCATTTTATCAAAGTGTTGTGTCGTCTAGCTACAATACTCACCAGATTAAGCTTCTAGTCTTGTTTGAAGCTGTCCCTTTTTCCTTTTCGATCGATCACTACGATACTTTTGCCGAAAAAGTGATTATCAATCGATAGTATTGCACTCCCATTGCCTTTCTTTCATCCTTCCTGTTACTATGTATTTTTCAGCAGTGATACAGATAAGCAGATCCATTAGACTCCTGACGTGATAGGAAGTCTACCTTAAATTATATATGCAAGACATACACCGCCTTTTCTCATAACCCCCAGCCAGCTTGTAAGCTTGTCCTTTTCTTGCTTCACTTTTAAGTCGGCTCACCAACAATGTGGCTCTTTTCACACCAAAGAGATTCAAACTCGACGTACTTCAATTTTGTTTTTCCTTATGGTTTATGCAGTGTATATATTAACTGAACTACCGACGACGGCTCGTCATATTTTCTCTGAGAGACCGGGAACTCGCGGTAGGTGGGCCTTTTGCGCGTTGACGACCGGATAGAATATCCGCTGTATGATTTACTAAGTACTATTTTTCTTCTAGCCCTTGCACTCATCTCTATAATGGTGACAGAGCTTTTGCAAAATACACCTAATCCTTCGTCGAACGAATAACTGCCGAGTTATCTAGGTAGTTTGAATTTAAACACATCTATGGTAAGGAAAGTTGATTTCTTGTCCAAGCGATATAAGGTCAGTATATTAATCCATCACCAGATGGCTCGTGCCGTATACATGAATATAACTCCTTTTCACGCGATCCAAAAACTGTCAAGCACAATCATCTGTCACAAGATTTTGGGGCTTGAATTCTTCATTTTTAACTTTTCGGCTTGCCTTTCTTAATTACAAACGTACTAAACATGCTGCTGAATACGATATGACACTTGCGCGGGTCACAATTTTGTTGCCTTATGCTTAAAGCGGTTATGTCAGTATAAAGTCCCGTATATGCCAGATCAAAAAAGCGTATCGGGTGCGACAAGATTCATAATGAGAGCAAGCGCGTAGGTCACTCAAATTATCTCCAATCTCGCTGACTTATATGTGTAGCGTTCATCTTATTGCTTGGATCAGTTCTTGTATAATTCCTTCGGCTTTTCATTGGCTTGAGACCGATACGTTATTGCAGGGTGCTGTTTCTGCCCGAAGTGCGAAGTGACGCTAACATATAACTTAAATAACAATCATGTCGGATTGCCGTACTGACTCTCAATCAACAAAATCCGTATTACACTTTGTATGTCTAGGCGAACTGTCACTAGCTCCAATCTGACGAAGCACGCATTTCTCGCAAACGTTATTTGGCTTGAGATTTTCTAACTTTGACTACTATGTACTTTAGAAGTAAATCGACCTACAGCAAGAGCCCTGTAATTTTTTGTGATATCGGAAAGCGACGAAAACTTAATAAATTTCCTGTACGAAAATAAAAAATCGATATGTATGGCCGCAATAATTATTGAAGATGTCCTTCTCCTTTCTCACACTTTGCACACTGCCTCACATACCAATTTACGCTCTTCCAAAAAGCCTGCGACTTGACCATTAGTATAGGTCCGCCTACATTTTCTCTTCACTCTCGTATTCAGGATGTCTTATTGCGGGTCTTAGACACCACCGTCTTCAAGATCAGATTACATTTTGCTTAGATTTTTTTGCCTGCAGACGAAGAGAATAGAAGCAGAATTTACAAGACGATCGTGATACCAAAGGGTCAATTCTTCTGCAAGCCGTCCTTGTCAGTCTCGCAATTTTGCTAAATGATAAAGCTTCATCTTGCTCAGCTTCAACTCAGATGCATCTCAAGTCTCACGATTAGCTATTCTTCATCGTTCTCAACCGATCTGATCCATAACAATATGTCCGTTCTGCCTGCTACCTGACGGTACTCGGGTTTTTCTCCTTCTTGAAAGATAAATGCTCCAAGTTTTCAGCTTATTCATCATACGTTGTTGATCTTGGGCCAGATCTACTTAATCTCGCTGTGCAATCGCCTCGAGGTACCACATTTAGAAAGTACTTATTGTTTCGATGCGGTGCAATTGATAAGATCCTAGGAGCAGAGTGTGACCTTCTGCCTCTTCCACCATTAGTATAAGTAAATACTACAGTTCGAGGTACGCAGTCAATCACTCGATAAGCTTTCAGATGTTAGTACTGCATGCACCAACACCTTGATTTAAGCGAGCTGTTCCATTAAAATACAATTGTTCAGTCTTTCGTTAAGCTTGACGATTGGCGGGATCACAACTATCAGCTCGTAGAGATAATTCCTTGAGACGTTTGGCGCTAGGAAACAGATTTGCCTGTGGACCTATACTTGCTGCAATCTTACATAGACTTTCACCATTATCTTTCTATTTTTTGGTGACTATAGGTATAGAAGAGTGGTAAAATTTCCAAGTCGGCTTGCTTTATCAATTCTCTGACAGATAAAGAAAAGGATCGTGAATATGCGAATCATGAAGACCTTCTCTTTGAACAAACTGTAGTTTAGGTAGTTTGGTATGAAAAATCGTACCAGTAGTGCATGACCTTTATTGACGCAGCCAAATATGCCCAGTCACTCGCGTAAATCTCGATGACGGGTAGTCATTCTGGATTTGAGTGTTGTAGCACCGGAGTAGTCAGACTCTTGTATTTCCAAATGATGATTAGCAAAGGAGCACGGTCAATTATGACTTTAGTCTAGCGTACCTGGTTCCATCTGATCGGATATATGACCTTCTTCTCTGAGCATTATGTCAAAGTCCATCACGCGTAATTTATTGATGAAATGCGCTTATATCGCGTAATTAGAAACAATAGAAGCCAGATGAACGTTCTTTTTAAGCTCTTCTAACTGTTTTTTTACTATCATTCGCATGTATTTTGATATAAATTTATGAGTGGCGTTAACGAGTGCGTAGTCCCTCCATCGGTCTCTTACTGGTATCATTAGTCTGCTCGAAGCCTCGAAACACAAAAAGATCTCTTGCCATATTTTCGACGAGCCAAGTGGCCACGGCAGTATAGAAAGCTTGGTCATGTGTGGCTCGTGGAAAGAGGTACAGTTTCTTATACAGTGACCTTGTCCTCGAAATTATCTGACTCGACCGCGCCGGCATCGGAGCCACTCTGTTTCGACTGCATAGATCGAACGCAAGTTGCCAATCGGCTTCGACACGCCAAAGTTGAAGTCACCATAGTCTTCTTGACTCGCGGCGACTACAATCAGCATTTTGACCTGTGGGGTATCGCTTCGTGAAAGATTTTCAATTCGAAAAGAGTGTTCTGGATGCGCTATCTGGCCCTTTGCCTATCCTTGAGTGCACAGTCGTCCGGAAGCCAGAGCAACACCAGCTAATTGACTAGAAATTCGTTTTTAAACATCTCAATAAAACTTTTACGTGATCTTTGCACTGATCTAGTGATGAGTTCTTACGCGCACTTTGTCATTCACGACCGCAGCGTTGAAACAGTGCTGATACACCACCGACGTTTTGTTTGATTTAGTTCTCGTGTGATATCACTGCCACTTCGATGCCATACACTTGCATCCAGAATTTATAGTGCAGCCTTTCTAGTCATTACGTGCGGTCTGGCCGAGTTGTCGAAATCAATTGCGTGTAGGGACGCTTCCGCCACCGAACTATCATGCGTCTGATCACGTAGAAAGCCAGCATTGACCTTGCTGATCGTCTTCCTGATCTCTTTTGGAGTACTTCCTTAGAAATCACTACTAGGAAATATAAGGGGCAGTTGCCTTCGGAATTCCTATGGGTTGCCTCAGGACTCTAAGTCTTCTTGAGTCCTAGGATACTTCAGCACCTCTTCAAGACGTTCTTCGCGCTCGACTGTGTTGGTGAGGCGAGTATGGGTGGACATATAGCGACTGGCATTGCCCATAGACGGCAACATTCTTTAGAGAAGAAGGCTGTTCATTTTGAGCGGCAACCAATCCTAGATTTCACTCTAAGGCGAGTGCCTTCTTGACGAAGTTCGGAGACCTAATAGTAAGACGTGCGGATGCCAACCTAATTGCAAAGCTCATTCGTTACAGTTTAAGCTCGTCCTTAATAGCCAGAAGGATCCAGGATTGATCCGAAGAAGCCGTGACCAGCCTGCCAGGCTCGACTCGGAGAGCAATCTCGTACGTGTCCATTCGTTCATGCAGGAGCTGCCACTTCTCGAGAAGACAGAGGGCTGAAGCGAGCGACCTATTGTAGTGTTTTTCAATCGCTACGGCTAGCTGACCTTTAATTGGAGATCGTTTTGAAGTAGAGGTTCTTTGTGGGCGCCAAGAGCTTCTTGTGATAGGGCCTGTTGTTTTGCTTTCCAGAACTCGTTAAAGCTGTTGAAGCTGCTCAGTTGCGATCTAGAATTAAAGGCAAACGGTGCCTCGTAAGTTAGATCACGGTCTTCAAGTCGGTGTTGAAGCTTAACAGGCATCCTCTTGGTATATATGTTAAGTAAGGTATTTAGTATGAATGTACTCCCTAAGGTGCAAAAAAATGCATTTACATATTTATGGGTAGGAGCAAATATTGCATTAAACCAATCAATTTTTGGAGCAACCTATTGCTGAACGAGTTTTCGAAGAAATCATGCAAGCAAGCGTAACAGGATTCTTTTTTGAGACCTCATACGAAAGCTTATAAACTAGTATTCGTTTTCGTCTTAATCGTGCAAACAAGCGATGAAGCACGTTCGAGAAAGAGGCAAAAAATCTGTTAGATTGCCTTAGTCTTCGGCGACTTTGTGTGTATTTTCGGTAGGCGGACCTAATTTGAAGGGGTAGGTCTGCCTCACATTTGGCCAAGAAAAAAAAGAATTTTATCGCGCCTTCAGACCGTGCAAAAGTCAACATTAGCCCGCGTGCTTCTCACCGCCTTTTGTAGCACCGCATTCTTCCTTTGCACACTTGCAATTACTCATTCATCAATGTGTGCAAGCGTGTCCCAAACTCAAACGTCCACCGTAAGGCGTGTTTATTCGCATGCGCTGCGCTCACTTGGTGACACTAAAGACACCGTACGATGTACTCTGCGTCAAAGAGGTGTGTCGAATGGATATTTAAATGAAATTCTTTTTGTGCTGCTTGTAGCTGATTCTGGTCTGCATCGGTCTGCTGGAGGCTCTGGATCGCCTACAAGAGCGACTGCATCTGCCCACTTCCATCGTCAAGGAGCTTAAGCGTCGACTGGCGAAGATGGTAGCGCGCTCTTCCGTACGACTTCAGACTAAATGCCCGAGTGATCGAGAATTAGGCAACACCGTAGGTGACTGCCACGTGTGGGATGCCGCTACGCCCGAGGAAGTGGAAGGGGTAGTACACTGGGTGCTGGCCGTCACTACATCACTTCAACGGCTCGTCGTTAGTGCGTCTTTTGGTATGTGTCGAGGCATCTACGTGCTGATCATGAGTCTGCCGGGTATTTCTACGGCGTGCTCGCTTTTTTATGGACTACTACAAGCAGTGGAGGATACGCTAAGGCTGTCGAGTGAAAACATCATGGAGGCTGCATCGGCAGGTGGATCTGGGTCCGGAAGCGGACGCAGTCGAAGTTATTATCATTTGCATCATCGACACCACCGCAACGCAGAGAGTTACGTGGCTGATTCCAGTTGTACGTTGCTTAGAGAATAAAGTTGGGGTGCGTACAGCCTTTTAACAAATTCCGATTTCTTTGTGGGATAATAGTGACGGCCGTGGTATTGGAGTACAAGGAGAAAGAGTGCGTAGTGCCACTGAACATTGATCGAAGAATTAGGCGCGTTATGCATTTCCAAATCCCGCTGCATTCTTTCGAGGCGACGGTGAGGTTACCTCCAGATAATGTACAGGGTACAGCTTCATGGAGTAGATCGACCAGCGACGCAAGTGTCGGTGGTGGTAGTCACAATCGGGCTCAGGAAGAGACTACTTCAAGCTATGCTCACCTGAGTTCCGCGACTCCACGGTCAATACCCGTGTCACCTATGGCGCGCAAGCGTGTGCAGCTGGCATTTTCAAATTTTTCAGACGACGTGCTGTATCAAGCACGCGACCGACTACGAAAGGAACGGGCAGCGACACTTACGGGAGATCGTGGTCTGCGTGTACCACGTTTCAATGTGCATGATTGTCACGAAGATATTTATTTATCCTGTGGCTGCCATTGTGCGTCCAAGTTAGGCACAGGCATGTACCGCAGTGTGCGCGCTTCTGTGCCGCTTCAGAAGAACAGGTTTGTATACTTTGAAATGACTCTGCAACAAGGACGGACTCCCATCCGTGGCCCAAGCCATAATATATCTAGACTTGAAACTTCGTCGCAAATAACTCGTGGATCATCCTCTATTATGGGCGGTCCCGCAGGCACAACTATAAGCAATCCGTCCGACCGAGCTGAAATTGATGCTAGCGTCTGTATTGGATTGTCTACGCGCTTGATGCCACTCAACACACTCGTTGGAGCATCAAACAATTCAGTATGAAACTTTTGAGGATGGTTTGAAGTAAATTTTGAGCTAACGCTGCGCTGCTGTATTTTCCTACAGATAGGATTTTACTCCGCCGGCCACGTGCTTGTAGGCTCAGATGGGCGGCGCTCCGTCGGAGTGAGTCGGAAGTATGGCTACCAATCTACAGTAGGGGTCTTGGCCCAAGTAGTCGGTCATCAGGAAGGCGAAGCCGTGGATGCGGCATCCGAGACTGCTCTTCGGCCATTAGCCTCTTCTTCCTGCATGGGATCGGGCGACGTCGGATCATCCACCGGTCGAGTGTATGTGCGGTTTACTGTGGACGGGATAGCGCTTCGCGATAGCAACAATCGCGTGATGAAGTTTACGGTTCCGTTTCCTTCGAGGAGCGAGCTTTACCCAACATTGACGTTACATTCTCAGGATGTACACGTGTTCAGCCAAATGTCGGCACCCGACATTACTCGACTAAATGTACAAGAAATGGATCTACCAGGAGAAGCGCCAGTCGACATCTGGTGTTTAGATGGCCTGCGCCTCGGTGTTGCAATTTAGATCTGCCAATATTATAATAGACGAAGGCAATTTGCAACCGCATGATGTCGACTGTATTCATTTTTGATCACTGGGCTGCGAAGAAGTGGATTACAATCTTATGAGACTTGCAAAATCGCTCGCGTGACTATGTATACTTCTTACCTGCCTGATCCCAAGTTGACATAATGGATGTTACGGCTGGAGTGATGACACCGGTGGTGGGTGTTATATAAAATCTCAACAACAGCAGCGGGAACTACTCCGGTGGCCTTAAAGACTGTACTTCCCGTATTTGTCTCCGCCTAGACCAACCTGCATCGTGGTTTCATCCAAAAGTCGTTGCAGCTCGCGTCGGGCTTCCACAACCGAAGATTGAGTCGGTCCTTCAATTGCCTACGATTTATTGATATACGCATCGAACGTTAGCATGTCAAAAAACAAATTACATTGTTCACCGTGCTCCTGTACCAAGTAAAGTTTTCGTTCTGACGGATTGGGTTTTCGGCCAGCAGGAATAAATGATCCTCGCGTTATAACAGCAGCACCAGTAAGTTCCTCGATCGAGTCACTTGCCTCTTTCTGAGTGACTCTCCATCGAGCATGCTGAGGATAGTCGTTGATTTCAAGCTCATCGACAAAGTGATTCTCTCCGATACCTTGACTTTTATATTTTAAATCCAGATTTTGGATGATTTTTTGCGCTTTGATAAAAGCAGACATAGCTTCACTGTCGATAGACATCCCCTTCTGACCAGCAGGCGCCATCGGTTTGTCCGAGGTGCTAATGGTGCTCTCCTTGCTGAATTCTTCTGCATCGTCATCGTCGATTGCTCCCGAATCCTATTAACGAAAAATGCTTTAGGACCTTACTTCTGTCATCTCCATTGTGACAACACCGTACCTCAACCAAGATGCCTTGGTCCAGCTCGTATTGACGTCTTTGTAAATCCGCAGTACGTTGGGTCTCGTTTCGTTCAGTTTCGTCAAACGTAAAGCCTTTGCCTTTAAATCCACTGCCATGATACCTTGCTTCGCCGCGCTTGACCTATACATGAGTCAACACTATTAAGTTTCAAAGTAGTCACACCATGATTTCAAAAACTTGTACCTTTGCAGTGAACCCTTCAGCAAGTGCTGTCAGCTCAGTAGGAACAATCTGTTTGGCGTTCTCCAGTGCTTTGACGAGATCCACCGAGTACTCTTCCTCCTGCATGAGCAAAGATTTAAGTAAGTGATCGACAAGTCACCTTTTATAAATATATAGCACAGTTTACATCTGGAGAGATGAAAGTGTAGGCAGTGCCTTTTCGACCAGCTCGCCCAGTTCTTCCTACGCGATGCACATAGTCTTCCATGTGATTTGGACAGTGATAATTGACGACAAGAACTAAATCCTTTACGTCAAGACCTCGACCAGCGACAGAAGTTGCCACCATCACAGTTCGCACCTTCCTTTTAAAGTCATCGATTGTGTAATCTCGGTCGACCTGATCTTTTCCGCCTGTACAATATCGTGGCCACCAAAGACGCAAAATAAGCATCAGCAACACATTTGTATCATCATATTGACTCAAGTCCCTGGCTTACCATGCAGCGAAAGAGCAGGGTATCCAGCCTTCATTAAGTCTTGAAAGATCTGGTCACATGCTTGCTGTTTGTTCACAAACACCAGGATATTTCCCTTTTCGTACCACAAGCCTAAAAGCTGCAGCAGGCGCATGAACTTATCATCTTCTTCACGGACTTCAACATATTGAGTGATATCACCGGATGCCGTACTGCGGGTGCCTACAGTAATTTCCACAGGTTTTTTCAATACCTTCCGCGCCATCGATTCTACTGAGCGAGGAAAAGTTGCTGAGAACAGCAGTGTCTGCCGGTCAGGCCGAATATTCATCATAATTTTTGTGATTTGCGGCTCAAAGCCCATGTCGAACATTCGGTCAGCTTCGTCCAGCACGACATACGACAAACGCTGTAGCGACACCATTTTTCCAGCACTCATGCACAGAATATCAATCATCCGGCCCGGTGTGCAGATGACAATATCTGAGCCACGTTTGAGATTCGCAATTTGCTCTGAGACCGAAGATCCTCCATACACTGCAGTAGCGCGCAAGCCTAGGCCCTTTGCGAACTTCCGAGTTTCGACATAAATTTGTTGAGCCAGCTCTCGAGCAGGCGCCATAACGATTCCAATCGGACCTTCGCTTTCTTGAAGAGGGGGTTGGGCAAGAATGTGTCGAAACATCGGAAGCAGGAACGCCAAAGTCTTGCCGGATCCTGTTTTTGCAATACCAATGACATCACGTCCTGACATAATCGCAGGCAGCGCCTGTTTTTGAATGGCGAACGGTTCTTCATAACCATGCTTTTTAATGAGCTGAAGCATTCGGACGCTGAAACCACATTGAGTCCACTTCTGTAGCAGACGCGGGCAACTCTTTCCTCGAACTTTTATTTCACACTCGTTCCGTTGAGCTTCCACATCCTCCTCCGACAAATTCTTAATTTCTTTCGGAACAACATAAAATTTCTTTTGGAGGGGCAAATAGCTGATTTTTGAGTGATCAACGGGATTAATCTCCCTCTTTTTTTGTTGTTCTTGAAGAATTTCAAGAGCAGAACGCTGGTCCACAAGCTGAGAGTCTTCACCAATAATATCTTCTTCAAATCCCTGGTAAATACGCCCAGTTTCATTATTGACAGTAGTTGCCGCAAGGGTTGCACTAATACTGTCTTTCTCTTCCCGTTCTCGCTTTTCTTTAATTGCCCGCATAAATTCTTTGAGCTCTCGCTCCTCTCGTGCTTCACGTTCTCCAGGTGTTTCGTTGGCAATGTTACTTTCAGACACATGCTCTGCAGATAGCGTAGTTCCAGATTCAACCGACTGCTCTGCAGCATCTTGTGGCAAGAACGTGCCATAAATATTAATTTTACTCTGAGCTTCAATTTCAGACTGCGAAATCACTTTCGGTGCAAAGTTCGCGCGTGCTGTTTCGTCCACCAAACCGGCCATATAGGCATCCAGAGGATCCACTTCCTCCACAACTTTCTGCACTCTGGCACGCTGCTTCGCCTCGTCATCTTTCTGTGTTTCTAGCTCCTCTGCTAGCTCTCCATTTTCTATACTTTTTCCATCCAATTGCTTTGACACCGTGTCCTTCTTTGCCACAGGCTCTTCTTTTGCCTCTTTCAACTGCTTTTGCAAAGAAATCTTCCCGCCTTGCTTTTGCGACGAGTCCTCGCCATTACAGGAAAGACTTGTATCTGTACTCAACGGATTGAAAATGGCTGCGGAATTCCTTTTCACAATGATCTTCTTGGCAATTTGATTGCCAGGTTTCAACGAAATACTACTAAACTTAAAGTCTTTGGGCACTTTAGCCGCCAGCTGTGCAGTAGTAGCGATCGAATCTTTGGTTGCTTCAGCGTCGGAGCCGCTACGCTTCTCAGCTGATCTCACCCGCCCAGCGTGTCCAATGCCCTTAACCTCCTGATTCTCCTTAAACTCATCAATAGCGACTTTATTGCGTCTAAAATCTTCCACCCTCGTACCGCTTTTGCTTTTGCTCCTGCTGCGTCGGCTGCTCTTCCGTGAGCTTCTGTGACTTTTGTCTCTTTTTTTCTTTGCACTACTGCGGCGGCCAGCCGAGCGGCTTCTCGAGCGCGAGTACGACACTGATCGACGACGCTCTTTTCGCTTCACTTTTGAGCGCTTGTGACGGTGTTTATCACTAGACTTGGACGAGCGGCGGCGCTCACGCGACCGCGATCTCCCGCGTGACGCGCCACTCGACGAGCTATGCGACGACAGCGAGCGCGAGCGCTTACGCCGCGAAGAACGTGACGTGTGATGACGTGGCGGACGTACACTCCGTCCACGACTTTGGCTGCGACTGCGCCGCCGGTGGCGGCTCGGACTCGCGGCGTCTTGCACCATTTTACCGTGATTTTGGAAATTATGGGTTTATGACGTTTCCTGCTTTCAGATTGGTGGATATGTAGGAAAGCTGACGCAGTGGAATAATTTATGTAGAAGGAAATGAGCACCAGTACAAATTACTATATTTCTCAACTCAAAAGTAAAGGTACTCTTTCCGCTTGCGCTTGGAGAAAATAATGGCGCCAAACATGAGCGAGTCGTAGTGAGGGAAATCGCTGGAGTTAGGAAGGTGGCCGATCTCGCCAAATGTTGTCATGCCCATCAATGACGCTCCACCTGACCAGTCCTTATACGCACCAACCTGAATGTATGATAGAGTTAATCCAAGAATACTAAAAATCACATGCAAACGTTGATCAAACGCTACTACTCACCATCTCGGCCATGCATTTGTGGCCAAGCAGAGCCTGCACTCCGGCAGACAAGAACATCAGGCATCCGATCGTTTCATGAATGTAAAATTTGTTACTCTCCACAGCTTGAGCCCCCATCTGTATAGAATGCAGAGCCACGATATCAAACACGCTTAATTAACAATACATGCACTAAATACAGACCTTGTCGATGGCAGTCTTTAAGGACTGCGCGGACGTTTCCATAAGCACAACATTTGTTCCAGAAGCAACTGAGCTTGTCGTGCTGAGTGAACCGTCCTCATTAATACCAGTTATCACTGCCGTCATGTTAATAAGCTTGGACCAGTCACTTGATTGCATTGAACACAGTGAAGAAGACGAATTCGCATCGATACCACGGTCAATCTCCATTTGATTTGAGACAAAGTCGATCGTGGTACCTAGCGGATGCAGACTACCGAGCCGAGGAAATCCGATCGAAGACAGGTCTGTTCGACTTTTCTCCGATGCAACGTCAAGCCACTATACACAAAAAGCATTCATAAAAACAGTGTCGGAGCGCAATGTTTATACTTGAAGCAGGTGGGTTATGTATTACCTCTTGATAGACCTCAGCCGCGGGTTTGCTATCAATTTCGTAAATAGTTTTGTTCGATGCCTTTGTGACGATGCCCATGCAGTATTCGCTATTCACTCCAACCGGACTGTAGCTGCTAAACCAACTCACGTACGTTTCCACACTAGGATAACATAGTGCAAACGCAATGCCCATTTCAGTCCAGTCCCCTCTGCCATCACGAACACTTTTCGTGTAATCTGAACTACTGCTGCTGCTAATTTGAATCCAAGACACGGATACCTCACCCTCACCGTGTTTTGTGGCATCGGAAGAGCAGCCACCAACAATTGGACAATGAATAGCCTCACGAATGCCGTCGATGGCATGCTCCACGAAGAGTGGACAGGCGTACGTTGCAACAAAAGCCGGCTTTTCCCCTGCATCCATGTGACCTGCCACGCAAGCAAGCGCCATTTTCGCAGCAGCATAGGTTTTCTCATGGGCATCGCTTTGTGAATACTCTGCATGAACCACGGAATAAATACCATGAGGATCATTGACCCCCCACAATGTGACAAGACCTTCATTATTATGCCGGTTTACAGATACCCAAGCATTTTCGTCACACATCCCACGCGCAATTGTACCACCAATATAGGGAACGCCAGGAGCAAGCTGACGCAGAAGATTTACGATCACTTCAGCACTGAAGCCAGTAGAGAAGCCAACGACAACAAAGTGAACATCTCCACCAAGTTTTGTCAGCAACTCCTGAAAGGCCCCAGTCATGGCGAGAGCTTCGGTCTTATTTGTTGCCCACGCCGAAGACGCATGGACGTAACTACTACTCTTTTGAACCGGTACTCTCTCTTTCGAGCTTGACCGCCGCTCTGTTTCTTTCGGATTGATGTGACTTGGTGGAACTGATTGCCTATTAGGATCCTGCGATCGACCGAGGCGACCCGTGCCAGTGGGATGACCTCTTGCACAAGTTTTCTGGGAAACTGGCTCATCTAGATTTAATTGGTTATCTCGACTGATGCCGGTAGCGTCCTCTAAACTGACTTCCGAGAGCGACCTACGTACCCGACGCATATGCTTCGAGCCGCGGGCTGCTTGTTCCCCATGACTGTGACGTTGCGGCACCTGTAAATTGTTCTGTCGTTGCTTCCCAGCAGAAACTTTTCGTGAAGTGCGTATGTTTGAATCTCGACGCTGTCGATCATCAAGGGTATCTGGAAGCTCACGGTTTTGATGTCCAGGGCGATCGATCCCATCTTCTTTTTCCTCATCGTCATCATCAACGCTGATTCGCCGATATTTGCGAGGCATTCGCTCTTCTTTTGCTGCCAAGACTTGCTCCACTTTAGCTTGTGGAGTTTCCAGCGCCCCCGTCAGATCTTGCGAATGTGAAGGGCTCGGCATGCGAAGCTGCTGGGCATTGCTTGGTTCAGCACTGGCAGTGCCTTGCTGTTGCTCGGTGCTTCGTTTGATCCAATCTTTGAAGTCCTCTTGATTGCTCAGCTCCCGACCACTTTTGGACCGATGGTGAGATACGACACACTTACTGCAAACGCGAATACTTGGTTGGTGGCGTGACAATACCTGCTTTCCAGTATCATTGTGCGTAAAGCTAATTGAGGGCACGCGGATTGTACTGCTGCACGCCCAGCAAATCACTTCCCCACATGTACGGCAGTGGTGGCGTCGGCGAAAGATGGGAGAAAAACGCTTATTACAAAGCACACAAAAGCGGCGTTCTCTGGAACAAGAAAAATAGTTCCGTCAAAAGCACCACCGTGTTCCGAAGGTATGTTACGACGTACTTGTCTTTTACCCATGCCGAAGTTTTTACTACAGATATTTCTTGGAGCTCTGGAGGGTCTTCTAGTAGGTCGCGTAGACCACGTGCAAGCTGCGTGACCATTTCGACAGCCGGGTTGCTGCGAAAAAGGCTCACCATGGGTGGAGGCCGCTGGAAGGCGATGGAAATCGTGACAAAGTCGTCCTTGTAGTCCGGTGACGAAGTGCGCTCGAATTTACATACCAGAGCATCAAATTGCGAGCGCTCGAGGTTGTTACCTTGAATGTGTGGCATACCACCCACCTCTGCAAGCGATTCCTGAAAGAGGTAACAGGCCACAATGTCGCCGCCCGACGTTTCAATGCCAATGTACTGTTGGATATCCATAAATGCACACATTGTCAGTACATCACTCCTTGTGGTCAACATGGCTACATGTAATCGACGCCATTTAATGGGGTACGCTGCATTATTACCTCCAGTACGTAGAAGTCAGAGGATTTGCTAGCCAGCGAGCTCGATTTGACGGCCCACCACTTAATAGCGGCTTGTTTGTACATCTCGCGAGCGTCTCGCGGCGGGTTTGCACTCGGATAAACTCCTGTGCCATTGAGATCCTCGAG
The DNA here is from genome assembly GCA_001695595.3 of Plasmopara viticola. Taxonomy (NCBI): domain Eukaryota; phylum Oomycota; class Peronosporomycetes; order Peronosporales; family Peronosporaceae; genus Plasmopara; species Plasmopara viticola. Next base: position 386,329 of record MBPM02000065.1, read on the forward strand.
CACTTCTGCATCGAGAAAGATGTCGCCCAGCACCTTGCGCATAAAGACCTTGAACTTGTCGGACGTCTTGAGATCGTAAATCGTCTTTAGTACATTAGGAAACGCCGCATTAGCAAACACGACAGCCTTGGCCGATACCGACTCGGACCAATCGGAGACCGGCTTGTAGACGCCAATGTCATTTTTACAGTCGTGCACCTTCCAGAGCCCGCTGCTTGAGTCGGACAGCAGGCCGAGGCACGACCGCGCACGATTCTCTGCGTACTTATGGAGGCGAATCTTTCGTTCGTACGAAAGTGATGGGCCCTGTGGCGGCAAGGAAAATTCCTCGTCATGCGAATTTGAGATTTCGGCCGACTCGCTCCAGTCTGGCGCATTAGTATTAAGTGCGATCGCGTCTGTTGCGGCGCCGGGGGCTAAAGCTACGTTTGTGGTTGCCGTTGGTGGCCCGAACGCACCTTGTTTCATTATATTGCAAGCCAATAAATACTTCGCGTTTACCTGTTGCTTCTTCTGCTGCTTATGTGTGGCAACGCTACTTGTCAACGAGCAGTTTGTGATCTCTTGGCGGACGGGAAGCCAAAGAACACGCAAGAGGGATGAAAGACGCAAAAGGCAAGAAAGAGGACGGAGTTATCCGGCTCGAGACACTTCAGCTCTATGAACCGGTACTCGAGGCGCCGGACGCAAATCGTCTAGTTTTCATTCCTTTCCTCTTCCATGAACGTTTCGACGGACAAACGATGCAGGACACAATGTGGCGCACATAGATGCATGAACATGTACAAAATTTGCATATTCAGTAAGCGATATGCTAAAGTGTTGAGTCTACACATTACAAAACATCGGTTCGTGAGCAAGGGTCTTGGTATCTTTTACTTAAGACCACCATACGCGTAGCGTAGTTTCTCATCTGCTGTGGCAGTGGCAACCAAGTGATCGCGCTGAATAAATGATTGAGCTGCTATTGATCACTTTAATCGTGCTGGTAGTCAACGTCGAAGGCAATCAATGACTGCCCAACTTTTTGGAGGTGTACGTCGCACTTAGACAGATATAAAAGATGCTTTTCGCTAGGCGCATCCGGTACAAACAAATGTTAGCTACCACCACAACGTCATTTGCGTTTAAGACAATTTCATAGGTGCTGTTTTCAACCGACTTACGATGCATTTGCACAACTTATCGAGTTCTATTAGTATTTTTTTTTCCAACATGCTCTTACTTATTTTCTCAGCCTTTTTTTATCTTAGAAAAAGGTAGGCGTGCAAAAAGAGTAATTACGTGTTACCTAATACAGTACAGCACTTTTCTGCCAATTCAAGCGCGATCCAACCTTTCAAAATACCTAGATGCCTTTTCACGCCTTTTCAAAACATGCTGACGCCCCAGTTGAGATATTACAGAGCAATAAAATGCCGTCGGCGGAAGACACTGAAAAAAAGGATGAAGCAGCTGCTGATGTCTCAGCTAAGAAATTAGTAAAGAGCCCATGGCTTTCAGCATATCACAACGCTGTTGCTGGTATCAAAGCTGGATCTAGCTGCATGCAGTTGGTGGATGTCTACGGCGACGGCGACGCAAAACTCGTTATAGCAGATGGGGACCAGCGACTCAAGATGTTTAAAGGTGCTTCTGAAGACGTCTCGCTTCTTTTTAACTTTTTTTGGATCTCTTATAGCTTTTGTTAGGCTCATCTCTACATGGGGAGCAAGCTGTCCTTGGAATACCATCAGCCTTAAGCTACTTTTTTTCAGGTACGCCGTATCAAAATTGATCAAGAGCTAAATACTGTAAATAATGAGCCCAAATATGTGCAGATAGTAGTCGACCACGGATTCCAGCAATCGCAGTTGCAACGGGCCCGTGTATCTTTATCTACCGCAACTTTCGACCTCACTACAAATTTACAGTGCCATCTATCGATATTGATGCACAGGAAACAAAAGTCTGGGATGCACTGACAAAGTGCACAATCGAACTTCCTGACGCGCTCACGCAACTTTCAGCCATGCGGTAAGTATTTGCTGAGAAAAAAACTCGTGTTGTTTTCGGCACCGACGACATTCTTCAGTGGGCTAGGCATTCGTTTGTCGGAGCGTTCGCGAGGTTTACTAGCACTCGACAATATTGAAGAGCAAGCCGAATACGTGTCAAGATTCATGGACGATCCACTAGTCGAGCGTTCTTGTGTGACTTGCATGACGTCTATCAACAAGAACATGGACGACAAGGATGCCATCAGCTGGTACGTGACTTACTCAGTTTCTAAATCTTACAAAGCTCCTTTTGAAAGATCGATGCTTGTTACCAATCAGCCTTGTCGTCGCTACTGAGAATTGTATGGTGTATGTCTTGGATCCTCAAGGCACGGCCATTGTCCAGCAGATTAAAATCCCTGGTGTACCTGTGGAAATTGTCGCCGTTGGACTGCTAGACGTCGAGTGGCGACTTGTTGTCACGACACGCAATGGCGCTGTGTACACAATCAAGAATAGAGAACTACTTAAGACAGTGATTGAGCTGGAAGCGCCTGCGTGTGGGCTTGTGCAGCTTGAAAACAGCATCGTGATTGCGTCGATGAGCCGGAAGCTCACGTCATACCACCTCAAAGGCAAGAAAAATTGGAGCCTAACCATGAGCGACGATATTGTAGCCCTCGAAGCTTTCTGTCTTCGCCGCACCAGGGATACTCGTGGAGTTCTTGTCGCGTTGCGCAATGGCGAAGTCACGCTATACAATGAAAAGATCAAGGTATGCACCTTAAACACGGACATGGTTTTAACAGGAATGCGATTCGGTCAATATGGACGCGAGGAAGCCTCGCTTGTTCTTGTGCAAAAGAGTGGTGCACTCTCGCTGAAAATCTTGAAGCGTACAGCCAGCTTAGACGCGATCTCAGAGGCGGTAGGGCCTCCACCAGAGCAAGGTAAACCAGTCTTTGGCCTTTATTTATTTGTCCGTGCAGCCATAACACATAAAGTTTTGTACCCAGACATTCCGCTGAACATTCCAAAAAAGACGTCATTGTACGTCGAGCAGACTCAACGGGAACGAGACCAAGCCACTGATATGCATCGTCACTTTCAGCGTGATTTGTGCAAGTTGCGATTAACCACAGCACGGTCCTATGTCAAAGTCATCAAAGACGGACAGGTATCGATTAAGTGCACCAATTCAATCGAGTGAGGAAAGTGACGCTGACATTTCCATACACAGGGACCGGTTTCGATAATGACGGGCGTAGCCATCCGTCTTAACGCACAAGTGCAGGGAATCGGTCCGTTTTTCCGAATCAAATTAAATTTACAGGTATGATTTATAAATGAGGTCTTAGGCTTAAACTTATAAATGTTCAACAATCTTTCAGAATGCCGGTACTAAAGCGGTAACTAACATCACCGTTGCCTTCCACTACGATCACGAGCTGTATCGCATGGAGAAAAGTCTCGTGCTCATTCCGCTCATAATTCCTGTGAGTCCGAGACTCGTACATGGTGTCGTTTCCTGGTGTTTGAAACGTGTTCTCCTTACTTGCTGCTTCCCAGAACGTGCAATATCATTGTGCTGTGGACGTTGAAAACATCTCAGAGCTGGGTGCGGCAGACAATGTGTCGATTTTGGTTTGTGGAAAGGAAAGGTAAGCAAGCTTTTTAATATGCCAGTGATAAAGACTACTCTTATGATGTTTGTAGCTGCATCCCATTGGTTTCCGCTATCGTAAGCATGCCGCTGAGCGAGCCCGAATTGTAGCTTTTATTTAGCAAGCCTTGTATTGCAATCGAAATTTAGGTTAGCGAAGTAATAGTTTACTGAATCGACAATTTGTAACTTCGACGTAAAACACTAGTATCTTGTGAGTTTTTCTGCGTAAGTATTTTTGTGGCACCCAGTGATGTTTGCAGGCGTCGAACGCATTCACGCCGGTACTGTGTAACTGGCATGTATGCCGGTTATATTGTTTCTGCAACGTTTCTGCCATTAAAAGCATGCGTTTCTGCTAAAGCGCAATCATCGGTGCAGTTAAGCTACTGGTGTCCGCCTCCATTGCACTTCCAACTGTCGTTTCTATTAGAGTTTTGAAGTTCAATGCGCGCTTCAGTATATTGACATTATGATATGCAAGTTACACTTCCTTTTTCTGTCCACTTTTGCTTTTGCAGCTGTAGCCAAATCTTTTCATTTCTTCTTAGAAAAAACTCACGTTACAGCCATCCCGTGCTTTTAGGTACATGGACGTCTTGGAGAAACCCACAACGCAACTAGGCTAGGGTGTTTTCGGCCATAAATATTTATACATGGCCGCACTAATGTTCTTCTCCCATCCCGCGGCATTTGATTAAAAATTATGGTATAATATCTGCTCCGAAAAGTTTCGTTTAGCAGTTGCATTCTTTCATCGTCTCATTCACAACCCGACGACATGAATGGTGGCAAGCCAATTGACATCGCTCTTACAATCGGTCGCGACCTACCGGCGTCTCCATCCGCGACTAACTTTCACGAGCTACAGTCTCAACGCTCAAATATCTCGCTTCCAGAATCGATGATCACCACACATTACGAATCTGTTGAGGAAAAAGAGCTCAGCTCTATTACCACTCAGCGCAAAGTGTTTCTCGTTGCATCAGCGGTGATCACATTGGCGGCAGTGATTACTCTCATTATCGTATTTGTGCACGCTGATGGAAATAGCGATACTTTAAACGAAAGCCCGAGAAGTATTCCGGCCACTTTGCTGGCGTTGTCTAATGTTGCCGTGACCAATATTTCTCTAGTCAGCGCGCAATCGGGCGACGATGCCAAAGATTCTTGTGTGGAGCGTGCATGGATTCCGACTGGTGTCGAGTGGGCGGCTTTGTCCGATAATTCAATTTCATTCTTGTGCATGCAGCAGAGTGTGGAGGCAACAGAGAGTAGTGAGGATGTCGGTACAACCGACTTGAATGCAGTGTCGGTCATGCGACGTCTTGTGGTCGTGTCCAATGCCAAAACGTGTCCAACCAACATGCAGATGCTCGTCAATTTGAACTCCAACTTGTTCGTGTGTATGGAGTTTGTATCTGCGAGCACGGCCTTTGACACGCAGCAGTACGTGGTGGATGTCATGACGACGACCGAATCCTTTTACAATAACGAGAAGCCCGGATGGATCACTTGGCCCGCTAACCTTAAGATGGATTCAGCGACTTCCGGCATCTACCTAAGCGTTCGATACCCGATTCGCCCAATTGTGGCCCTCCAAGTACTGACATATGTAACAACTGCAACTATTTATTCCGCGTGTGAAGAATTAGAGCCTCGGGGGGAATGGGAAAGTCCGCAGTTCGTACTCAAATCGTCTGAGGGTGCGACTGTCAATAGCGACCCGAGCGACATCCTCATTTGCGTTCAACGCCTGCTAGCGAATGCGACGGGTCTAACTTCAGTCCTAACCGATATTAATGTGGTTGCTCCGACCGAATCCTGTTCTGAAGCTGAAACGAGCGCCAACATTACGGAAATTTTGAGTGATAGAGTAAAATTATGCGCTCGTTGGGGTCTTGTTGACTTTGCCAATAGCAGCTCGAGCTTATCCTTTAGGGCAGCAACTTCATCCTTCGTAGCAGAGCTATCATTATATGAGACATCAGAAGCTGAAAGTGAACAGCTCGACATCTCGTCGACGATTCCTGGCGATTGGACTGTCGTGGGCACTGCATTTACAGGCACTGTGCAAACTTTTGTAATGGCAAGAAAACACAAGCCCATTGCTCTGAATTCGACATCGGATAGCTTCCACGCCAGCAAAAATGAAGTTTCGTCCACGGTCGAAGCGATTGCTTCAAGTTCGAGCGAAAACTTAGCTTTCAAAGTGCTTCAAATTACCGACATGCATATTACGGGAAACCCTGACTTGCAATGTTCATCTGGTCCGAGAACATTTCGCGCTAGCCTTCTAGCAGCAGCTTCAGACATTGCTGAATCTCTAAGAATTAAAAGCAATTCATCGAGTTCGGTAAGAGCAGGTGAAGACAATGATCCGATGTATAACGAGTGTCGTGAGGCGCTTACAATTGCTTTTCTCGACGAGCTCCTTGAAATTGAGCAACCTGATTTTGTTGTATTCACGGGTGATAACGTTCATACGGATTCCGACTCAAGGATACATGAATTTGCCATCAATGTCTTTACTGAGCGTGTTGAGCGTCGAAAAATTCCTTGGGCTGCAGTGTTTGGCAACCACGACGCAGAAGGTGGACTGACACGGGAAAAAATGCTGGCATTAATGGTAGATGGAAAGCAGTTTTCGCACGTTAAACATGGTCCCCGAGATATTGACGGCGTTGGAAACTACGAAGTTAACGTGGTTGCACCGCGTGACGGCCCGTGGGGTGAGCAGGGGACGACTGTGTTCCGAATGTACTTTTTAGACTCGTTGGCCACCATTGACACAACAATGTATCCTTTGCTCAACGATGTTTCCGACTATGACTGGATCAAAATGTCCCAGATTGATTTCTATCGGCAACTCGCAAAGTCGCACATTGCGGAAAAGACGGCTGGCGACAGAAACTCGTCGCACAATGGCAGTGTTCCGGCAGTGATGTTTTACCATATTCCCATCCCAGAGTATGCATTGGTGTCACCATTGAATCGTGCTGGTGACAAAAACGAAGTCGTTCATAGCGCTGCGGTAAACACTGGTCTGTTTTCCGCTCTAGTTGAGGTAGGCGACGTAAAGGCTACTTTCGTGGGACACGATCATATCAACGACTACTGCTACTCGCGACAAGGCATTCAGCTTTGCTATGGTGGTGGCATTGGGCTTGGCAGGGCCTACGGCGTTACAGATTTTAATAGACGAGCTCGAGTGCTCGAATGGACCTACAACGCGAATCAATCGTGCACGTTGCAGAGCTGGATGCGACATCTCGATGATCCCTCACAAATCCGGTCGCTTGAGATACTCTACTCAGAATAGAAAAGCGCTGCGACGATTATTTTAACAGGTCATTTCGAACATCGCATTTTCGTAACCGCTTTGCTCTGTGAACCAGAAGTGATCATTTTTCAATTTCTCGAGTGCTTAATATTCCGAGCAAAGATGTATCGGGGTCACGCTTTTACGTTCGACGGGATCCTGGTGGTATTGTTACTGATTTCGAAGTCTGCCGCTTTAAATCTCAAAGGTTTCACGGGTCATGAGTTAAGCCCATACACTGACACAGTGCTTCCATCAGATCGCTTTGAATCATCGTCTCCTATTATACAAGGGACATGCTATTCCCCTTTTCACAATGCCGAGTATCCACTGAACGGAGGTAGTGCAGCGGGGCTGGATACGGCCATGGACACCGACTTTAGTATCATGAAGAACTATTTTACGGTTGTACGTACTTATTACTCCAGCTTCTACGGCTACTCAGTCGCGCCTTACGCTGCGAAATACGGCATGGAGCTGTATCTTGGTGTCTATATGACCAATGAGAGTTGGTATAACGACCAAGTGAGTGCTGCTGTTGCTGCTGTAAAGAACTACCCTGGGACAATTAAGGCAATTTTAGTTGGCAATGAAAACATCTATCCTGCTGGACCTTACTCACCTTCTGAGGTCTTGCGCCGCATTAGTGCTCTCCGTGCACAAATTTTAAGTGAGACTGGACTTCAAGTGAACATTGGCACAGTGCAGCGACACAATGAGTGGGCAGCGTCGAGCACGCGTTCCGAAATGCTAGCACTTGCAAGTGGCTGCGATATTCTTGGAGTCAACATTTACCCTTTCTTTGATGCCTCGTACACGGCTCAAAACCCACTAGCGATGCTAAATGGGGCGTGGGACAACATGTTGTCAATCTATACATCGGACAAATTACGCCTTACAGAAATCGGGTTCCCCACTGCCGGGGCGCCACCATCATATGCACCGAATAACGTGCCAAGCGTCTCCAATTCAGTTGCCTTTTACAAGGCATTTTTGAAGTGGAGTCCGGCCAGTGGTGGCCAAGAAGTGTTTTGGTTTATGTTTTTTGATCGTCGACCTGATGACAATTCTATGGGGATTGAGCTGGAGAAGTACTTTGGTTTCTACACCTGGAACAGGTCAGTCAAGTCAAATGATTATCCGATTGTGGTCAGCGCAACCTCTGCACCGACATCAGCTCCTACCTCAGTTCCTACATCAGCAACTACTCTAGCTCCGACAACGAGCGCCCCTGCAAGCACCTCAGCGCAGAATTGTCGCGTTCATAAGGTAAATACTGTATAAGATTTTATGACCAATGGGCAAGGCACAATTAAAATACCTTAACTAAAATTAATCGAACTCGATATGTATGACATCTGCGTTTATTATGATATAACTCATTGCAACATCGCAGAACTCAAAGGCTCATATCGAGCATACTTGTCGGGTGTTTTGGACAAATGTAAGGTAAGAGGCTCTCGCCGAAAGCGTCAAAAAGCAGAGTAACGATATTGCCCATCGTGGGCGAGGGTAACGACAGGGAAGCACATCGGTCCGCTAATTTCTTCATTGAAAAATAAGTTCCGGACGCATGCTGCAAAGTCAAAACCAAACAGTATTAAAAAGAGTCAAAACACGGTTTTTGGTGGCATCATGGTTTACCACAAGGATACCGAGGCAGTTCTGCGCCTCAAGTCTTTCAATAAGGTTGGGATTCGATGACAATAGTGCTGGTTCCAATCGTCGGTAGTATTGTTCCAAGTTGGGAAAGAGCAAGCTTTCCATCACAAGTGGACCCAAGAAGAGCATACCTACTCGGTAGGTATGCAAATAGTTAATACAAACCTCTAATGCATTTCATATGGCATTCGTACCGTGAAGTGCCCCATATTGCGTTGAAAATGGGCACATAGGATCGATTATCGCCTTGTGGTACGTCTTGGACACGCGTGCTCGAATATTGGCATACTTTTCGCCATAGCGCTCGCAAATTTGAGCTACCAACTTGGCCGCATACGTCCGCAGCGCCCAGTGGTCATCTGCAGGATTTTCACACAGTTGTGTTCCGAGCACACACGTCAATATGGCCGGAATTAATTGGTGCAACTGAAATATACGAGCCAAAACGCAGCAAATTAGCTTAAAGTAAGGATTTCCTAACAAGGGATATGACAGACGTAAAGCTCCACGTGCAGGCTCTGGTTGACGAGCAGACAGCGACATGCTCGCATGAGCGGAAAAAGAAGGGACAAGTCGTGGTTACTGTGCTTCACTTCTTCGTAAATGAAACGCGAGAAGTAGGGCAGCAGTTGATGAATGCCTGGATCTTGAGCGAGACTAGTAAGCGCTGCACGTTGGAGCTCAAAGTCATCACTTTTAACCGCCTCCGTCACTTTAGCGTAGTAAAGTTGCATCTCTTCAGTTAGTATGTGCTTCACCCTTGGCTTCCTGTCCACATTATTGACAAAAGTCTCGTCCTTAATGGATGTATGGCACGTCGAGTCATCCTCCACCGACTCGTTCTCGGGAATCAGCGGCTGCACTCCATCCACTGCTAGCCAATGAACGTTGAGAACGTGCTGCAGTGGAATCTGGCCCAGTGGGGCATTCAGTAACTCGCTCAGCTCTAGTTCTTCTTCCTCGGCAAAGTAGAGGGACTCGTTGTTCTCGCAGGGCTTGTACTTGACAATACCAGGGGCCGAAAAGCCATACAGACTCTTCATCAACAAATTAGTCAGAGCATGCATTTGTTTTAGTCGATTACGGTACTCGCCTCCAAATTCCGCGCTTGCAGCGCCTGGTTGACGTGCATAGGGTCCAATTGAGGTCGCCGCGAGTGCCGTTGAAATTTAAGAGCATCCTGCACCACCTCTCGCACACGTAGCTCTACCTCTAAAAGAAGCTCGCGAACGGAGTCGTCGCTAATGTCGTCCAGGCCAAGACTTTGCGCCACAATCTGCACCGTCTCCGCTCGCAGCAGACTCATGACCGAAAAAAAAGACGAAAAGAGCGGCCAATTGGCATTTATTTATGTCGTAGACCTTTTAGTAAATATTTCAACTTTTTCTACACGTTTTGCACCGAAGTACGATCCATCCGATCAAAGATTCGCTTAAGCCGTTCACAAGCTTGGTTGTCTAGACCAATATATCGCTCGGGAAAACCAGAACTGGATGGACGTCGAGTCAAGATCGGACTTTTAAAAATGCTCAAATCGGTCTTCGGGGTCACGTCTGCCTTTCGCACGGAGATGCGACTGTTCTTCATTCCCGCACGTTCAGTGTAACATGCTTCAAGTACACTCGTGCATTTAGATGCTGGATGGTATAAGCTGTATTCATCAAAGCACTCGGGCGTCTCTACTTTCTGTCTTCGAGAAAAAGTGTGTGGCTGCAACGCAGCGTTGTTATTTATCCTCTTCGAGCGCGCTGATAAAGTATGACGTTGATGTTGACCCATACTTGACATCAGCGATAACGCTAGTGGCTGTTTCCGTCGTTCTAAGGTAGAATTTAAAGGCGTAAGAGATGGATTCTTTATACCGTTTGTCTCTAGATAATCGTTATCCAGCGATATAGGCTGTTCAAGCATTGGCTGAATCGATTCTACTTGGACGTTATTGTATTCTTCTGCGCCTGAGTCGTCGTTTGGTGTCAAAAGAACTGTCATCATACTCACAGTTGCATCCGATGCAGGTGGCACATTTTGCTGCAATACCGATGTTGCAAGCTCTTCAATAAGTCGATGAGATTCGACGTCATTATATTGTCGTTGATCGTGTGAAAAATCCATCAAAGGAGATTCGGTATCTTCATGCTCTGGTTGTTCAGCAATCGCATTTTCTATTTTACTCTCGCACTCTTTGACGTCAATGAAAGGTGGTAAATGGTTGAAGTCTTGGACGTATCGCATCACTAACCCTTCCACAGCATGTTTGTACCGCTCAACTTTCGAGAAATATAACTGAAGTTGGAGCCTGATAGCACCACCACATAGCTTCGACGCAGGCGGAACTGACTCGGCTGAGGCTGAGGGGACACTAGTACTTAAAGGAAACCACTCGACGATGCGTTTTTGATGTAGTAAAGTGTGCAGCGGAATGCGAACTTCACCAACAAGTTGTTCGTGACTGAGCCTTCGGTCGTTCAGCACACGAATGTGAAGGTAACCCTCCAAAGACACAATCGGAGCAATCTCAAAGCCTTCATTCCAAAGAGGAAAAATGCTCTTTTTCTTTGTTTGACTACGAACACCTGTGTCCACCATAGCGCTCGCATGAACAGGTTTTACGTGAGAAGGATATACCACCTTCAGACACACATAAGGGTCTAAGTTTTTCGTCCGCAAATGAGCAGTGGGAAGGTCTCGCGCTGCAAGAAGCAGAATTTTCAGCGACCCTCGACTGTTGCCATGGTGATCCACTTCGATTTTGCTGACCAAGTCAACCTTGCTATTTGCCTCAACGGATTCCAAGCGCTGAAAAATCTTCAAAATTCGCCGGGCACTTGTTATATGGGTAGATAAGGCTAAGTTCACGTCGCCATTGTTGATGCTCTGAATGAAAGCAGACACAGAATCCTTCGCTAAAACGTACTTTTGAACATAGTTGACTTCCACAGGTACAAGCGCATCCAACTTATCGCTTTCGACAACAGTCGCATCAACATTTGCTGCTTCGCTTTGGGCCCGACATTGTTGCACACAAACAAGTTGAGAGTGAGTTTGCCCACCTGCGTCTTGCAGAGCTTTAGAGGTATTCGTCTCAGCTTGAATATGAGTTTCTAGTTCAAAAACAACCGCTCGGTGCAGATTTGTAAAGCTTCTGCACGTATCAAATGTCACACTAGCTAATGGTTCGAATTCTTGTGTCAAGTCCATGTCAGATGTAACCTTTTCAAGCACCTCCTCGTTCAGCAAATTGTTCGATTGCGAAATTAATGGTAGCAAATCAGGGTTGACTCCGAGTTCGGGATTTTCATTCGGGAATGCCGCCTCTTTGTCGTCGCTCGATGACAAGGTCGATGAGAAAAGTGCTGACGGTTCGACACCATCTCGCGTGGTCGTCCTCGCTAAAAACGTACTGCTTACAGCTCGCAAGTCAATATCTATTTTTTCACTATTATCTTGGGAGTGCAGCGTTTGGCAAAAAAACAATCTGGCATCACGTTCACGCTGGCAGATTGAACTTCGTGCTGAAGCCTCGTTCAAAGTACTGATTTGCTTTAGCTCGTTCTCGATTACTTCAAGCTCTTTCAGTAATGCTGAAAAACGTTTTTGTTTAAACTCAATTCGATCTGTGACTTCACGATGGCGAGTACATAAATTATTGATCAATTGTCGGCTCTTGGCTAGCGTCTGTGCTTGTTTAAAAGTAGCCCCACCTTTTTCCCAATCAACATTAAAATCTGCTTCACCTCGCAGTGAGGCCATCAGGTGATTCATTTGCATGTGAATTTCCTCTTTTTCCACAGACACAAGCTGTAATTTGTGCGTCAGACCAAAGATCTCCTTATCGAACGGTACATCCGATATCGGCTGTAATGAATAGCAGCCGTTCTCTTTCCCAGAATTTAAATCAGCGCGCAACAATCGCTTGGTCACGCGTACCATAGTAGCCTCAATTTCTTTTTCTTTGCCCTCGGCGAACCGAAGTTTTTGTCGTAATATTTCCAATCGAGCGCGTCCAATTTCTTCTTCACGAAATTTCTTACTATTGCTCCGAGGTGAATTAGGTGGCGAAAACGAAAAGCGAATATAATCCGGATCATCGTCAATACAGGCTTGAATATTTGCCGTGAGACCGTCAATTTGTTCCGCGTACTGTGCACTCTCTTGCTTAAGCACATGCAAGAGATGTTCCTCGTTTCGAATCTCAGCTAATAGTGATTGCTTGTGTGACTGCAATGTTTGTATTCGCCAACCCAGCGCTTCTTTATCTGCAAAAGGTGTGAGTGATGGCGCTGCCATCTCACGTGAACGAGCTTTACATTGAGATTGAGTAAACTCGTTTATTGGCAAAGGCAGTGGTGGTTGTTCATTCAAATCCTGCTTGCGATACCGTTCTGGTTTCTTGATCGGTGAATTAATTGGAGATGGTGGGAGTGACTGACTGACAGAGGAGTACGCGTCGGGAATGGTTTCATAGTTTATCCTGCTGCTAAGGGTACTAGCAGACAAAGAACGTGAGTGCAAAGCTGTCGAAGAGATATCCTCGTACGCTGGGCAGGCAACGTCGTCTTCGAAAGTTGGATAGCTGGCTACTTGATCATGACTCACGTCATGAATCGGAAGTGGTTCCTCTTCTTCCAAGACGAACTCCTCGGGAGAAGATACTTCGCTCCTGGCGTTCGTAATTGAATTCCATAACGTTTCTTCGATCCAATCGCCACCATTAGCACGCCCACGGGGTCTCTGAAGAGAAGCAGTATTTGCTGCTAAAAAAGGTGTGGAAAGTAATTCTCCTTGCTCCGACTTTACAGCAGACGACACGTCCTTGTTTTCTTCTTGATACCTTGTTTCGCCTTCTTCCTTATCAGCAACATCGGAATCAGAATAATTATTGTCTGACAATTCTGTAACAATTGCTGGTGGAATCGTACGAAGTGGAGAACAAGAGGCATCCACAAATGTTTTACCTTGATTCCTCTCTAATGTTTCGTTAAGGTTTGAAGACGTTGACATTGGTTTCGAATAATCGTTGACCTCTTCGTTTCGGAGAGACTGTAAATCGTGTTCTGTAAAAGAGCCATGTCGCTTTTTGTCACTTTGCTTGGGTGAATAAAATCTTAGAGCAGACCGTGGTCTTTGCTGACGGGTAGAGCGTGTCTTTTGACTTGAGGTAACCGCCGTCGCAATGTGCTCAACGGCACAACTTTCCCCTTCATAAGACAATACTTCTCGATTACGATCGAGATTCAGCAAAGCCACTTCTTGCTGCAGCTGTAACAATTGTTCGGTTGCACTAGACCATGCGCGCGATTTGTTCTGCAATAGCTTCGATTTGACTTGCAGCTCGCCTTTCAATCGAAGGTTCTCAGCTTCCAATGCACTTTGTGTCTCAAGTAATCGATTCTGTTTGTCTTCATGAGCTTGTTCTGCTTCTCGCATGCACAGGTCCTTTGAAAACATTACACTGCTAAAACGTTTTGCCGCTCGATCGCGAGATGCTTGGGAAATCTCCACCTCATCAAGCCGCTCTAAAGATCGAATTTTACAAATAATGTAGTCTTTGTAAGTAGGAAGACGACAGAACGGGTTGGCTGCGAGGCTGCACGAAAGCAAATTGCCAAGTGGGGCCAAGACATCCACTTCTCGTAAAGTATTTAAGTTGTTTCCTGAAAGATTAAGCCCTCTCAACATCGTCAGTTCCGAAAAAGCTCGTGGCAAATGAGCAATAAAATTTCCCGAAAGATCCAAATTAGTTAGTCGTTTGAGACTAAAAAGAGAAGGTGACAATATCTTGATATGGTTGCGTGGGATCGAGAGTGTTTGCATCTCTGTGAACAGCTGAATTCCATCCAAGCGTTCAACAATATTTTCGGATAAGTCTAATTGGGTGAGATTCGTCAAATCAGACAGAGCTTTTAAATTTTTTAGCGGACGCTGATGTTTTCTCATGCTTCTGCTGAGACTTAGAGCCTGAATCTCGATTGGACTTTGTCTTAATGAAGTGCAAGCTAAATTGATGAGCTCCGCATCATTCGACAGCGAAGTTGAGAATTCATTGCTGGAATAATCGCCAAAAGAATTGATAGATCGCGTAGAGGTGGTGGGAGAAGACCCTAATATCGATCGAGAAGGACGTTCGGTACAATTGACTTGGTCATAGACTGCTTTACTTAAATCTGTAGAAACAGCCTCATTGCCCATTGGTAAATCAGTGATACTGAGTGCGGAGGGACTTGAAGAAGTACGACCACCTTCCTCCCGTAGCATTTCAACGCCACCAATTTGACTCGTTTGAAGCTGTTTTCAAATGCTGACTTGCGCTTACCAATTTGTAGTGCTAATTAAAGAGACAATAAACTATCTATGAATATGTCACGTCTATTTAAAAAGAGTCGTAGTAAAATTTCGATATAGAATTGATGATATAGAAGTTGGCGAGATCCAAAAGTCTTGACTCGTCTAAAATTGTTGCCAACTTTACTTGTGGTGCAGCGATGTGTGGACTCGTCAAGCATTGATGAGTCTATGCGGTAAAATGGGATATGATTGTAATAAAAAAATTTATTGATGGGCGCGACGGCAACCGATCGCAGAGGAAAGACGACGCTTCGTTGCGACTCTTGGGGTAGTTGACAAAAACGCGAGGGTCAGACATTCTTTTTTGATGGAATCGCTGTACGCTCGAGACACACCCACTGCACACGAGCGCAAGCTTAAGCTTGCGAGACGTGACCGCGTCATTGAAGATGGTCAAGTGACTTTGAAGCCAGGCGCAGAGCAGCATTCCTCGGCGACTCTTGACACTCTCATGGAAACAGCAGCCGATGCCAGTGTCCATACTGACGCGGAGAGTGCTCCAGAATCTGTCGCAAACCCAGCCAGTGATGCATTTGGATTCAATTACTCGTCGTCGCCAAGAGGCCTTGAGAATCAGTGGCAAACGCATAGGATAGATGGAAAGGATCCACCTGAAGTGGACGAAAAGACGGAGGAGAGACGTCTGGCAGAGCTTAGTGAAGAGTCGATTTCGACTTCTGAACCTGAAAAAATGAAAGCTATCATGACAGAGATTTCTCACGCGATGCAACTTGAATCGGTATCCGTGGCTTCTGCTGCTGTCTCAGAGACTACGCAACAGCCCCGACGAATTGGAGTTGCTTCAGTACCTCGCAAGACGAAACCAGCAATTACGATTAATACAGGCTCAGGGCCGACAAGTCTTGGGGCTAAACGGCCACCTCCGACGCCCGTTTCTCCACCAACTTTTTCTTGGAGCGATATTTTGAGAGTGCAAAATTTGATCGAGAGATGTCTTCAGCAGTACTTGAGCAAGGTGAGAAGTCTTCCACTACTGAGTTAATTTTTTTATTGATTCATGCACTGCTTGGAACAGAATGACATTTTGATCACACTTAAAGAACAAGCCAGTGTGGATCCAGCGTTTACCAACGTTGTGTGGCAAAAACTCAAGGAACAGAACCCAACCTTTTTTCGCGCTTACAATCTTCAGCTACAACTCAAGGAACAGATTATCGCCTTTAACTATCTCGTACGACTTTAATCAGCTTATACGATCGGTATTAAAATTTTACTGACCAACATTGTTATGTCACGGACCTAGGTTGGTCAACAGAAGGAAATGATAGCTAATGGGGGCAAGCGGCTTCTACATCATAGCAACGTCAATCGAACATCAGCAATTCTAGCACCGACATCTTGCTCCCTAAGCTCGACAGGGACAGCGCCGACATTACCTCCGATTAGTTTGGACACACGAAGTTTTTTACGAACACCAATATGTTCTACCAAGCGGACGAAGAATATAGCCATGTACCAATTAGGCAGTCCATCGGTAGGTCTAAGAAGTACGTCCGAAGGCATGATGACACTACCCCCACCATCACCTTTGCCACTGCCGTCGCCTATTAAGACGGACTTGGACACTCACGCATTTTTCACTTAATTTTGGCTCATTTGCACTCAAATATTGTTACAATGTGAGCTTTATATGCATACGAAGGGTCATAACTAGCCCTCAGTTTCTTCCTCTTTCGCAAGCTTTGCCATATCCCCGTATTCCAAGCTTTAATTTCTAAAGTGCGAGGTGATGACTACTCGTCAGTGTGAGTCGCAGCAAATTCAAATTCATCTCCATCGAATTGAAGGGCAGATCGAAGATATTACAGTTGAAAAGAAGGCCTATCTCTTGGCGATTTCGACGAGATAATTGTCCTCAACGTTCAAAACATTGGGTATTGAGCAAGATGCTTCCACCCAATTCTTTTGCCAATTTACTGTGCGAAATGTGTTCAGACAATGTTACCAACTAGTCGTGTCATGAGGGATTCGTGAACTTGCCGGCTATAGTGTCAAGTTCCTTAATATTTTATAAGTATTCCCGACTTTCTCGGCAACGACTTGAGCGCATTGTCATTGAGATGAAGCTCTGCGAGACGAATGAGCTGACACGGGTCAACGCAGTTTGATCATATGCACTTATTGTGTGATGAAGGTACCGCCAGCCAAATTGCGAGGCGCGCAATTTCGTGGGAAAAGCCATCGTTTGTTAAAGTGTCACCAGTTTTGACAATTCGGCGATGGCTGCAGGAATTTTCATAAGCTCTTTGTCCCGTAAGGGAGTTCGGTATATTGTCTAAATGCAGCAAAGCAACATCGTTGCCGAATTTTTGGATAGGGTTCGAAGCCCATTGATTAACATTTTCATTATTAAGTAGTAAGGAAAGCATTCAGTCTCCAGATTATTCAGTCAAAAACGGAAAGTTCAGTTGATATCTGAAACTCCTTCGCCGTTTTTACAGATTCGTCGAGTTCACTAAGGTCCAAAGATACAATTTTCCGTTGTAGCTCATGATGACCTTAAACTGACTCGCCTCAAAGCTAACTGTGATCACTAGTGAACGTTGTCAACTATTCTACGACTAGAATGGTGTGTGTGTCAGAAGGACAATTGCATCTGTAAGCAAGGGCATCTGATCTTTATTTGTTCTTGATGGAGCCGACAAAGTAAACTTTCGTTTTTAAAGCTTTTGAATGGTCGCTGGCACAAGCCGTGTACTTAGAGCCAGAAAATGCTGGTCGCCAATGGGGCGAAGCGTCCAACTGGATAAAAAAAGTAAGCCTTCGGAATAAAAACAGCTTGAACCCTTAGAGCTTGGCAGCTTTTGAATAAGAACCAGCAGCAGGGGACTGCTAAAGTGCACGATGTAATGAAAGACAATTTACAGAATTAGTAGACTCCGGCGTGTCAAGACATGCTATGCGTCGGCAGACGATCGTGATTAATCCATAAAAGATTGCTTGATGCTCGAAGGGAAAGCCACAAATGTTAGTCGGTTCCTGTCCAATTAATAATGGACTGTTTCTGTCTATTGGGTCGAAGCACACCTGATTGTGAAATCCCACGGTCTTGACATTGACAAAAAATCATGCCATGGCTTAAAATGACGAGCACGAGCATTAGATCGAATTATAGAGCAGGGCCGTAATTGCTAGCCGCTCAATCTCGTGCAAAAGGCTTTTATTAAGTTTCTCACCTCTATTGTGCGCTTATTTGTATACGGTTCCTTGAAAGAAATTTGGGGAAGTATACGCCTAAAGTGGAGACAGGGTTCATTGAAGTCACTGATATCTTCACGAAACTGGCGTGGCGACGCCTTCGCCATCTTTCTAAGCCGGTTACCAACTCCTACTGACATAATTGGCTGCCAGCTTAGTAATAAGTGTTTTTATGTGGATAACTTTGCTTCACAGATAGCCACCAAACAGGGTGATAAGTTCCGAAAGCGGGTAGCATAGGTCTGCAAAACATAAGTTTGCCGATGGAGAAAGATCGGGTAGTTGACAAAGAGACCTACTCCACAGAAGTACTTGTCGTTTTTCTCGTCGTTGAGCCACAATAGTGTGCTCCCAGTAAAAGCGCTGCCTGAGATGCCAGTATTGAAGAGCCTCGAAGAGTTCAAACCAACTCAGTTTTGGCTAATCCAAAGCAGAGAAAAGGTACATGAAGATGAAGACCGCTCTTGCGATTTTGACTTTAATCTTCGTTTTCGACGAGGATGGTCCTTATAGGTAGCGCACATTGCACCTTGGCTTGGAAGCTCCGCAGGATTCAAAATTCAATGTATTCTTTTTTAATTGAATGCCCATCATTGTGTCCACAGGTCCACCCCCCCAAAAATACCGAATGGAGAAATAAGACATCAAATTGATCTAGTCACAAAGCCAAAGTTGTCATCAGGCAATGACCAATGTCACAAGAGCAGTATGAGCTTGCTAAAGCTTTCTTTGAAGAAAAGGTAAGGAATGGCTTGTTTCTTTGCACTTGTCACTGAGTTTTTGTGTTCGAAAATTAACGAATATTGGCGACTAGCCTTTGCTTATGTTTATTGCACAACGGTAGATACGCAAACGCCTATTTAAGGCGAAACATGCTGCTAAACTACTCGCCGGGTTTGCAATTGGTAATTGGCTACTATATATTATCTAAATTAAAGAAATAGCTGTGGAAGCCTAAATTCATGCTGCGGACATCCTCGGGATTCTTAAGATTTGATGAGGAGTTGGAAGCATGGAAAAGCCTCTGAAAGGTTGCGTGGAAACATCGGCTCTCCTGAAAGCAAGGTTATTTCGCACACGCCACGCGAGGAGTGATCATCGGATAGCTTTTGCTGCACCAACTTCATATGAGCATACTGACCAGCGCCATGGACTGCATCGACTGTATGGTACTCAAGAAATTCATCCTGTTTTTTCGTCAAACCGGCTGTCGAGAGTAAAAAGATTTCTCATGGGATAGCGACTTGAATTATTACTGGCAGTGAACGAGTCATGTAATCCCTAGCCCACTGCGTTGAAGGTTTCTACCAATCGATCCGCACAGGAGCGTATCGAGAGATGTCTTTTTTTACTTCGTTTTTTCCTAGTCATCGAGCCTGGTAACTTCATCATCAAGAGCATTGTTGGTAAAATCATTGCCTCTGAGAAATAGGGTGTGAGAAAATGGTGTAACGTCGCTGCGGAGTTTGACAGCCTTCGAAGCACGTTAACTACTGTTGCAGCATGCCACTAGGTGTACTCATCGCTGATAGACTCCCTCATTTGAAGCTGATAGTAGCCATACGACTAAAATAGTGCATCATACAACATGGAACCGGACATGTTTGTCTGCAAAATAACCTTCCTCTGGTGTTCGTACAGGCACGGTTGCACTGCTTATTTATTGTAAGCATGAGCTAGTCGCCAAGATCATAAGTGCAGAAAGTACGAGGTTTTGACTCTCGCACCTTGCATCTTTCGCAAATGTAGACACCGATAAGCTCACATTTTTCTCATCGTAGTGGTAATTGCCGTCGTGCCTGGCACGAAGCCAATCGCATGTCTCTCTGACAGGAATTTTGATGGTGGGAGTTTTGTTACTAAATAAATTTCCAAAATATCAAGATTCTTTAGAATCCTCTGAGCCAAATCTCAATGCTCGCAACCTATAAGACCAATCCAAAATACTTACGTGAATGTAATTATCTCATCAAAAAGGGCGTTTCTGTTGAAGAGCACCACCTCTTGAATATTATTGGTCCTGAACTTAGCCACAAACTTAATTGATTTGAGTTTTTCTTACTTCAGTTACTCTGACACCACTAGCAGTGCCTTGAAAAACGCCACGGCCGTAAAATAAAGTTTAGTTCAATTGTTAATTTTCGCTGAGGACAATATTTTTTTGTCAGCTACGAGGTACTCAAGGATCGCCTCGTATTGGATACCGCTCCATTTTAGCGGAGCTGTTCTACTCGCGCTTGGTAGCACTAGGTTTTCACCTAACCAACGACGTCGTTACTTTAGCTTTCGTGAAGATAACAGTACCTATTATGCATTTTGAATTTTTTTGTGCGTATACTTGCGCAGACTTTCTTCAAAAGGGCCGTATGCCCAACAGCACACAAGAGTGGTGAGAACATAGACCATCATAGCCGTGGTGCGCGGGATTGGGCTGCTAGTATGTCTCGATCTTCTAGCCACGCTATGCTAAAGCAATGCTTATCCACAATAAAGACAAGAGATGACTTTGTGATCGTGAAACGCTCAAGGTTTATCCTGATAATGATACTGTCTCGAATTGTATCATTAGCAGGTCAATCTGTACTGATTACGCTGTTCTTTATAGGGCATCAGTCCGCCTTTTCTGGCTGACAGCTATCTGTGATGGCACTCGAAACTTTCCGGCGCACTGAAAATCGAAAAGACTTTCAATAGGTATTCATACCCTCGTACACTTGCGTGCATAGCCATCGATTCACAATCGCAGTCTTCTTTTATAAGATCCCACAGAGTGTATCAGCCACACCCATCATAAAGAGTTTGTTATTTTCCGTTGAGGCGCCTCACCTATGCGAATAGTTGGCGTTTCCTTGGCTCCCAAAGCGCGGCTTCTATCAGCGGTTTTTCAAACCCTTGGGCAAGTCAAAGATGGGTCCTTTTAAAATAAGTACGGATCACATTTTTAATTACTGCAGTCAAAGCACGGAATAATACTTTGCTCCGCGAGACTTCATCCTGTCTGGATTCGATTGAGCGGTTTTACTGACACCATCCAGCAGGACGAGAAACTGTTCATCTACGGCATACCGGATGAGTAATGTTGTCTATGGCTATGCCTTTTTCATAAAGCAATTTGAGCAGCCTCTAACATCAGTAATAAGGAGTTAAGCACGAGGTGAGACATTACTTAGCCAGAAATACAGTCACCTCGATTTTTGAAGAGTGGCGCCTATTAATGAAGGCCGTCATTCCCTTAATTTATGGAATTTCTCTTAAAGCTCCTACCTTACTCGTAGAAAAAAAATTGAGCGCTGGCGGAATGAAAGCTCGCTAAAATGAACATTGCTTGGACCCTACAGTAATATTCTGCGGGGAAGGGTGATGGTGTTAGTGAAAGCAGTACGAGGTCTGTGGTATTCAAAGAGCCAACGCGGTGAAGGGTAAGACTCTTCCTTTTTCATTTGTTCCCGAGGCTGAGCAAGCGCTAAAACTTCCGCCGCCCACGGCATAGGTGCAACCTTTATCGTAGACCCATCCTTTATTGCAGACGCAGCATTTGGTGCTTGTGCAGCCTTAAGCACAGAAATGCATAAGCTAAGGAGACCTTCCACACTGATCAATTAATTGCGACTTGACAGACCAGCAGTCTTCTCTGCTGCCTTGTAGGTCTTCGTTATGACCAAACCAATTTTTTTACAAAAACAAAAGAAGTGGTTGATTAAGTTGGACACACAACGTCTTAAAGCATGCGACACACATAACATTATTAATTACGCAGATCTTAGGGACTGGTGGCTTCAAATGGCCAGCACCTTGGCGGCGAGCTCGTCATCAAAGACCAAAGAGACTCTAGAGAAACCTTTTTCTGCCATAATGAGCAGTGTTTTGACATTATAATTACTCATTCTTTCATCGTCACCTCATCACAGCTTTGGATCGTGGGTTTGACATGGATAGGGGAAACAGACGCAATATTTAACGCATTCAAAGCGAAGAACTGTAGGAATGTCAGGTAAGAGTGATCAGGATGCATTCCTTTTTTGCAAGAAAGTGCATGTGCTGGGCTTAGACATCGACTAATCGTATGTACGCGTAGCAATGGATCTTTCCCATGCACCACAACGAACGGGACTAACGGCTTAGTGATCTACGGGACGTTTGTGAAGGAATGGTTGTTAAGTCGTTGCGGAGCAGGAAGCGAGGTATTTACAGCGTTAGCTCCAAGGGACTTGCAATTAGAGAGCGGGAGGAGCTTTTCAAATTTTTAGTGTACACATCACACAGCTTGGAAAGACGCTGGTGCCTTAATTGAATCGTAATACTTGCAGCTTGAGGATACTATTGTTGTGGTAGATGTATAATATTGTATGTACGCTGGTGGGCTACAGGGATCTTGAAGGGCCATTTGCGTTCAACTGCCGCGGCCTTGCAAAGCGAAGATCCGATTGATAACTTACTAGATGTCCTTATACTACATGCCGACATTGACCAGCACAAACACTCAACTTATTGAATATTGGCGAACAGTGCGAAAATTACTAAATATACGCCTAAGCTGCTTTGCACGTAGCAGAAAATTGGCGGGGCATAGCGATCGAAGACCTAATTGCAGAGCTGCGTTTTTTGATATGTATAGACAGCGTCGTTACTTGCAGATTTTAGCTATGTCAACTTATGCTATTTTTAGGTCACCAAATGAACGAGTTATTGCTCCAGGCTGTGGTCGAAACGGGAGCACAAGATTGTCCGTCGGTAGAATTTATGGCCAAATATTGGTCCCGCCGTGCTATCAGCCTGCCAATTATAACTGCGAACGACAAAGAAGCTCACGCCATCTGAATCGCGCAAATGTATTCAAAGCAAATGCACTCTGCAAATAAACATTTGATGACTTCGGTATGCTCTTCGTGCATTTGTTTTGATGGTGTTGACGAGACAATCGAGTTTTTGCAAAAAGCAGCTCGGATCTTTTTTTTAACGATCCGCGTTTAGCGCAAAGAAACTTCTTTTACTAGCAGTAACCGTGGTTTCGAAAAGCCGCGGAATACTGTCGCAAGTTGGTCCGAAAACCTGAAGTTGGCAAAAAAACATATTATAGCCGCTATTCATTCTCTGCAGCTACAAAATTTCTCATCGTATGATCGGTTGCTTCGCTGATTTGATCCTGCGGCAAAGTTTAAACCCTTCCTCATGTATATCTCGTTGCTTTTAAAGTGGTAGCCGCAGTTTCGTAAAACACCTTTGTTGTTACTGCGATGACAAGGCAATCAAAATTGCGCGGTTGTGCACAATATCTCCTCGATAGCGTTCATGAGTTGCACTTCGCGCTTCCTACCACAGAATTATGGCAGCACCGTCACTTAGTATTGCTCACCGACGTCATGCTTTGAATTAAATTTTGATATTCGTAAGATTGAATGGCACGCCAAATGTTTTCCCTTGCCCGTTGGTGCACAGACACCACCACCTTCGGGCAATAAATGTTTGCGAAGAGTGCTGCGTGTGCTCCAGCAATTATTCGCCTGGCTTTCGCCGTCAAATTAGTAGCGACATTTTTGTAGCAAATTTATTTGCCGAGTATGCGCCCTAAAAGGTTTTTGACTTGTCTTCAGACATGGCGGTGACGCAAAAAGCCTTATCCAAAAAATATAGAAATCGGCCATTGCGGACTTTGATCCATACATATTTGACGGTATATTCGTCTAGAGTCGCTCTAAAGAACATCAATAAGCTCTTGAGGCTCATTCAGACAGCCAGAGGCAGTTTTTTGAAGCCATACTAAACGCAACCATATGCCGACAACAATAAATAATGGCTTTGCGGCTGAGAAGATTAGCACTTCGGCCGCTTTGTGAGCGATCATAGAATGCAAGCAGACCCCTAAAACCTAAAAGTCGTCCTATGCCACCTTTCATCAGAATTCGAAGGAGAGATTAAACCTAGCCAATCATGTGTACAATTACAGTGTCGGCTGTGCTGGTCTCACAAAGCGGTTATTCGGTATCATAATAGGACACTGAGTGTGAATAGTAGAGTCAGTTCACTTATTTTGGTAGCATAGTAAAAAAGCTTTTGGTAAACAAAAAGTCTCTAGACGCCGTTTACGACGCTGCCGACTTTTGCATAGGTTGTGCTTTACTGCGACTCGATGAAGAAGGTTATAAGCGAGTCAACGTCTAAATGGCGTAGCCAAGGGCTGTTTAACGGAAGTACTCCACCTTAAATTTGGTTGACCAGAAGCAAGTGCTCCACAGTCATAGTGGTAATCGAGAACTGCCTGATATTTAGCTACCGGGATCCACGCGCTAGGACTAAGCTGTCACTATCGCGGGATGCTGGTAGCAACCCGACCCATATTGGGATCGGGTTTCGTACCCCTCTTTACACTTTGGGGCTTTTTCGGTCAGTGGGCCCAACTCTTTTAAAACCCGATCGGGCGCGAGTCGGTTGGGCAGTCAAACACTCGGGTGTGATGCTCGTCCACTTAGCGACCTATCTCCAGTTGCCTTAATTTAAATCCTATGAATATCCCGGTTCTGGGTCGAACGGCTAGCCGCTCAAGCCACAGGATCAGTTGCTTTATATGTCCCGAGGTGCCGCGACCCGGGATCAAACCAGGGATCTTCAGATCTTCAGTCTGACGCTCTCTCGACTGATCTATCGAGGCGTCTTGAGCAAACGGCGCATTAAAAGCGTGTATCAGGCACTACAACTATGCTACGCTGCTTTCTTAAAACCTTAGCTTTTAAAATATGGCGGTGCTAGATAGGATTTTGTGGATCTATCAAACTCTGACCCCAATGTCTATGATACGCTTGCCATTCATAGACAGATGTCAGACGAAATGGGTCAGCTGTTTGCTCAAGGAAAGACTGCAAAGTTTGTTTGTTGCGGCATCAAATTCGTAAGCCGATAAGCTTTTTACTGTTAGGTTTGCACTTAAATTGCGGCTTACGCATTTATGTGCATTACAACCTACTTGAAAGTTTGACTCAAATATGCTCAGCTTTCGCGAGCTCTTCAAGGCCTAAACTTTCGTAGAATAGTGAAGGAGAGACTTGAAATCTTTATTCTTTCTTAGGTCTTTGATCGACTTAGGATTGTTGCGGTGAAAATTATCTGACTTTGCAAATAGTGAATAGCAGGTCAACGAATTTATCCCACGTTGGGGTTGCTGCGCTCGGATCTTACAATTCCAGCACTAGACATGGCATAATGCCGCAGCCAAGTCATCTCGAAGGTAGAATATCTTCGACTCACAAAAGGAGGAAAAGTCCCTGTAAGCGTATGGCAGAAAGAAACACTGTCCAAGTTGATTAAATATTGAGTTTCAGCACTCTTAGTTAGCATTTAGATATAAGAGTTTTATTTATTTAATTGAGGTGGTGTTTGTACTAAACTTGTGGCTCCGAGAAAAGTCCTTGGGCTGTGCCGTCGTATTACCGCGCCGATGATATAATTCTTTTAAATGGAGTTTCTTTATCAATTGCACTCGAAGAGTAGCCACCTGACAATCTTTACGACGCACTGCTAGGTGCCATCGCCTGTATCGATCAGGTAGGAAATATTTGGGAATTCCTCCCGTCTACATCAAATCCTTAGTCTTAACGGTAAGTAAAAGCTTTTCGAGACGGTGACTTGCGTCAGTACCCAGCATCAAGTCACATTATCCTTCACCCACTACACTTGTGACATTGACAACTGACATCAATCAAGAAATCTGCCGGAAATTGTCGATAGTAACCCCACGCCCTTCCTCATTTTCAAATGACTTCATTTTCAAGGTCATACAAGGACGCGTCTGTTTTTGGAAAACATGTGCTTCCTTGTTTTATGTAAAATCATTCGCATAACTGGTAAAGCTGGCAGCAAATCCAACACCTTTTAAGAGCACCCTGATATATGATTTTGGTCGTCGATAATTGATATTTCTCCGCAGCCTTCACTAATCGGCTAAGCGGTAGCGTATATTGATGCCCGCTTGACCATCATTTTAGCCTGCCTGTACATTATATAAAATCAAAGAATGACGGAGAAACTTTTCGAAGATTGTCACGCCATCTTTTTGTGCGAAAAGCAAGCTTTGAGTTACCAAGAGCTTCGATGGAATGGTGGCTCCTGATGCACGACAGGCTCCGAATGGACTTATAAAGGTTTAGAACCTTGATTTTAGAAGATACTTGAACGGATATGAATCCTGTCTGAATAAAAAGTAGTTGAGTTCAGTGTGTATAACGAACTTTAGGTAAGTTACTGTATTAAAAGTCAGTCTGAAAAATTCATTAATTGCCCACTCAAGAGAAGGTGGATTATGCGTCATACGCTGAATGATCGCATTTCTTTCTTTACGCCTTCTCTGTGCAAGGTGATGAGTTTTTCGGCTTCTGATGTATGCTTTAGTGGATGTAAACATAAAGTTACATCGCAGAGAGCGTTTATAACTCGCTTCAGGGAGGAGTACCTTCTGGAATCGGATAATGAGTCCTAATTTGACGTGATTATTTCAATCGCTTGTAATTCTTCGTCAGTTCTTTTTGACAGCCTTGATCCAGCGACGTTTAAATGCAATCATTCATTTTCTTCTTCTGGCGTGAAGATGACGTACGAAGGTTTAGATTGATTTTAGTCAAACCTAGCTCGTCATCTGAATGCTGAAAGATACAATTACTAAGCAACCCTATTCAAAAATTTTGATATACAAGCTTCTCTTTTCGTGGAAATTGACCTTATGTTATTCATAGAGGGACAGCACGTAGATTGTAAAATCTTCCGTATTACTACGGCTATAGCTCAGGCAGCCAAGAAAGTATTGCATCGGTCGCGGTATTTGTGAGAAAGGACACGCCGACCATTATCTCCAATATCAATCAATGAGCTTTCGACTCGTACGCCACCATGTAGCTCTCATACTATTATAACTTGCGATAATCACCGCACAAATTGACAAGCTCTACACTTCGCATAATTTTGCCCACTATTGTATGTCTCGTACGAGGTTATAGTTTTGGCTGGTAAGAAAGCATGACGATTTACTGAGTTCGGGCTTAAATGCACCATCGTCGAGATTTTCGACCTCATTTTGTTTCGTTTTGAGCGATTCGCATTTCTCGAATCGTTAGGTAGCCATATAAAGCTTTATCAAACATTCGCTGATTATTTTGTGGCGAAATGTTAATTTCAGAAGGAATCTAACAAATCAATTTGTGTTGTGAAAGCAAAAGCGCTCGATCTTTTGAGCAGCATACAATCCGCTTGTCATATCCAGCTAGCAGTAGAATTAGCCAAGCTCTTGCCGCCATTTAAACTGCCTGCTATATGTAGTTGGCCGTGTTATATCACTCGTCTTCCTACCAGTGTGATATGATCAAGGGTGCGATTGCTTATCAACGGCATTGGGATGATCATCGAACGTGTCAAAATGTTCACCAGACGCTTACTCATTCATGTCCGGCATATCAGCACGGCTTTTTTTACTTTACTAAACCACTGATCTGGCATGTCTCGTAATGGTAACTCAACAGACTCATAGTGCAGCCAGTGGCAGAGCATTGCTTTTTCCTTAGAAGCGAATAGCGCTGATTTTGAATACTTTAGTATAGCCTCTCGACCTTTCCCTGAACCACAATCTCTCACTCTTTCCCTCAGTGCCGTATCTCACCCTGGCAGGATCCATCACCTGGGTAACTTGACGTTGCAGTCATGTCTCTAGTCGTAGTAGGCTGAAATTGTGTAAAATGTAATAGCTTGATCGTTGATCGTTGATCTTCCTTCTCCTTCACTATATCATCGTGCACTACTTGTATTGAATAATTGATCTGCTTGTCAGCTATTTTTATTATCGGGTCGATCCAGACGAGTTGTTCATTTTCCTCAATAACGCACACTGCGGCGTGATACGTCATCGGCCATCAACTATAGCCCCAACAGGCTTTTAAATCTGGATGTCCGCCAGATCCGGAAGCTTAATAAGCCAGATTCTATGTCTTCGCTGCATTTTGTGTCAAAAGACACGTTGCACGATCCCAAACGCTTTTGGTTTTTAAGAAATTCCTTTTTCATAAACGCTTAATCCCTGATAAATTGAAAGCTTTTTACGGGTGGCTCACAAAACCTTGCACACAGCGATACTTTGTGAGATCGGAGAGGGTCGACGGTTATTGTGAGCTTGAGGGTTTTCGCTTGTACATGCTCTCCACACAGCGACTGTCGCTCGATCAATTTATTGTATTAAGGTAAGCACATTGCTCCGTCGGCCATATTTAAACGGAACCGGCCGAAATCATCAAATCATACCAAAAATCGCGTTTTGACTGCCAGATAACCCCGGTCATACCAATAAAAAGCACGCAAGAGCTCTAGGAGTTGCTTTAATTAATGTATCTCTGCGGTTCAAACTACTTCAAATAATTTTTGAATCAAAACAGTCAACTGATCATAAAGAAATTGAATAATATCGAAGATATTTTTTAATTCTAAAGAAGCATACACGTTTACTCCGATAACAATATTGTCTGGTTTCTATTTTCCGTTCACGTAAAACTCGACTTTACAAAGCAGTATCTAAGTCAACACTCTGGCTTCATAAAATAGAGCAAGTCTGCCTTTTCGACGTCGATTTTTCTATAAGTCTTGGGTTGCTAGTATCACTTACGTGTTGTTTTTTTTAGTATCCGCACATATCCCTGGCAGTAAACCCAACGTGTAGCGATAACAAATTCACCAGGGCTTCGTAGGCTTGCAAAAGCAGTGACATGATTTTCATAGAAGCAGAGAGCATATGATTTTTTGCTTGCCCTTAGCTGATTTCTTATATATTCATGTTTGCAAGTCTTAGAGCATCGACTTGTTCTGGGCTTACCTTTGTTTGCGTCCTAGCTTATTGTCGATGTACTCTTTCGAGCAACTTTAGTTACTTCTAAATTGGTATGTATGATTGACGGATGATCTCCTTCACCAGACATTTGCTGTCGTCATGGATTTCTAGCCGGTCAGCAAAAGGCATATAGTCTTTTGATGCCTAACGCATACTAAGCCGCTTCGACCATCATTTTCTCTAGATTCGTACGAAGTCCCACGACTAATTACAAAGCAGCCGATGACTTTTTGCCATTTTCGCCGCAAAAACGTTAATTCTAATTGAAAGCTAATTGGCTCGCATGTCCTCGAATGTTGCTTATGGTGGCTTCAAAGAGCTGACGTATCAGGCTGTAGACGAATGTACTGCTAACCGAACGTTCGGAGTCGTAAAAAAGCTGTTCGTTCAGGCGGCGGGACTTTGCCGGGCCATTCAACATATTTTGTGGCATCATTAGTCATATCTCTTAAGCATTTTGCTTAGAGTACTGATTTTCAAGAAGAAAATATACGGGTCTCTCATTCTGCATATGTGCACATTTTAGGGTCTATTCGGATATGCTGCTTAATACCAGTACTAACTTTTGTTCAAGTGTTGCTGCTTCGCTCAAAGATTTTATCGGCTTGCACCTGTCGCCAAATCACGTTCGATTTACAATCATATAAGGTTATCACAAATGCGGAGATTATACTTTCACACGATGTCCGCATTTGTCTCAGTAGCGAAGTAGTGAATGAATTCGCATGATTTGCTACAACCTAAATGACACAGTGCTTTTGTCCGAACCGAAGTCACTCCAGTGCCGTTTTCGCTTTTTCAGTAGAAGCTTAACACTATAAGAGTATTCAGATCTTGCGACTATTAAAGGCTCGCTGTCTAGGAAGCGCAACTCGGCATCTTTGTTTATAGTGAAAAGTTTGCTTACATTTCTGAAAATGAATTCTTTTTCCGATGCAATACCGGATATATTACGCCTTAACACGCCACCAAGAGCTCACTAGCTTTTAGTCCTCTGAAAGTCGAAAGCTCTAAAAGTGCTTCTCTTTAATGTTTGGTTGCCATAACATGACATGTACTTGCGCTATCTAGCAATCTTTAAAAAATCATTTCTACTACATTAACAGCGCTATGTTGATCGTCTTCCGCGGCAGGCGCTGCCGATACAGTTGGTCACCCGCTTTTTGTTACTTCTATTGCGACCACCTTCTTAACATCGTTGGCTACCACTGCTACTAGCGGTTTCCGATCACTCTGCACTGGCTAAAATATGTAACGCAAGATTCAAAATTTTAGGGAGTAGTCGCATCAACCAAAGGGAAGAGATCAACATCCTCTGAACCCCATATTTACTATAATCGCAAATTCAAGTAAGCCTCCTATCAGAGAGGGTGTACACACAACAGGGGGGAACATATCAGGTGGCTGGTTTTTATCACTTATCGACATCAATCAATTTGGGCTTATACTTTTTTTGGCCAAGGCATACCCATTCTTCAAGTCATATTGGTACAAATTAAGGACAAATTAACTGTGCTGTCTAATCGATGATAATCAAACCGAATTTTCTCAGGCCTATCGTCTTAAAGGCGGGTGTAGATTGACTACCAGTACTTCCGGGTGCCTTGCTGTAAAAACCGATAATTTAGGCATTTGATCTTCGTTCTGAACTTGAAACTAGTACGAGTCGCAATTGTTTTGTACCTTGCGCCAAAGAATTAGTGTTAGTTTCTACTTTACGCAATTTTTACACTTTAAAATGTTGTAAAACACTGTGTGGGGTAGGTAGTACGGAATATATCTTACTAATATGCATTTGGTCAGTTTATTACTAAAATAGTTACTCGTTTTATTCCGTAACATATTTCGTCTTGGTAATGCTATGCGTGTCTTGGCATTTGGGTAATATGATTTCTCTTATATTCATCAAATTGAGCTCGACAGAGAGTGTTTTGTAAGTGAGCATACGCTGGAAGTGCGAGTTGAAGGCTGCCACAGATTGATAGCTTTAAAAATGGTAAAAGTAAAATGAAATATTTCTTGTACATCTTTATTTATAGTAAATAGGTGTATATCTCCTCAAAAATAAAGAAAAAATAAGCTATGATGTAATTTAATTATTGAGACACTTTCAATCCGACACGACAACACTGGCTTTTACATGCCAAACACTACGAGCAACACAGCATCTTACACATTTATTTAATGACTAAAGGATATGTCGAAGCCGATTTATATATAAGGCTATTGTACGCTTCACTCTTCAGCATCCATGGCAATGTCGCCTGTGTTGCCCTTGTCGTCGTCGTTACTTCCATCCTCTGCCTCCATCTTCTCAATCTCCTCCTTTGTGATAAGCCCACTCTTAAGCAGCTTGGTCTTCTCGGCCATAACGTACACGCGATGGCGCTTAGCGTCCTTCTGCTGTTTCTTTTTGGACGGTCGGTGCTTACGCAGCACTGTGCGCTTTCCCTTTTGTATCATTGCCACCTTTTTCTGATTGCGGATGGCGGCGCGCTTCTTAGCGAGAAGCTTGACCTTCTTCTTGTTCATAGTCTGCACTGCCTGGCCGTTGGCTCCCATTGCTCCCCAATGTACGCACTTCGGTCTTGGGCTTTTTTTTTATTGTCGATCGAATGGCCGCCGTAAAAAACCGTATATAAGAAAGTAGTACCGTCGTACTTGATAACACAATACATCTTACAATTTTTGATGAGATTATTAAGTATTAGAGGGATTTAGTTTTTGTTGCTTAACAAATCCATGTGGTGCTTAGCGTATGATTAAAGTCACACTCAAGCAATGTCGCGATATATGAGACAATAGTCGAACTTCCGCACCGCTGATTCCCATCTTCATATAAGCTCACCGTGTTACAGCACATGCCAATTAGTACCGCCAACAACAAAATACAAAAGGATTAAGCTCAATCAACTGACATGCTTTCATTTTGGCATTGAATGGTAACCTTAGCAACAGTATGCCACAGCAATGACACGATAATGTCTCATTCTTCCCCAAAATGCTAGATTTCAACGCGTGCTCTAATGCTGTCCCTGCAAATTCGTATTTGCAGCTGGCCTCGTCCTACTTTTTGGAGCGCTTTCCTGCTCCTTTCTTAGGGACAGACTTGCCTCGCCGCTTCATTTGGTCAAGCTTACCCAGGCGCTCTTCATTCAAAATTTCAAAGTTGGGGTCATCTCCGCCTAGACGTAGAAGCAGGGGTTTGTTGAACCACGATGCCACCTTGTCACCCTTAAGCTGCTTGCTGATGACCTTGTTGCCGGACGGAATATTGCGCTGCGGTAAGCGCTGGAAGATCTTGCGACTAAGGTCCGCAATCTGCTGGGGAGACGCCATCGCTTAATAAAGAAGCTTGAATTACAAAACTAGTCATCCTTTACTATAAAACGAACACAGTTTAAACACCATATATTTTGACACAAAATAAATTTAATAATTTTTCACCGCCATAGCTCGATGACCGACATAAAACTTTCCTCACGAAGCTTTTTCTTTCTTCATGTGCCACAGCTGCGCGTGCAAAATTGGCCCTTCACTGCTGGCATCGGACCTTTCCTGTCTAAAGGAAGAGTCTCTTAAGGTGGTAGCGGCCGGCGCCGATTACCTGCACCTCGACGTTATGGACGGACATTTTGTGCCGAATATCTCATGGGGCCCTCCCGTCATTCAATCGCTACGTCCTCATACCAAGGCTTTTTTCGACTGTCACATGATGGTGTCAAAGCCTGAGCAATGGGTCTCCGATATTGCAGCAGCCGGTGGCGACCAATTTACTTTCCACTTGGAGGCAACGCAAGACCCACTTGCCCTTATCAAGCAGATTCGCGTCGCTGGAATGAAAGTAGGATTGGCTATTAAACCAGGCACCAGTGCTGAGGCCTTCTTTCCGTATGCGAGCCTCGTGGATATGGTGTTGGTCATGACCGTGGAGCCTGGCTTTGGCGGCCAGAGCTTCATGGCAGACATGATGCCTAAAGTTAAGACCATCCGTGCCAAATACTCAACATTAGACATCGAGGTGGATGGTGGTTTAGGCCCTTTAACGATTGATGCAGCGGCTAAAGCTGGTGCTAATATGATTGTTGCTGGAAGCTCCGTATTTAAGGCGGTGGATCCGAGGGCTGTCATTTTGCAATTGCGACACAGCGTGGAGATGCACGGTAATGGCAAGAATAGCGAGGAATTAACGAAACAGTGAAAATTACTGGACGTTTAGACTCTTGTCATTAGTTTTGAAGTACAAGGAAAGTTGAAAGAAAAGCTAGTCTCCATCATCATAAAAATTGCTTTTTATCCTAAGCTACATATTCTCGTCTTCACTGTCGGCGTGGTCCGTGGTAATTGCGTCATCAGTCGCAATACGTTGGTACTTATCCTTGGACCAGACACTCAGCACCACAAGCTTGAATTCAGCCATCTTACGATCGAAGTGCACAAGCAGCTTGGCCTGTTCTGGGGTCAGTGTCTGCCCGGTCTTACAAATTGTGTGATTCTGATCAAGCACTACAACGCCCTTCTTGAGATCTACAGGAAGTCCTAGGCCACGCAGCGACTCAATCATGCTACCGATAAACTGTGGCAGCGGACCTTTGGGGATTGTGACAGTCTCTGTGGCTACAAAGCCGGAACGCGGGTGGTCACTGACCGAGAGCTTGGTGAAGTAGTCGATGACATCGTCATGCGGTTTGCTGGTGAATAGCAGGCCAGTGTTGCCACTTACGTCCTTCGAAAGGCGGTGGAGGTTCTCAGCGTACTCCTCCTCCTTTGAGCGTCCTAGTGCAAGCTTCATGACTTTGTTTTTTCCAAGAAAAAAACGGCTGTCTTTAAAATCCATGCGTACGTTTTTAAAGTGGTTGGTGCGCATGTTCTGAAAGCTGAAGACGTAGGCCGACTTGTACGTGTCCACTGCATTTCGAATGGCGTCGACCACATTCTGTTTAAGATCGTTACCCTTCTTGTTTGCTTTTGTGAGAGGCTTCCTGCGCTGTCTTTTAGACTTAGGCATGGCTGTGGGTGGCGTCAACGACGGTAATTGACATCTGCGTCGGTCGCCACCAACCAACCAACCAAAAACGGCAACGCTTTGCGTCACAATCTTTTCTACCAATAAACCTTTACAATCTACTTATTTAGAGAACCTCAGCCATTCGTTGTTTAGGGAGAAGATAATCTTAAACCATGGCTTGGGGTCTTTACACGACGCCAACGGGGCCAGTGCCGTCGTCTACTACCGCAACCCCTACATCGCCTGCATCGTCCACTGCATTTCCTACTGCTGCGGCACTTGGAACAACTCCAGAATCCGCTGAGACTATCGACATTTTTGAGGGCGTGACGCCTGTAACGAGCGTGGCGCTAGAAGGTGTAGCGCTTCTTCAGATAATTAAGCACTGTCACGAGAGCCACTTGGGTGGAGTAGCTGGATCGTTACTTGGAATCGACTCTAATGAGGTGCTTGAAGTGACCAATAGCTTTCCGTCGCCACCCACCGTTGAACGTAAGAAGAGCGCGGATGAGTACCAGCTTAACATGATGAAAAGCTTGCGTGAAGTTGGTATGGACAACAACAAGGTGGGATGGTACCAGTCAGTCGCAATGGGTACATTCTGCACGGCCTCTTTCATTGAACACCAATTTCAATACCAGAAATCACTTGGCCCGAACGCGATTTGCATTATGTACGACTCGGCCGAGACGTCCAAGGGCTCGCTCAGTTTGCGCGCTGTAAGACTTACAAAAGCCTTCGTCGACACATACAAAAGTGGATCCTTTACAAAAGAGAGCTTTTCAAAAACTGATATTCGCTCGGCTACTGTCGTTGAAGAAATCCCGATTAAAATTAGGAATTCGGACATCATTGCGTGCTGGCTGCAGCAATCCACCCACGCCAGTGACAGCGCTACTACCAGCAGTTTTGAGCGCCTAGATTTGGCTACAAATGCTTATTTGGAAAACAGCCTGAAGAACATGACGTTGTGGGCAGACGAGCTAGCTCAGGAGCACTACAAGTTTCAGGGTTACGAGCGGGCATTATCTAAGCAGCGAGTCGCTTATCAGCAGTGGCAAAACCGACAACGAGAGGAGAATAAAGCTCGTCGTGAGAATGGCGAAGAATCCCTGCCCGAAGAAGACCCCAACTTTTTCAAGTCAGTTAATCAGCCTTCGCGCCTTGAGTCGCTTCTCATCACTAAGCAGATGAACACGTACTGTGAGCACATAAATCTTTACGCTGGAAAATCATTCCAGAAGCTATTTTTGGCTGCTAAGGTTCACCTCAATGAGTAATCAGGCAGTGATATCTCTTTTGAGGGACTGTTGGTGTATGACGCGTGAACATTTAGCTAGGTATTGAATCAACAAACTTGAGAGAGTTCAAGCTAGATAGAACACCTGTATATGTTTGGGGCTTCCCCTCTTAAATGCCTTTTTCCTCAAATTTAAAACGATTGCCTTGCAATTTTTTACGTGTCACTACAATTGAGCTATTTAGAGATATAAATCTAATTGTTCCTGCCCACACACCATAGGAAAAAGCTCTTTATACATTGAACTTAAGCATAATCGACAAACTCCGACGTACCTGTACAGGTGATAAAGATGCGAATTTGCTTTGATCTCAGCGACTTCAGCATCCATTTCGGCTGCACGACGCACAAGACGCTCTTTGACGGACAGTAAATTGTTTGGTACGAACTTGAGAGTCAGCGACTTCAAGAACGAATGCCAAGTTTCTGACCCATCCACGATATCAGCACGGCAAACAATACGATCGCTGTGATTGTTTGATTGCACGATAGGGTCAAAAGCCGGTGAATTTTCTGTTGTAAGCAGTGCTGTGTCCCCGTTTCGAATGAACTCGAAAAGAGCACACAGCTGTTTCAAAGTATCATCACCATTATTAGCCATTCTCATGTCATATTGATAGTTATCGCTTTGCTCAAGCACACCAAGGTCTAGGCGCGAAAGCACCCACTTAACTCGATGCAATAACATCTGATCCTCTCGAATGTTAGTCCCCTTTGAGGCGTTCCGCACTTCAAGTTCAGTTTGATCCAACTCAATTTTCGATAAAAGCTCGCGTCTTTTATCAGCGTGAAGGGTAATGACGTCTTGAAGGTCTTTTGAAAGCATAGGATTCTCCCTATACATTGTCTCGATGCGTTCTACCGTACCTGGGTGAACAGTTCGCACAGCCTCCAACATTCCATGCACACGCTCTACGCTCTGCTCAGCCTGGTGAATGCTAAAACGCGTAGCTTGAGTCGTTGCGTGTAATTGAGTGAGCTCATGCTGCTTCTCCATTAGTTTGTTCTCAAGTCTAACGATTGATGCTTGAAGAGCTGCTATATTATCTTTATACAGGGTAGCATTGGCCTCTAACCCAAGACACATGCGCTTCTGGTCCTCAAGGCTATGTAGTAAGTAACTTTTCGAATGAAAGCCCTCGATATGACCAAATAATGTTTGGTGCATCCACAATCGAAAAAAAGTGTATTTGGTACGACGTCGGTGACGACGCTCGCAAGCGGCACCAATAAATTCTTTTGCTGCACGTTCTGTGCGTCTACGAGCCATAAAAATGTACCAATGTCGAAACGGAATCGTATGCATGCGCCGTGTATACCCGCGCCATTCCTCGACGACATTGTCCCGCAAAGCGTGTTGATACTGAGCAAGAGCGCGCCAGTTTTCTATTATCCAAATCAATGTTTTTTTCAAGCTAGCCTCAAAAAGCCGTTGTACGCGGCGCGTAAGCTGACTGTGCCTCGCCCATGCGAGCAGATGCTTAAGCATGTGTGTTCGTTGGTATAGAGCATCTATCTTACGGAGATTAAAGTGCTGGTCAAACCGCTTGAGGGTGCGATTCTCAACGGTGCGTCCACATTTAACAACTCGAGTTGCTCCTACGATTTTAGTCCAATCTTCTATGACGCGCTTGAGGATTCTTCTGCGATCGAACTTAATTGCTATTTCCAAGTTTTTTTTCATAATAGATATGAAAATAAGGTCCTTCAAAACGTGAAAGTAGCGTCGAAGTACATAATTTGGATGACGTGAGCGAATTTGGCGAATGTTGTCCTTAATAAATTCTTCATGTACCATTTTTTGAGTAATAATATCGAATCGTTTCATCGTTTCAAGGCGTTGACGAGCTGCATTGTGGCGCGCTCTGGCATCGGCTGCAATATTCTTGCGGCTTCGAGGCCCAATAGCTGCCGATTTCCAAGATAGATAAGCAAATTTTAGCAGATTGCGTTGCTTTTTTTGAAAACGATAATTGGTTTCTTCGAGGCGAGCCATCTTTGATGGCAAGTTCAATAGTACCACATCGCGCATTCCAGCTAGCATACGGCGCAAAATGAGCTGAGTCCGCTTTTGCTGCATGACCATAATTTGTTTGATTATTAACTCGTCATGTGCAGCAAACTTTTCCGCACACTTAAAAAAGATGTTACACCTCCGAGAGCGCCATTTACCAAGCGCAACCTGAAATCTTTTAGACCTGTGGCGGACTAAAAACCTTCGACACATCGTCGAAATCTTCGTAGCTGCTTGATGGCATTTTTGGTCGCCTGAGATGACTTCGAGATAAACCTTGTCCAGACGCCGAACTGTAGACCAGATGTCACGCACACAATGATTTATTTGTGCACTAGCCATTGTGTCGACAAACGTGGATTGTTCTGCATTATTTCTATTTCCATCAGCATCATGCGCGTTGACTACTTCTTCGGTACTTTTTTGGAGATAACGTCCAATTCTTACTTCATAGGCATTACTTCCATATCTCGTTTCTTGCTTCGTTGCCGCATCGGTTGGAGAAGTGGACAAATCAGTTGCCACACATCGCAAACGCTGGTCGAGGCTAGCAATCTCAATCGGTATTTGTTGAACAATATCACTCGACGTAGGCGGTATTTCTGCTAACTGAACGCCCACATTAAATGTCGACGATTTTGCACTAAGAATGGACGAGGCTGTCGACTTATGGGTTAATGCACGATTGCTGCTTGATAAGTCTTTTGTATTAAGTAGTGAAGAAGCTAACCCATCATTATAGGCTTAGTAATCGCACAATTGACAAAGCAAAATGCATCTCACGTCTATCGGAAATGCTTCGAGAGGCTGTCAGCGCACGTGGTTGTCGATTCAAGCGATGATGTAATACCTCCTCGACTGATTGCTGCCCTGGCGCCAAGCGCGATGCCTTACGCACCATCCTTACGTTTTAAAACGGAACCAAAAAACTTGAAGCTGTTGCTTTGCTATGATTGGTCGATATAGAAGAGAGCTTTTATCAAAGAAATTAAATGTTACGCACACTATTATAATCGCGATGCTTATGAGACTTACGCTTCGGAAAAGGTTGGGGTGACGCCCTCCTTCCAAGCGCGGGGGCTAAATGCTCGCGCGCTTCGGACAGGTGCTCTCGGCCATCTGCAGGTCTCTAACGAGTCTCACCCTCGACGCGACGGTGTCCAGCACCAGGGCGCCACCTGGGCTCTTACCAAGTCAGAGCTAAACAAAATAATGGAAGACCCTCACGACCTCGATGCTGGCTGCACTGCCCGCCGAACGAGACCCGACGTATGCGGACACCACTCTATGCCGTGGACTAGCCAGACTGAGCCTAGCACGTGCATAACTTGGCAACGCGATAACGTAATACAATACAATACAATGAGACTTACCGGTAATAATACTGGTAACGCATATTGTATTAATAGGCAAAGAAAGTCCTTGTCCCCACACATACAGAGGTCTGTATGCTAACCACTAAGATTTCTTAACTCGACTTTCACTGCTTTGCTGCATCTCGAAGCGTAAGCTAAATGTCTGCAGATTTGTCCGATGCGTACGTCCCTCTTTATCTGTGGTCGGTAAAAAAGTCTTGATTTGCATTCTATTGTGTACGTCTATTCCATGAAAATCGAAGAATAGTTGACTGAATTTTTGATTATCTGCCTGTTATGTGCGACTCAGTTACACCTGACCTGGCTGTATAATATACGTGATTTGACCCAAGCAGGTAGATTGGCTACTTCGATTTCATAAAGATACTGACCAGCAAGCCTTTCCCTATTTGTTAGTTCTGACAGCTCTGAGGAGGTTGCTTTCTGACAACTGATACTTTGTTTTTGACAGCCCTGAGGAGGTTGCTTTCTGACAACCGATACTCTGCTCACAGCGCATTACAGCGATCGAGTTTGACACGCTGAACTTATGCTCACTTACCTATTTCATTTCTCGAAATCCCGACAACGAGATGTTAAAATTTACTAATCTACACTAAAAGTGAAAAGGCGTCTCCGATCTTGGGCGACAGTGTGCGCGTTGCTTCAACATGAGCGATTGAGTTTTAAGTTAGGCGTTTACCCCTAAAACTATTTGACTTGGGTGTCTTGCTTTATAAAAACCACATGTTGGAACGTTTAAACAACTCAAAGAAACTCATTTTTCGTCAAACATTTAGCTCTTTCAGCGTTCACGACTGCTTGCATGCAAGACAGAAAGCGCAACTTTTCAGTCAAGGACCACTTTGCACGCAGTATTATCGGTCCCGCATGATAAATGCCGATTAATTCTTTACAAGAGATCATAAAAACAAGTCAATTTCACTTTTACTGCGATTATAAATGCCTCTACGATCTATCCCAGAACTTCGACAGCACGTAATATTTTTTGTATTGACATATAAAAGTATGCCTCAAATGTGAATTATCCGTAGCTGGAAAAGCAAGAGCCCGATTGGCCAGACCTATTCATATGCGTCCTTCTACCGATTTTTCGCAGCAGGGCTCATGCTTCTGCTTCTGTCGTGCGTGCGGCTGTTTTAGAAACTTTTTACGCCCAACATAAAGATGAAAAACGATAATCGAGACATTCTTTGGGAAGGATGACCATCACAACTCTAAGCGCTTTTACTGCCAAATAAATTGGTGGTTTAGATTTAAAGATACTGATATCTCCCTACATTTAGATCTCTGATAGTAGTCGTAGCGGACAACTAAGTACCGCTGGTGGACTTCGCTGCCGAAGAAGCGAAAGAGCTTGGCAGCTTAACTTCAAATTAGCATGTAATGAAGTATCGCAGACAGCACTAACTGCATAAGACACTTAAGATAAGGTAGTATATCTTCACAAACTAGATGTCGATACGAAATCGATCCCTTGGTATCAAGAACGACCCCAAGGATGGCAGCTATTCGTATGCACGGAACTACTCGTTGACTGTTTATTGAACCACGACAAAACGCTTTTGATAGAGGATCTGTCAGTGATGTTAAAGCACTAAATCTTGAATAGCACGCAATTCAAAGATTCACGGCAGAGGTGGAAGTCAGATGTACCTCATAAGGGGTACTTTCAAGATGAAATTCCGTTCGAGTATATATCTATTCTTCGATTAAGGATATTTGCTTAGAGGGAGTATCTTAAAGCAACCTCATTTACATCATTTGTTGCGTCTGAGCCTATAGATTTAAGTGTTCGATTTCTCTTTTTCAACGATTACCTTCACGTGATGTCTTAAGAGTCACAATCAAACTCTAGTCTGAAACGATAATTATGTAGATTGTTGACCTTGTGTCAGGAGTGTTGTGTTGTGCGTCAAAACACTGGTATAAAAAAGCGTTTATCAACATCTATAGCCGACCAAATACAGGGAACGTATAGTAAATTTTAGTGCTTGGGAAGATCAGTAGCCTATTTGGGATAAGTAGACAAAAAATGCATATATTGGAGCAATTGTTATTCATCAGTCAGATCAGCAAGGCTGAAGCGCTCGAGCAGATGGCTACATACCTTATCATGTATTACAATTAGGCTTTTCAAATCGCACATGTCTATTTGCAAAAAAAGTAATTTTTATTTACTACCGAAAAATTAACGGCAAAGCTAATCGCTGTACAGGAGTTATAGGATCGCCAAGAAAGAGGAAGCAAGAGAATACTCACGAACAAATATTCTTTTTCTTACTGGGTGAAATTTTGGTATATAGAGCACGACGCTACGAATCAAAACTTAA
Organism: Plasmopara viticola; assembly: GCA_001695595.3. Lineage (NCBI taxonomy): Eukaryota > Oomycota > Peronosporomycetes > Peronosporales > Peronosporaceae > Plasmopara > Plasmopara viticola. The sequence continues at coordinate 427,402 of MBPM02000065.1, forward strand.
GTCGGCCCCGAATTTAGCTTGGCTGGAGAAAGAGAACACCTTCGAGTTATTTCAGGTCCAAAAAGGAAAGGTGGCTACACAAGACGCAACTATATATATACTACACTCACACAGATAAGATCTATGCCTGACTCGTCTTCTGAAAGCTTTCACATTATCCTTCCTACCCCAAGCTGTTTGACGACGCATGTCCCATATAGGGGCAAGTGCCGAACGATGAGAATACTACGCTCACTGATACACAAATCCTAGACGAAACCTTTTCTACTCTGATATAGACGAAGGTCACTTTGGACAAGCCGCAAAGAAATTTTGACGATACAAAGTACTCTTAGCCGCTTAGAAAGACATGAGAGGTTTTGCCTTGATCTTGTCACATATGCGCTACGTTCTTTGAGCTGTACATGCATCTGTGATCTCTGGAAAGAGTATCGATGATACAATTCAAGGTGGCAATCAAGTCAGATGATCAGGTATAGTCTGACAAGCTGGTAAAGGCAGGATCTTCAAGCTTACTTGCAGAAAATGCATCTCAGCGCCCACAGATCCTTAAGGTGGAGCTGATCCAGTCCAAAATGGAGACACATCAGCATATGTAAGAACTGAGAGCAGAGACTTAAAGCGGATTGAATCGACGCTTCATGTTTGACTTGGCAGCTTCAGCAGCTGAAATGAGCACTTCTGAAGATCAAAAACTGTAGCAGGTCGTGCCGTCTGGAACATCAAAGCTGCGAGCACGAAGACTGTAAAGGATCTAAGATTAACTTGCAAGTGCTCATTGACGTTGCAAGAAAAATGAAATGGCTCCGTCAGCCAATTGGTCATCAAATTGTTAAAAAAAGGTATGTTCGTGCTTCCGTCTCTGATCCGGGGCCTAGTAGCTTGTCCGTTAAGGCACCAGCGCTGAGGCGGCAAACATTATTACGGCGACTTGTATTATTTCTACTTCGCATACTAGTATTGCCTGGCGGGTGATACTCATGGCCACATAACCTCACTTAAAGTTCACGCGACCCCTTTCAGTCTTTACACGCGACAAGGTTGTGATAGTTTTACCTATATTATCATCCTCAGCGTGCGAGATGACAGATACCATACATACATCCGAATTCTCACTCATTTGTTAAGAGGCAAAACTCGGCATTTCCTGTAATCCTTGAAGTTCGAAATTCATCAGCGTTGTTTCGTCTTTCGGAACCTGATAAATAGGGATACTATGGGAAGGTAAACGCAAACGCCAAAAGGTGAACAAGCTCGATGTGAGCAGGCCTGCCCCGAAGCAAAATTTTAAGAAGCGTTAATGCACTTTGGCAAGAAATAAAGCTTTCTACATCACAGTCCGGTAATACGATAAAAGTCACTCTAAACCTTCTAAAGCGCGAAAGTTACCGCATATATTGTGAGGACTTCCGGTTTTTTATTGGAGACTGATGTCGGTTTGCTCGATATGCCGATCAATTACTACAGCACTGAGTGCAGCCAGTAATGAGACTACAAGAGTGCACATATGATATGCCACACTGGTCATCAACCAACTAAGCAAAAACAAAAATTCATTTTGTAGAATGTCGTAACATTATGATGTCAATGAAGTAAAGCAAATTCGTTTTTCAAAGTACTTTGAAACTGAGCATTACTACTTTTGCGCGATACAAACCATTAATAACGCTGCTACAGCAAGCCTATCGCTATATTATCCAGTTAGCACGTTCTGCAAGGGTCTTTGTGGTGTCTGCTTCGAGTTCGATCTGGGTAGACTCGATATGATGTGCCGCGATGCATCTGGCAGAACATGACTGAGAATGAAAGGACCTTGGCTTATGCGGCGTTCAAGTTAAGCCAAAAGGGTGTCCGGACGCGCGATATCACTAATACAAGTTGGCCAGGAGCGGCTTTCAAGCACACTTTGCGGACCGATGCGGTCAGGATGAAAGCCTTCCCAAGGGTTTCTTGATGCCAGCATTGCTGCCAAAAATACATGCAGCGTGTTTTCGAAAGTTGCCGTAGACATTTGCTTAAGAACATCGTTAGCCCAGCTTTCTAGCGTTATCGCTAAAATCAATTTTTTTTCCTTACTGCAAGAGTGAGTACTTTAAAACTTGGTATACCTTCAAATGTACACTAATCTTTAGTAGATATCGATAAAAACCTATCAAAAGATATTTTACAATTAACATCTAGCATGGCCATTCCTACTAGTATGCATTAGCAGTGGTTATTTGACCTAACTACTCCGAACTATGTACTGTCTACTTAATCTTATTCAGAACATCACATGACTTATATCATACAATCTATTGATACAATTAATTAGTGCTGACACAAACTGGATTCGTGCATCAAAACGTTGAGGTTCTTGAGTCCATACGAACAAAACTTCTCTCCGGAATTTCCTCTCTACCAAACATGCCTCTCTAGCTTCTGTCTTAGCTTTTCTGCTTAACAAGCCTTTAAATCGAAGACCCCTTTTCATCCGCCAACCTTGCTGTCAACACATAGTGAACCGTGGGGCCTACAATGTCCAAATACCACACGACATCTCGGCCTTGATGAAATATTCCATTTACTCAAACAGCACACCCACACCACACGCGTAGGTCATTTGCCCTCTGTAAGAAACATCTAACCCTCATTGTGCTCGATGAACCAGCTGTAATCGCTTAAGAGGCTGCATCGGATACCGTGGGTGCCTATGATATTGAATTACGAATATGAAGTGTGCTCAGCATGAGATACGCGCAGCATGATTGTGCTAGACTGCAAGTTCCATAAAAAGTCTAGAAGAGCTCCTGTGTTCCTTGAATGGCGTCAATACTAAAACCCGTTTCAAACGCCCGAAGATGACGAAAAGCATTTGCAGCGTTGAATCTAAAAGAAAAAAAGCATCATTTCTGCTCGCGCTTTGTGACAGCTGAAGTAAAGGTGATGTGCGAGTGGGGCAGTTGCTTGGCTGAAAACTCGCCGACGACTGCCTGTAGACTGTCGTCCTGTGCCCCATGGCTCACATCGTCGTGCACTCAAGGCCTATAGCACAGCTGCTACCAATGTTCTCATTATGATCTCTGTTTATGGTCCCAGAATTCACAAGTCAAGCGACAAAGAGCGTATGTTTGCCAAAAAAGCTGATTACATTATCAAAGGTGGCTACAACATTTAGGCAATCTCTTCAAAGCATAGCTGTGCGTGCGAAAAGTGAAAAAAATATTTACCCATTTCACAAGATGCTTCTCCGACTCTGGTGACGGCGCTGCGCGCAAATGCACTTCATGTGGTTGTCTTTTTATCAAAAGGAGGAGTGAGATAAGATGTTCCCGCATTGTGCGGTGCACTGCGTGCTCTTTGCTGTGATGTCGCTCGCGGTGGACGCCTGGACAATGCCAATCGGTGATTGGCGGATAGTAATGCCGGCGATTTGAACTGTCTTTGTCATTTACGCACTGGTGCCACAGCTTCAACATATTTGGGTCTTGTCGACCAAGACGTCGATCTTCGAGTGCACAGTCACACTGTTTAGCAAGCAAGTCGCTCGACTCGCGCCCCTCGAGACAAGAAATTGTGACCCTTTGTGCCCATACCTGAATTCAAGTCAAACTGAAACGTCGGCCTTCCGTGGCTATGCCGGCGCATGACCTGGTGCCAATGCCTCCGCGCTCGCCAGACCCAGTTCTTCAATAAATACATTCGTCTATTTGCATTCTTTAAGGAAAACTCAGGGTAAATGATAGGCCTTATTTGGTAATTACCTTAGCCAAAGAAGCACGAGGGTATTCAAGTCTTATTAACAGCGTTACCTGCATGTGTAAGCAGATTTTAGCTGTTAGTAATACTTTTCAATAGCGATTTGTTGCTTTTTCCTTTCTGATCCTGTGCTACTTGTCGAATATTTTTAGCAAAGCGTAAGCTAAATTTTTTAAGACGACTTCACTACAAACGGGGTGTGGCAACGATAAGAGTAATCTTGTTTTACGACCTGCTAAGATTTAGCCCTTGTTCTATCGTTTTGTTACCGAAAACCAAAAACACTCAGTTCTATCCCTATCATTGAGTGGATTTAAGTCCCCCGCCTGTTAATAAGAGTGCTTTCGGTGTTTGATTCCTTTATAGCTTTTGGTAACAATTTTAAAAAATGTTCTTGTAAAATAGTTTTTTTAAATAATTTACAACAACGATCCCCAAATTCTGCTTAATTTTTATAATGCAGCGATATCTGAATAATAATATTTTACGGAATATCTTGGCTTTCGCCGCTTTTTCTCTTGCCACAAAGTGTTTGGTATTTAAGCATTGTATGAGAGCTGATATGAGCAAGACGCTCGGCAATATCTCCCTCATCGAGTCTAAAGCCATAATGTAGTGCATTTATCGAGCGCGGGGCCTAGCTCATTTGCTTTGTAGAGTGCGCATAGCCTGTCGAGGCTTGAGCGGCCATGTTTGATGATATTTGAAAAGGTGAGAGGATGCCGTTCCGATTCCTTGGTGTATACGTGCGCATACTACGCAACACGTCTTAAATGCCGCGATGTATTTACTCTATCAGACCGTCAGTCTACGGGTTGTCACTTTGAACGTATCGAGCGTAATGCCAAGCACCTTGAGAATGTACACCTTGGAAGCCCGTAAAGCGGGGATTGGTCCAAGACAATTGACTCGAAGAGTCCGTTCTGTCTAATGACACGGTCGAGGAAGAATTGTGCTGTTTCAATACCGTCGACATCTCCGGCGAAATTGCTCCATAAACCATTTTGCTGAATTTATCGACAGTGATCACGATACGTGTTGCTTATCGAGCCCATCGGCTGGGCTCATCGGTTGTCCGTTTACATACGGTCGAACGACTATCATTGCAAGAGAACCATTAAGCTTGCCAATAGTGCAGCAACATTTGACGCGGGTTTCACTCGCCGGCACACGTGCGCACACGTTTGCCGACCCTCCTATATAGCGAGTGCTTTAAAGACATACGTCTTATCTCGATCAAAGGGACGGCCAAGCAATGTATCGTGAACCTCGTACAGTCAACGGTTTGCTAGATTCTCATCAAAAGTAGTTACTCGTGGTGGGTCACCGCGATTAGCGCACGAAATACAATCGCCCAGCTTTAATCGAGAAAATATAGCCGCGCGCTAAATTGAGCAGACAATTTTCAGTTATGGATTTCATCCGTCGTTCATTGAAGCCTTCAGCAGACCTACGCGCAGCGAGTAATATCCGATTGGTGCACGATCACATTTGTGCCATGAGCTAATTTATATAGTAGGCGACTTGGTATCGGATCGGCTAAGTATTCGGCTAATGTGGCGTAACTTCAGCTTAAAGTTAGGATTCATGAAAAAGTGGCTATAAAGAAATATTCCGCGAGTGGCAAGGCATCGGTGCTGTAGTGCGTAGCAACGCTTGAGCTGATTAAATAACTTATGTCTTGAAGTCCAGTAGATAAACTTGAGAAGCGCATTCTTCATCGCGAATATTTCTTATCATGGCAAAATATATATTTCCGGTAGTTTGATGTGCGAAAAATCAAAAGGCATCTCTTGGCCTCACCTGTCGGGATTTGGTTGAGCTGTGAGATGCCGATGGCAAGATTAGATATGTGCTAAGCAGTTGTCTTTAGTTTTACAATGCAATAATAGACTTCTGTAACGAGCTTCTTTTGTTTTTGTCAAACATGTCTTGGCGCTGGGCTCCCAAACCATTTAATATCCTTCTGAAGAACATCGGACAGTTACCTAAACGCGTTTGCGTATTTCGCATTGTACTTGTGTACGATGTTGTTCGGGCCAAGCCACATCATAAAGGCCTTTCTAGTTAAATGCGACCGGCTAATTTTCAATTGCTTCGGTCTTAGCGATGACTGCCTGAAGTCCATGCTTTACAATAAACGCCCCAGAATAGGGACCAAATATGCACTCGTCTGCTTAGCGTAACGCTCAAACGTGTGCATGCACTCTAGCACTCCTACAAGTGAAATTTATGGCTTCTTATGTCCACCTTCCTGTGCTCAACACGTCTTAAGAAAAAAAAGCACCAATACATTTTTACATTGACCTGTAAGAACTAGCTTTGGGTACTTTCAGAGTATATAACTAGAAGTACTGACCGCGGTCATTTGTGTGCTACTCTATTAAATGTTGCTTTGTGGAGCATAGATATCTCACTCCGCGCGTAATCCAAAAAGAAGCGCCCCACCTCTGGTCAACTATGTTACGCCGGACCAGCAATGAATACTGTCAATGATGGTCACTGTCAAGCGAGTAACGTGCCACTCCACAAAAATCGTTAGGGCTACGATCATGATAGGTTTGCCTACAACCAACCGTTCCCTGTATGACGTGTAGCGCACGATGTTTGCTGCGAGCGTTGCTCATTAGATATTGTGTCAGTCCACGTAATTGAAATATCCTTCTCTCAATGACTTAGCTCAAAGGTAGACACGCCGCTTTCGGAATAAACGGATGGTGCTTTCAACGAACATGACGCATTACTCATGCAACTTCGCGCAAAGTAGTGGAAGTCTGCCTTGGCTTACAGTCAGCAAGTGGTGTGCCTTACGAGCATTGCTCAATGGTTTACGTAACAAACCACATTACAGACTACACCAACAATGTTTATCTTTAATTCTATACGCTGACCAACTCGTATTATGGTACGTGCAAATATTACTTCTACTCCTAAAATGACTTACCGAAGCTTCGCTCGGAGTGAAGCGGGTGGCTTTGACCTTTAAGGTTCATGGCGCTCTAGCTACGCCATACTCAAAATTAGGTCTACCGAGATGCTAAGATAGCGTTCCCGATGTGGATAGCATAAGTCCACAGAAAACCTAAGCGCTACCAAATACAGCTAGCAAAGCTACACAAGCGGGTAGACTTGATCGTAAGACACAGTGGGTTACACAGATCTACAAGTGGGCGATAAAGGACCACCAAGAGCGTCATACCCGACATCCATTTTCGGTGCCAAAAGAAGTCCGACGTTATCGAAACCGAAAATCTTCACCTGTTGACCTCCTGTTCTTCCCTGAGGCTCGTTAGAGTATACTTTTTCCCCAGCAGGTCGCCCGGCATCTTCTGCTTCCTCGTTGGCCGTGAGAAATCTGCTCACTAAGCTTTGGCGCTTAAACGAGATTACTTCAGCTGCAAACGGTGAGTATCTCGTATGTAACATCAACGAATGACAATATGCTGGCACGCAGCTCGGCCGTCTACCTTTTCCTCACTGAGATCCATGGAGTTTAGACCGCGCCATGAATCTAGGCTGTGTGAGCCTCCCACTACTAAAGTCAAACTCGACATTGAGTGTGAATTTGTTGTGTATGTACACGCAACACGTCCGTCCAGGCCGACCCCGTGCCTAGTCCGACCATAAAGGCGATGACTCTCACCTTGATTTCTAGCCATCTCAGCTAGTACAGCTCGTAGCTTCTGGACAAACTTCATCGAATCGTTCTTACACTGGCGAGGCGCAAGGAAATGTGAATGTATACAGTGCGCATAGTTCGGTGGCAAAAAAAGAATTTTGCCAGCTGATGCTTCAGGTGAGAAACACCACCTCAACTGAGAAATTGTTATTAGCGTCTTCCCCACCGAGCTCCTTATTGCTTTGTCCGCAACAACGCGGACACCATAATCAATTTGGCTTCTTTGACTTACAACCGAAAAATGAAGCTTTTCCTCTCAATGGTCTTCACGACCACCGTGAGCGACTTTGAATTGGGTGGGGCAGCAAGAAGTCCGTCAACCTCTTTCAGAAAAGCTTCCGCAAAGCGTTTTTAAAGCTAGAGAACATCTTCAGACGCGCACTGACCGCACCAGGTCCTTGTGCAAACAAATACTGCATCCTGAAAAAAAATAATCCTGTTAGATTTTGTTTGCCTGTCTTGCATGGCCAAGGGCTTATGAGCATACTGCTTCATCCAACCTGTCCGTAAAGTTGAATTCCATGTGAGTTATCGACGTCCGTCAATCTTCGCGCACCTGCACTTGTCGCCGCTGGTTGTGTGAAGAGGCCTGGAAAAGAGTGGACCGTTCTCAGCCTGTTGCGGCCCAGAAGCTGTGTAAACGATTGACGTCAAAGTAAAGCGCCGCTCGACGCTTAAAACGTTGTGCGTATCCGGTCGACGCACGCGATTAAACAATCCTTGTCTTGTGGTTGCCGGTTGCTGCACTTCTCGAGCCATAGTGCCTCAGGCCAAGACCTATGTCGCGGAAGGGGCTGGAGGACCTGGTGCTTACCAGTGGTGTTAAAAGAAGACGTTACCCAAGACGCAAGCACGACAAAACGCCGCTAAATTGTCCAAAGTAAGGACAAATATCGCGATATGTGGTAGGAGCAGCAATTTCTGCATTTTCAGCATATAGGTCTTCTCCTCAAATCTTAACTTTCCTTGCATTATGTGCATGTCGCTGAGAGGGTGTAGCTCGTGCATTCGTGCATGAAGGAGTGCCTCGCGTCAAAAGAAGAAGAGTATAGGATCGTTAAGCGATACAAACTTGCCAAATGAACACGAGTCTGTCTGCGTGATAGGCCACAATTAGACTGAACGTAGATTGCAATTGTCTGTGACGTGAGAAAGGATAAGTCATTTAAGTTCAAGGTACTTGGACTTAGCGGCCATGCTCACGCTCAATTTCGGGATGTACCCCATTGTGTCGATGGGATACGAGAGGAATGGTACGAGAAAAAGGGGAAATGAATGAGTACGATGCTGTAGCTGAGAAAATTGAGAGTGAGTGTTTCCTAAAGGTGTATCAAATCTCCAAACTTTTTAATTGCAAACAACGCCACGTAACTCGTGGTAGGGCTTTGTAAAGCTACACATCACTGGCCAATTCCCAAACAGCGGCCTGAATCGACTTGCTAAATTGACACAATATTAAAAATTCGTCTCGCCTCTCCCCGTCCAATTTGCGAACCTCCTCCTCACCTTCAGCAATCTCAGCCCCAAGACGAGTAACCTCTGCAAAAGCGTCCTTCTTTAAACTCATAAGTTCCTCCATGTTGCGCTTGTTCTTTTGTATATCCTCCAACTTGAAAAGGATACTCGATTCTAGTGCCGCACACTTGCGGTGGATAGCTGTTTGAGCAGTTGGAACATCGGCGGTGCACGTCCCAAGAAAAGCTTTCATCTCGTCAGGATCGGACTTTAGGTAAGCAACAACGTTAGCCACTACTCCGTCTCTAGACTTTTCGGCCTTAACCTTGCCCTTGCGGAGCTTTTGCTTCATGGAGAGGGCTTTTTGCATCTCCTGCATATCAATCGGTTTAATACCAGACAGCTCTCTAATTTTCTTCTTAATACGGTCAACCTCTTGGTCAATCTCAAAAATTTTTGCGCTAAGAACGTTATACTCGCCAATCATGGAGCGCAATATGGGATCTTCGTCGTCGCCCATCACTTTTTCCATCAGCTCATCAACGTCAAGCACTTGATTTTGTCGGACGGCAGTGGCTGATGCCAGCCACGTGTTTTCAGTTTTTACTCGAAATTCTTGTTTAATAAGTGGCTGAGGTGGTCTGATGGACACGCCGCCTGAGCTCGAATCACTTCCGTCATCAAGTGTCAAATCGACAATTGATGTATTGTTTACGCGTGAAAAGGAATTCGCTTCGGTTTTCGAGAGTTGGTTTTGCGCTTGCAACGGTAAGAGCCCATCAATGCTTAAATTCCCTAATGCCGCCACGGTTGCGATCGTGGATGCAATAGCGACGCCTTTTGCTGGATCAATATGTATTGCTGCCGTACTGCTATTTTCTTCTTCTCTCTCTCTCGCACTACTACCAGCACTTTTTGTCGTAGGCTCTGCAGTAGCAGCTCTGTCTTGCAAGTCACCTTTGCTTTTTTTAACCATCTCTACAAACATCAAGTTCCAAGTGGCGAACGGAAACATCTTCGGCGACGAGCCTGTGGATATAGACCAATAAACGCTTCAAACACTTCGGCTGTGACTCGGTTTCAGCCCTAGTTATTTGTACCTTCGACACAAAAGAAAAAGTGCATCTCCTGTTGACGATGCTTGGCCGCACAGCAGCTTTCGCATTGGTACATGTTGCAATTCAAACAATAAAACTCTTGTGTGTTTTGACCACACTCTTGGCATGCTGCAATGCAGCATTAACACTAGTGTCAGTTCATATTTACCACAGCCTGTCAACCTGTTGTCAACGCACCGCTAATCCACTGAAGACATTCCTGATGAGGCCTTCCATCACTCTTACTCTCTTCGTGTTTCAGCGCCAGTTCTGCCAGTCGATGGTGAATTACCAGTTCGCACTGCCTGCAGAAGCGCTGGACGCAGCGCTGACATTCGTAATCAGCAATGACACTACGACATTGATCACAATGGTGCCGCTGCAACTCTAGAGGCAAAAGAAAAATTAGTGTTTGATTGTACGATTGGATGGGAGTTACAAGGACGCACGCGCAGGCTCGAGCACGGAAGCAAAGCTTGGGTTTTCTTGGTCCTCCATTGACTAATTTTTCCTTTCAATAATTTTAGCCTTTTTAATGAGGGCGTGGATTGGACATTATTTCATACACACGTTTCTGGTCAATTTGCTTCAACAAGGTGATGGAAATCTCGCTGGCAAAGGCCGAAGTGCTGTGGGTGGCCAAGCCGTCAGAGGATCTGTCGAGGGCACCAGAAAACACTTCTTTGATAGTGATCGCGCCGCGAGCTGACGAGCAAAATCAAGGAGCGTCGCTTCCGTGTAATATCTCGATCGCGGCGGAGGAGCTAGTGACGAAAAGTATGACATCGCTGCTGGACGAGCACGTGACTTTCAAATTGCTCGATGACAAGGAGGTGGCTGGAATCCATGCGATCAAGCTGCGCGATTGCATACCCCTTTTGACTGAGGGCTTTATTAATTGGACGCAGCCAGTGCTGCACAAAGGCGTCAGTACAGAGAGGCATTGCTTGGGGTGCTGGTGGCAACTACTAAGACTTCGTATTGTTTAATGGTGGCATTAGGTATCGTGGAATGTGAAAATTTGCATTAGTGTGAGCACAGATCGGCGTCCGCGGGCGTTGATCGCTAACGCGGTTGCATTTAGGAATAGAGCTAGCAGTGTCGCGCACCAGGTAAGTTGGGTTTAAGCAGCATGTGTGTTAGGTAACTTACTCACGTGAAAATTTTGGACTTTAATGTTTGCTGATACTAGTTGTTGCTACATAAGAATGAGGCTGTTATTACCCTGCTGCCAATAGTTGCAGGCTGCCTCGTTGGCGTCGTGGGGACGTCTCCAGTCTGGTTACCGCTGACGCTGCTGATCGTTGTAATGGGATTTCCCGTTTGGATAGCAGTCGGTGTCGGAACCGTAATCGCCACTGCATTTTCGGCTCTCTCGGCGATCGTGACTGTGAAGTTGGCTCGCTCGGAACGGGTAAAGGGTGCATGCCAGCAATTTTTCACTAGTCAGCAGGGCCAGTTGCTACTATTTGAGGGTATGCCCTGCGAAGAAGTATTGTCACCTTCTGCCTTATTAGCTCGTGCAAGAACTTTTGTTTTAGAAACTCCATCGCGTAAGCTGGTGGCCAGTCTTGCAATTGATATGGTAGGAAACGCAACGTTTGTGGTACCAGTTTTGGGCGAGCTGGCGGACGTGTTTTGGGCGCCAGTGTCGTCGCGGATGGTGGACGCACTATACAAGGATTCTTCACCTCGATTCAAGTACGTGGCGTACTTAGAGGAGCTGCTGCCCTTTACCGACATAATTCCAACGGCGACGTTGGCTTGGTATGTAAACTTATTGCTGAGAGTTGTCGATGAAGATATTACTAAGATTTATAAATGGTAATCAGGATTAAGGAAAACATGAACCTTCCTCAGCTGAAAAAATTGTTTAAGCTGACCAAGCGTAGTTAAAATGTAGTGTCTTTTACATGCAAAATTGGATGCTACGTATTTTATTATATTTAAAGCGTTGGACCGTCAAGCACCGTGTGGTCGACTCACATTTAAAAAAACTCTCGAAACTTGTGATGACATAGTTACGAAGGATCAATCGGTGGATGTATAGTTGTGCAAGCGTGGACACGGGTGAGCACGGCGTAAGCAAATCCGTCTGGGACAACAGTATCATAAACGGCTAAGTTGCCCTCTAAGGTTGCGAAATCGTCGGAATTACGAATTAAAGCCTAATTGGAGTATTTGCAGCGTTTTCGCGATTGTTTTCGATTAGGTAGAGAGGCATGAGCTCCTCGAAGATAAAATAACGTACTAAGGCAATGCAATAAAGTGAGAGACTTGAAATGAAGAGGAAGAAATCGTAACGCTGGAGTCTGCTGTAACAATGACTTGACTGGCAACTGTGGCGAAGTGACAGCAACAGTAGTGCGATTTTCCAACTTCATGATCTGTGATTCTTTTTTTACCTTTAAACGCTTTTATTTTTAAGCAAAACTAGAAGAATAAAGCGCTAGCACATTTACCTCTGCAAGACATCATGTTGGTCGCAAATTGATAATTTCTAATTGAAAAAAAGACATCTATGAGGTTGTTCATGGCTGTAAATTTATAATTGATAATAGCGGACCCAATGGCGTTTACTTAGCTTCAGCTTAACATTGCGATTTAATTTCTGGTGCCCAAATTAGACAGGAAAATTCGGCCCGGGTGTGTGTGTGGATATATACTTATCAAACTGTTTTTGCAAATTCGACTGATATTTCTTAATATCAGATATCAACGCATTCCCTGAATCAGACAAAATGCAGAATGAGACTGAAGTTGCTTTTAAGCGACCATGATGCTTGGGGACGGTGCTCTTTTGCGCTGTTTGTGCGAGCCAAGTATTGTTAGGAGAAAGGCACCTGGTAGCAACCAGTATTCCGAATACAAAAGGCGGAGATTGTACACTTTTATGTTGTTCGGAACCTAATGTCATTTATGGTGATTAAGTTCCCGCTAGAATGAAAAGCAACGGCTATACGTAACGGGCCGAGCGGAATACTTATTAAACTTGTACTATATTGTATTGTTAATTTGATACAGCACATTTTTCTTAAAAACCTTACCTTTTTATTCCCAAGCTAGAACGTCCCTCAACGAACCCAGTTGACAAAATGCTTTCGAGGTGCTGTGTACTCTTCTTCTTCTCGTTGTTACTTATAGAACAACAATCGATTATTAATGCTGCTGACGAAAGTGTTACTGCATCATGGACCAATGTGACAGTGAGTGCAGCACCAATCCTAAATCTTGTGGTGACGACGGGGGGTGACCCTTTGCTCTCGGCAGACACCCGGTTTGAGATCCAGCTGAACCCGCAGTTTACTGTCGCTCCGGACGCTAGCGTTGATGAAGCTGCTCTGAAAGAAACAATGGACGGCACGTGGAATGTTACAGTGGATTTGAATTCTAATGTATTGACTGTTCAACGTAGCGGAGATGGAACTGAAGTGCGTTCAGCTACTCAGATACAATTTAATTTAAAGGGTGTCACGAATCCTAGTTATGCTGGTCATGTTAGTGTCGGAAACATTAATATACTTGATAGTCAAGCACAATCATCTCAATCATTGCAATTGCCGACGATGGTTATTGAGCCCGGAGTTCTTTGGAACGCGCAGCTGACATTTTCAAACCTGCTGAGCGGTCGTGACGCCTCGATTATCATTCGTTTGACGCTAGGTCACGCTGTTCCAATTGATGGGGCTGTAACAATATATTTTCCTTCGCCCCTGTATGGGTCTTTATCCGGTGTTTCCCTGTCAAGCGTATATGGATTAGACGGTGACTTGGAGATTATAACGAAAAACAATGCGATTTGGATTAAGCGAAAGGGAAGTTCAGGCACCGCCAGCACGGAAATGCAGGATGTTGTATTTAAATTGGATGGAATTGTACATCCTTTGCTTGAGGGCCCCTTTGGTCCTTCTATTTTAGTGCAGACACTGGATGGAGTTAGTCATATTATTGATCAGACGTATGTGGACACATCGGATATTGTTTTGGCCAAAGCACGTGTGGTGCTAAGCACTTTGAGTCTTCAAGTGGATGAAGGTGATGTTGTTGGAGCGCAATATTCAGTTTTTTTGAGTGCACCACCATACGGGGACACCGCTGTAACGCTCTCAGTCGGAGGTGCTGCCACCAGAGAAAAGTTAGTGCTTGATCCGCTTTTTCTTGTGTTTTCTGCATTAAATTGGTCTTTTCCAGCAAACATTTCTGTCATCGCGGTGAACGACGACGTGGTAAGCGGAACTTATACCCAAGAAAGTGCCGTGAAGATAAGGCACACGATCATAAATGGCGACAGTGGCAGCACCTTTGTGGCAGATAACGAAGTCGTTGTACACATAAGCGAGAACGATTTTCCTGCCGTTCAACTTTCCGACCGCTTTCTTGCAGTTGTTGAAGGAATTCGCAACGATAGCTATCAAGTGTTTTTAACGTCGCAGCCCAGCAGCGACGTTGTGGTTCATACGATACCTCAAGACTCTTTTATTGAGGCCTTCCCGGATCAATTGGTGTTCACAACTGGTACATGGAACACTCCAAAAGTCATTCATGTGGTGGCGTCTCTTGCAGCAACGACGGCTCGAGCTACGAGCGCCATAATACATTGGATATCTTCGGATGATTTAAACTACGATGGCCGCAATGATCAAGTTTTACCGCAAAATAAAGTTCAGGTTTACTACGAGCCGCTTGATATGGAATCATGCGTGGAGCCATGTCGCGCAGGATGGTTCCCATTCATCAACATTTCGACGGGAGATTCGCAATGCATTGGCTGTCCACTCGGACATTTCTGCCCCGGAGCTTGCGCGCTGCCAGTAGCATGCCCTAAAGGCACTTCATCTGGCGTGCAGTTTGCGCATGAAGTTGATGCATGTCAAACGTGCTCGATAGGAATGTATGCGCCCACTGAAGGATTGTCGACTTGTCTTGTGTGCCCGGCTGGTGCGTTTTGCAAAGACACAGAAACGATTCCTCAGCCGTGTCCGTCGGGTTTCTATTCGAGTAGTAGCGAGACTCAATGCCACGAATGCGAAGCAGGAAGCTATAACAATGAGTCATTTCAGTCGACATGCTCAAAATGTCCTGAAGGTTACTACTGCCCAATGGGCTCAATCACCCCAGTGGCATGCGCACAAGGGACTTACTCTGTAAACTCTGGCGCTACTCCCTGCGAGAAATGTCCTGCTGGATACGCGTGTTCTAACCCGACAGATGGGCCAATTCCGTGCCCGAGTGGCTCTTACTCGCTTGTCGACAGCATGGTCTGCACAATATGTCCTAGTGGACATTCGTGTCCATTTACCGATCAAGCACCACAAGTATGTGGTTTGGGATACTATAGCGCATTTGGCTCATTATTGTGCAAAGCGTGCCCTCGTGGATTTATTTGTAGTAACTCTACCACGCCGGAGCCTAATGAATGTGCATTGGGCACGTACAGTAGCATCGAAAGAGCGGTTACGTGTCATACATGTCCAGCTGGTCACAGTTGTGTCGATGTGAGTCAATCACCAATTCTCTGTCAGCCAGGCAGCTACAGTTTAGAGGTACGGGGTAGCGTAACGAGCTGATAGTCAGGCCATACTAATGCATGCTTCATGGCGTTTTTTTGATCAGGGTGATTATATATGTCACACGTGTCCTGCCGGTAGTTATTGCCCTGACCAGTACAGCACTGCTATAAGTTGTGCTACTGGAATGTACTCGCTCGGCAGTGCCACGGTGTGTACTGCGTGCGGTCTTGGTGTGGAGTGCTTGATTGACGCGGCTCCAGTAGCGTGCAGTGCAGGTTACTATACGATCAATGCATCGACATCTTGTTTACTGTGCGACGCTGGGAGTTTTTGTCCGTCAACATCGTTGCCTCCAACTAAATGTTTGCAAGGCACTTATAGTCACAGTGGGGCTGTGGCATGCACAGCATGTCCGTATGGTTATATTTGCTCGACCTCAGAAGCCCCTGTGGCATGCGCACTTGGTCAAACAAATAATGCGGATCACTCGGCCTGTATTTCCTGTCCTAAGGGCTACGAATGCTCGCCACTAATCCCTTTTACTATAGCGTGTTCGACGGGAAGCTACAGTTTGGATGGAGAAAGTCAGTGCACTCAATGCCCGAAAGGCTATAGCTGTGCATTAACATCAGAGGCTCCCACTAAATGTGCTGATGGGTCATATGCTGCAGCTGGTTCTATCGAGTGTGTCATTTGTCCAGCTGGTCACTTCTGCTCGCAACCAACTACCGATCCGCTTCCGTGTCCTACGTGGCATTATTCCGAGAAAGGCAGCTCGACTTGCATACCGTGCCCGTTAGGAATGGATTGTACAATAGCATCTAGTGCTCCAATAGTGTGCGCAAGCGGAACGTACAACTTACGCTCCGCTTCAGCCTGTTTGCCATGCCCGGCCGGGTTCGCTTGTATAAATTCAACGACAAGTCCAGCAGCTTGCGAACCCGGTACATTTAGCATTCAAGGACAGGTTGAATGTACGCAGTGCTACGCTGGATATTATTGTCCACAGTCTGCCCAAGCCGTGCAGCTTCCATGTTTGCTTGGAACATACGCCGAGGCTGGAGCAATTTCGTGTACGACATGCCCTCCTGGAATGCATTGTCCGGTGACAAATCAGGCCGTAAGGGAAGCGTGCGCGGCAGGAACGTACTCATTAGGGGGTCAAGCACAATGTATATCATGCCCAAGAGGTCACATGTGTCCACACGTTGATGGCAGTATGAATGCGGTGTGCGCTCCGGGGTGGTTTTCGTCGGGAAACGCAGTGCAATGCAGAATATGCCCAGCTGGTTATGCTTGCCCAGACCCGTCAACATCTTCTCCTGTTGCCTGCCCCAATGGCTACTTCAGTTTAGGTGGAGCCAACATATGTACTGCTTGTCCAGCAGGTTATGCGTGTCCAGATCCAACGACAAAGCTGCTTGTACCATGCGCTAAAGGAACGTTTTCAATTAGTGGTGCAAGCTCTTGTACACCCTGTCCAGCTGGTTTTGCGTGTGCGTTCTCAAACAGTTCGAGCGTTGAGCTGTGCCAAGCAGGTTACTATTCCACCGCAGGGTTAGGATCGTGTATTGAGTGTCCTCGAGGGTATTATTGCGATACACCCAATGAAATGCCAAAAAACTGTTCTGTCGGCTACTACAGTCTGCGCGCGTCAACGAGCTGCTTGGCGTGTGATCCTGGCTACGAGTGCCCACGACCTGATCAGCTGCCGCAGCCGTGCCCTGTTGGGTACTACAGTGAAGGTGCTGTAGCTAATTGCCGCTTATGTTATCCAGGATACAAGTGCAGTCTTGCTTCAACAAACCCGACTCCTGAAAAAGACGCTTGCCCGATGGGTGGCTACTGCAATCCGCCGACGACATTCTTCCTTTGTCCTGCAGGCACATTTGGGAACGTGGTAGCAGGAGAGGTACATAAAAAATAGTCGAGAGTCTCCTTCGTTGCTTAAAAAACTTACCTTGCTGTATTGGATGTTGTAGAGCATTGATCACGCTTGCGTTCCTTGCACGGAGGGCTATTACTGCGAAATGGGAACGACTCCTTCGACGCTGCAGGCATGTCCCGCAGGTTTTTTTTGCCCAGCAGGTGCCAAGCGCGCGTCTCAAAATCCGTGTCCAGCTGGAACTTACAACCCGAGGCAAGAACAAAAGAGCTTAGATGTCTGTCAGACTTGCCCACCAGGGTCGTATTGTCCGACTGGAAGCTCCGAGCCGCAGCCGTGTCCGCAAGGATACTACTGCCTTGAAGGAACTCGATCTGCAAACCAGTATCCATGTCCAGCCGGAATGTTTAGTGGACCGAAAACTGGTCTAACGATTGGCTCGCAATGTAACGAATGCCCTGTTGGAAGCTACTGTCCAGAAGCAAGCAGCACCCCGACAAAATGTCCAGCAGGTCGATACAATCCCGAAATAGGAGCAGCAGAATTGCACGAATGTCTGGACTGCCCGCCTGGTTGGTCATGTCCTCACATGGGCCAAAGTAGCTACGTCGATCGCTGCGCTACGGGCCATTACTGTCCAGGAAATTCAGTCCTTGCAACGGACCATCCGTGTCCTGCTGGCACCTACACTGAGAGTACTGAGCTCATTCGTATTCAAGACTGTACTATTTGTCCACTGCGCCATTCCTGCTTACAAGGCACTGGAAGTGAAACTCAGACCATGTTGGAATGTGGTCCTGGATTCTTCTGTCCAAATGGTACCGCCTATCCCAATCAGTTTCCGTGTCTACCAGGCACGTGGAGCTCCAGTACGTCACTTTCAGCTGCAGAGGAGTGCAATATTTGTCCGCCCGGGAATTACTGTCAAGGAGGTAAATCATTTATTGACGGAAGCTGTGCACCTGGTCATTTCTGTCCGCTTGGAACGTCCTCTAGTACTCAGTTTCAATGCCCAAGTGGAACATACACAGATAAGACGTGGTTGTTTGAGCCAAGTCAATGTGACGACTGCCCTCCCGGTTATTACTGCCCGGCTGGATCTGCTACGCCAATTCCGTGCAAGGCTGGAAGTTACGCATCTGTCAACAATACAAAAAGTGTGGGGCCGGCAGATGCATGGCCAGCATGTATCACGTGCCCTCCTGGCTACTACTGCATTGAGGCATCCTCGACTCCTAAAAAGTGCGGCAAGGGGAAGTTCTCTACGAGCGGATCAAAAGTGTGCTGGATATGCGAGGCTGGTTTCTTTTGTAACAGTGAGACAACCAGCGCGGCAAACATGCGGTCGTATGCAATGGGCTGGTCATCGCCTGGAGCCCTCTATGGCACGTGCTACAATGGCACATACTGCCCGATGGGATTGAATAGAGAACCTGCTCTTGAGACGGATGCCTGTCCACCGGGTTACTACTGCCCAACTGCTACCCCGTCACCGATCATTTGTCCCGCTGGTACCTATAGCAACTTCACCGGCCAAGACAGTGTCAGTGATTGCTTGCCGACACCCGCGGGCTTCTTTAGTCTTGCAGGTGCACTGGAGCCGACGGGTATGTGCTCTCCTGGTTTTTACTGCCCCAGCCGATCGACCTCTCGTACACAAGTGCCTTGCCCAGCAAGATACTACTTGAATCGAACCGAGGGTCAGAGCGAAGAGGATTGTGCGCTTTGTGTCTCGGGTTCTTATTGTCCTACTGGCACGGCCTACCCAATTGCATGTCCTACAGGTTACTACTGCCGCACGGGGATAGCAAATCCGGAGCCTTGTCCAATTGGCACGTATGCGAATGCAAGGGGATTACGTACTGTGAATGACTGTTTTCCTTGCCCACCCGGTATGTACTGTGATTCAACAGCACTCACCGTTCCAAGAGGACTTTGTGACCCAGGTTACTACTGTACATTGGGGGCCTACACGTCGGCTCCAACGAACTACGAGTCGACATATTTTGGCATAACTAGCCAAAATAGTGGAGATAAATGTCCAAAAGGGACTTATTGTCCACTGGGATCAGCATCACCGACGCTATGCCCGCCTGGGACTTATAATAATTTTACCGGACTTGATTCGGAGAGTCAATGCCTCCAATGTCCCCCGGGTAAGTATTGCGAGACACCAGGACTACTCTTACCAACCGGTAGCTGTTATCCGGGGTATTTTTGCATAGGAGGAGCGGCGATACCGACCCAAATGGAGACGCCAGCTGGGTCAATATCGCTCGTTGGTGCTACTGCTCCAACGATGTGTCCGCCAGGGCTATATAATCCTTATCCTGCTCAAGACCAATGCGTGATTTGTCTAGCCGGTTTCTATTGCGGATTACCGGGAACGATCTTGCCTACGCTGTGCCCCACTGGAAATTATTGTCCCGAAGGCACAATTTTGCCAGTAAAATGCTTACCCGGTACTTTTGCAACTGGCAAAGGTCTTGTGACAATCGAACAGTGTGAACCATGTCCTAGCGGTCAATACTGCGATTCTAATGGTCTTTCGGCTCCTAGTGGACCATGTTTAGCTGGTTTTGTGTGCACAGGGGGGTCACCAGTTGCCAACCCTATCGACCAGGTGTACGGTTATGTGTGTCCTGTGGCTACTTTTTGTCCAGAAGGAACAAAGTATGCCATTCCATGTCCCATGGGATCGTTTCAAGCCGCAACAGGAGGTACAAGTGTGGAATCGTGCTCGCTTTGTCCCGGAGGCAAATATTGCAACTCCACAGCCTTGGCTGCTCCATCGGGTAGCTGTAGAGCAGGATACTACTGCGTTTCAAATTCGTCGACGCCGACGCCGACAGATAATGTATCTGGAGCAATCTGTCCCGCTGGATATTACTGCCTGGAGGCCAGTCTTGGCCCTGTAAAATGCAGCGCTGGTACGTACGCTGCAAACAAGGGTCAAGACACTTGCGACAAATGTCCAGCGGGATACTTTTGCGATGGTGTCGTAACTAGTACATATGCAGATTGTCCCACGGGTCACTACTGCCCTGCAGGCACAGCCCAAACACCCGTTTCGTGCCCGGTCGGAACTTTTAGCAACCGCATTCGTCTTATAAATATGACGGAATGCCAGGAGTGCACGGCGGGATTTTTTTGCGCAAATATTGGGTTAGTGCAGCCCTCAGGGAAATGTGCGGCAGGTAATTTTTGTCCGCCACGTTCTGAAAATGCGTTTGGCAAAACGGCTGACAACGATACGCACATCTGTCCTGCTGGAAATTATTGCCCAGAAGGCACTTACTTACCTATGGCGTGCCCCACGGGAACGTACTCGAATAACACGGGATTAACGAAGTCTGACGATTGTGTCTTTTGCGACGAAGGCACGTACTGCACCGATGCTGGCCTCGTGAAGCCCACTGGACTATGTGATGGTGGGTACTATTGCAAGCGCAACAATACACAGCCTAATCCTTCATCTGGCGTCGCAAAGGCTTTGATGAGTATTGAAGGATCTGAGCTCGTCGTGTCCTTTGGTGGGCAAGTTTGTCCGATCGGTTCGTATTGTCCGCAAGGTACCGTGGGTCCGATCTTGTGTCCCGAAGGTTCATACGCTAATGTCACTGGCGTATCGACGTGTCTTGCTTGCCCCTCCGGCTTTTTTTGTCCGCTTGGTTGCAGCGATTATCTATGTAATGAATGCCCGACGGGTCATTACTGCCCTGAAGGTACGGAGAGAGCTACTCAATTCCCGTGTCCACCTGGTTTTTTCAGCAACCGGACGGGCCTACAAAGCCTCATACAGTGTACCCCAGCTCCTGGAGGTACATTTGTCGATGTGTATGCAGCCGTGAAGCCAACAGGAAGTTGTCGTAGTGGGTTTTATTGCTCCGGTGGGTCCACCACTAGCACTCCGGCAGATGCCACAGTGACTGGTGGACCTTGTCTTCCTGGTTCAAATTGTCCTGAAGGCTCGACGATTCCAATCGTTTGCGATGCCGGCTCATACTGTTCATCGACAAATATTGATGCAGCGTTACCTTGCAAGGAGGGCTTTTATTGCGTGCAGGGATCGTTTACGGCAACTCCAACGGGTCAAAATAACTCGCTCGGTAGAATCGGGGACGTTTGTACGCGTGGGCACTACTGTCCTCAAGGCACTAGCAACCCTGTTCCATGTCTCCCTGGAACGTATTCTGAGACCACCCAGAATGTGGATGCAAGTTACTGTCTTCCATGCTCTCTTGGGTACATTTGCAGCACCTCTGGAATTGTAACACCTTATGAAAAGTGTCCCGCTGGTTTTGTTTGTACTGGTGGGGACAGCATTGCGACGCGGCTTTGTCCAAAAGGATTTGAGTGTGCGGAGGGTACTTTTGAGCCGCGTGCCTGTCCTGCTGGAACTTTTGCCGATGAAATTGGCCTTTCGTCTTGTAAATTGTGTCCTGAGAGATATTACTGTGAGGCTGGAAGCATAACTCCTGTGGTATGTCCACAAGGTTACTACTGCCCACTGCAAACTCCGTCGCCAACGAAGTTTCCATGTCTAGCTGGATCTTTTGGAAATGTCCCATTGTTGGCAAGTTCAAAGGAGTGTGCACAATGTCCTCCCGGAAGATTTTGTAACGGGTTGCCACCGACAAACACGACGTCGGGTGTCTGCGCTCCGGGCTATTATTGCGCTGGAAATGCAACCACAGCAAAGCCAGATGACAAAGTTACCGGGGGCTTTTGCAGTGGTGGTCATGTTTGCTTTGGAGGTGCTTGGGTGCCCGACCCGATAGACGGAAGTACGGGTCAAATATGCAATCCAGGATTTTATTGTCCAGAGGGCTCGTCAACCCAAACTCGCTGCCCAAAGGGAACTTACAACAGCGTTGAACAACAAAGATCCTGCGCTGCGTGCCCGGCTGGTGGCTATTGTGATACAAACTCAACGTATCCCGTGCCATGTCCCCTTCGATACTATTGTCCAGCAGGGACGGAAAACCCAATCTTGTGTCCTGATGGCACCTACGGGCACGTAGTGGGCCTTACCAATGCAACGGAATGTGCTCCATGCCCTGCAGGCAAGTTTTGCGTCGCGGGTACTGTCACAGCTTCGTGTACTGCTGGGTATTACTGCAAATTGCGTAATAATTATCCAGATCCAAAGGCAGCAAACACTAATAGTACATTGGACAGTGATAAGACGTGGCGAACGGAGCTAGGAGGCCCTTGTCCAATTGGTCATTTTTGTCCTGAAGGAGTGTCGGACCCCATTCCGTGCTTCATAAACTCGTCACGCCTTCAGACACTCGGAGCTACTTCTAGCGATTGCGAGCCATGCCCTGCTGGTAAAAGTTGCGCCGATGGCACGAATACGATCCCGTGCCCTGCTGGTTCCTATTGTCCATACAGTCTAAGTGGAATACCTTGTCCACCTGGAACATTCAATGAAGCTCAAGGAAAGGCAAATTTGGAAGACTGTCGACCGTGTGATGCTGGAAAGCTGTGCAATCGAACAGGCATACTGGATCTCACTGACTATGACTGCCCTCCTGGACACTTTTGTCTTCGGGGCTCCAGTGTCGCACGCCCATGCCCGGACGGAACTTTTCGCGCTCTTAACGGTGCCAAAAGCTTAGAGGATTGTTCACTGTGCCTTGGGGGGTCGTTCTGTAAGGCTGGAGATGCACAGCCTACTGTTTGCAACGCAACGACGTATTGTCCTACTGGGTCAGGCTCTCCGGTCTCGTGTCCTGGAGGCAGCTTTTGTTCGTACAACTCAACGGCGCCAGTCACATGCCCTGAAGGCTATTTCTGTTTGCCTGCAGTTGACTCGCCTTCAAGCTGCACGCTCGGGCACTACTGCCCCAGTGCAAGTGCAGCACAAATCCCTTGTCCATTAGGGTACCGCGGGCGACCAACTCCTTTGGATGGTGCATACACATCACTCTATTCTTCGTGTGAAGCCTGTCCATCTGGAACCTTTGGAATCGATGTCAATCGAACACGTTGCGACCAATGTTTAGAAGGTTTTGTCTGTCTTGGGGCGACAAACTCAAGCCAACCGGAAACTCGGGAGGTAGACAGAGGCTATGCGTGTCCACCAGGTTACTATTGTCCTGCGGGTAGCTCATCAGAGATTGCGTGCCCACGCGGAACATACCAACCGAGCTACAAAGCAGCGAATGAATCAGCGTGCCTGCCTTGTCCGATAAATTCATATCAAAACTTAGAGGGCCAAATGACTTGTTTACCGTGTTCAACAAGCGCCTTTGCGGGAATTGGCGCAACCAAGTGCACGTGTTCTGGTAACCATCGCGCCTTTCAAATGACAGACGGGTACTGTATTTGTGAACCTGGTTACGAATTTTACGACCAAGACATGATCCTGCGCAGTGATGAAGACGGAGAAGTTGATTGCCAGCCCATCGTTTACGACCGTTGCAGCAGCAGTCAAGTGCGCTCTGACAGCGGATCATGTGTGTCTGCGAGCGGTAAAGCGTGCGACGCAGCGTGCAGCAGTGGTCCTGGTACATTTGTCGCTAGTCTTGGTGTTTGCCAGTGCGACGAACAGCCCGACTTAGAGACCGTTTGCAATAAAAAATGTCGTGACGAAGCAACACAAATTGTGGTGAATAGCAGCACGAGTCAATTGCAGCTTTACGATCCGATTACTGGCAAAGTGGGGCCCTTGTCGGACGAAGTCAACACTAGTGGCCTTGTTTCTAAGGTGTCTTGTACGTCAGGAAATGACTGTCAGCTATTTTCGATTGCAGTAGCCTCGAGTGGGTTTACAGGCTCTTATAATATACCTGCAAGAAGTTCGGATGGTACGTCACAAAAACAACGACGTTTAACAACACCAGCGGCTTCATCTTCGATTGCAAATCCTTTGGTGTGTTTATCCTTGGGAGACGGTCTGTATTTTGACTTATCGATACCTCGTTCCTATCCGATTTATCTGAAAAATTCTATGCTCAACACTAATCCGAGTTTCGATTACGGAGCCTTCCGCTCGCTTGCTACAAATCTTAATTCCAATTCGAGCTTCGTTTCGGCATTTGCTTTTTCCTTTACAGAACCAGGAACGTACGTGTTTGGAAACTCGCTCAACGCAGCAGCTCAGACGATTGTAGTTGTCATGAAAACAGGAATTAGCTGTCCTACAGAAGCTCCAATTGTTCCACTTAATGAGAAGAATCTGATCACAGTCAGTGCCAAGAGGAGAACTCAAGGTATTATTTTGTCTCCTGACTGGGCGCTTATCTTTTGGCTGCTAGGTGGACTTTTTGGAACGGTGGTAGCGGTCATTGGCGGTCTGTACTATTTCCGGGCCAAGAGCTGGACAAATTCTGCCGTTAAGAGCGTCAGTGGATACCGCGCAAAGAATATACAAGCAAGGTTGACTGCTATGCATTCCAAAGGCACTGTCGTTGTCAATACACCTGATGTTTCCCAAGGCGGTAAAGATGTGTCTAGTTCTCTGTTGATCTCTGAACCAGTGAAATCTGGAATGAATCAAATTGATCTTGGGGGTGAAGAAATTCGAAGGGAAAATACAGCGGAGTACCGTGCAGACTTAGAGCGTTGGGATGACGATGATATGAGCCTACGTGACCTGATTGATCGACTTCAGTTCCATCATGAAGTTGTAACAGAAAGTTTCGAAACCCAAAAAGGCAACGTGAATCAGATGGTACAACACTTGCAAGCAGAAGCAATTAAACTGAAGAGATTCCTTGTGAAGGCTTTGGTTGCTTCTGACGTGGTGGCAACTTCATCGGAGGGAGACAATTTAGCAAAAGTCGATAAGCTCGAAGCCTTTGAAAGCCTCCCCATGAGTGACCTTAGTGGACGTCCGCGATCACGAAGAGTTGCAGACAAAGAAAAGTTCTTGCTGGAGACTTTGGAGCGTGAAATAAAGGATCGCAATCAATTTATGCAGAAGAGAAATGCTATGTTGGCAGATGTGAGTTCTGATCTTCGCGAAATTGAAGGGTGGGGTGCAAAGTTGGCAAAACTTACAAGTGCAATTGTTCAGGAAATGTGCTCGGCGGTTGATGATTGTACGCCTGAACGTACCAGTACAGATGGGGAATCATTTCTCAAGCACGCACGTGTAGTGCTTGATAGTTTGAAGACCTTGTTAGCGTTCGATCCGGTGACTCAAACCTCTTCATCACTGTTTCACCTTGTAGAGCATGAAAAAGGTCGACGTGAAGTTGAAGCTTTAATGCTAATAGCATCTCAGCGCTATTTTGCTCCACATTTGGCATCCAAAACGGAGGCTCAAGACTCTTTGGATTCTTTTAAATTTGTTCACAGACTTTTTGAATTACGTGACGACGTTGAAAAGTTTCAAAACAAAGAGGATGAGGCTTTGACTGAGCTAATGACATCTCTACAAAAACTTGGTGGTGCTCTCCCTCAAGTACTCACTCTAATCGATGACATGGAGACCAGTTTCTGTCGCGAGCTCGATGCCGTTCGTCAGGAGCAAAACTCCGTCAAAGAGCGCGCAGTTCAAGCACAAATGCAGAACCGCCTGAGCAAATTGCTAAAGGAAGTAGCTGCTGGAGCCAAAAAAATAAACGAAAGGCGTGACAAAGAAGCTCCGCACATCTTGGAGCTTCGACGCGCAGCTCAAAAGGCAGAAGATGCGCTAAGTGGAGCAGTAAGCGTTGCCAAAAGTCAATGGAAGGGTGCTGATCAAAGAGATCGAGCTCGCAAAATTCGTAGTACACACGAAGAGACAAGTGCTCAAACTCCGTCGTCTGCAATGGAACTGACTGCATTAAAATTTCGAGACGACAATTTTTTTCAGATGAAAGATCTGTTGGTTGAGCTTACTACGCTTCTTCGTACAAAAGCTGTGCCTTTCACAGCAGCTGCTCCACCATTGGCTGCAAATATTCGGCTTCTCTCACCTTCAGTGTCGCCTCGTTCACAAATCGTTGGAGATGACGAGACCAAAGTCGAGAGCACGACACAGCACAGAGTGGCTGGGTATGCATCGATGCTTCCGCAAATTATTTTAGAAACCGAGCACAAAAATGAGAACACGACGCAGCAGAGTGCGGCTGCCTACGCGTCGTCGCTTGAATCAAGCTATCCACAACTTTCAGAAGTAGACAAAGAGCGCTTGCTGGACGACTTCACGTCGGATCTGCGCACAATTCAGTCGTCCATTAGTGTAGAAGTCACGCGGGCACAGGCCGAGCTAGCAACAAGTCAAGTCGTTTCTGAGGCTCTTGTCGAAACTAAACGCAATCACATTCAGCGTCGCGAGCAAGAGGACATCGATGTTCTGCGTACACAGCATAACAAGGAGGAGCAAACGTTGGAGTCACAATTTCAGCAGGAAGAGCTGGCAATTGAACAAGAATACCTTAGCGAACTTTCGGGTCTGGAAATGGAGTTCGGAAGTGAAGAACCTGACGGTGACTTTGCTGAAAATGATTATCATGATTTAGATAATGATGTTTTGGGAAATGACCATTCTACATCAGGGTACATAGAGACAATGGCGAGCATGACGAGCTTTGGGGAGGAAAGTCTTCTTGATGACAATGCCGATATCATTGCGCAACTCAACGTCGTGTATTTCCGGGCGTGGAATGATCGTGTCTTAGTTCTTACCATGGAAGAAGCGCTAAAAAAGGAGCAACTTAAAACACGTCTTCATCGTATGAGAAAAGCACGAATGGAAACAATTACCACAGAGACGGAGGGAGGTTGCGAACTACCAAGGATAGAGGAGGAAGAACAGAACTTGACGATTATGTCTTTAGAGCTTAAGGAAGCAGTGTTAGAAGAAATTGTCTCAAAACAAGATAATATGGATTCTCTTCAAGAAGATACGGTCAACAAAGCAGTTGAAAGTCTTCGACAGCAAGTTGCGAACTGTGCTACTGGTAATCGTAGTGTGAGCCGAATCGACTTGCCGCAATTTAAAGACGCTGTCAACAAATTGGCCACTGAAGCACGGAATGCTGCCCAAGCAGACCAAGTGGCAGCAGACATAGTCATCGCTCATACCGAACAGAAGCTTCAGAAGTTGCAGACTGAATACAATCGTGACTTTATGGCATTAAGAGCAGAAATCGAAAGTGAACGACTGCGACTAAATGATAAGATGCAAGACGCTATAGAAGCTAAAAGTGGAGGTGGCACGGCCAAGAAGCAGCAAAGAGATGACGATGGCTTTAATGAGGTAGCAGATTACGATTTACAAGAAAGCCTCGAAGCTCAGCTACAAGATTATACAAACAAGTTGATCACAAAGCTTCGGGCCGAGCATTTTCAGTTACTTCAAGAGGTGGAGACCGAAAAGGCTCAAGGAGTGATTAATTTGGCTGTGTCAGATGCCCAAGTTGCGTATCTCGACGAGATTATAAGCAATGAGCTATCCAGCCAAATGACTATAGAGGCCACACAATCCTTGATGACGACGTCAACGGTAGTAGAAAAGGGTCTTGCCGCTCTTGCAGACCGAATTTCGTCACAAATTGAGCATCAATTTCAAAACCTGTTCGAGCAAGCTTCCGCTAACCACGAGTTTGCATGTACTAAGCGTCGACAGGAGCTTGAGGCTGACGTCGCGCTGCAAAAAGCCAAGTTAGTAGAAGAGACGGACCGTCGACGACGTGAAGTAAGTGAGAAGTCGAATAAATTGGACTTGTTACCAGAAATTGAAAAGCTAAATGAGGTGGAAATGAAGAAAGTTGATGACAACTTAAAGGCGGCGATTGAGATTCTAAACGACAATGAGAGGGAAGGAAGAAAAAAACTAGCCAACGCATTGGCGTCTGCTTTATACAGAAGTAGCAAAGAGGTAAAAGGGTCGATTCGTCGATTTCAGCAAAGACGTGAGGTAGCTGCAACACTATCCAAATCTAACAATGTGGAAGCTGCGGCAAATCTGGCAAATACTATAGCAGACGCGCTTGGTGCATTGGAGGAAGAGGCATTGCAGCGCGCGCAGGCTACAGTTCAAGCTCGAGAGGAGATTGACAAAAAGATCGTGCGTTTAAAAAATGAAAGTGTTAGTGCTCTGACAGCTCTGGACGGCATATTCAAGGCTGAAAAACGTCGTCAGGAGCAGCGTTTGAAGCAGCGCCTGGCGCAAAGGTGCGAGCAACAATTAGCGGCACTCTCAGTCGCTTCTGAATTTAAGAAAGTGGCTGAGATAGAGGCTTCTATTGTCCAACAAGAGACAGAAGAAACGCATCGACTAAATGGTCATCTTGACACGCAGGCCAAGCTTGCGTTTGGCGAGGAGCGTGGGAAGCAGTACGAACATGAAAACTCATTGTATCAGCAACTTCGTGATGCGACAGTCACGATGTCAGCTGCGGATGCAACGAGAGAAGCAGTGGCGCAAGCACGTTTTGAATTTTCAAACGCTGAAACCAGCGGAGAAGATGGTTTGGCCCTTTTGATGCGGTTGTGGAGGACTCAGTTGCCATCAAAGTTTCGCGTGAAAGAGTCGGCAAGACTGATTGCTCATAGACTGCGAGCACCAACATTGTCGGCAAATAGCACTAATCCTGAAGTTAGCATCGATAGTTTTGTGGCGGATATAATGGCCGCAGATATAGAGCAACAAATTAAGGCTCTAAGTGTCAAACACCTTCAAGGGTGGCAGCAACGTCAGCAAAAGTTGCATCATGAAGAGACTTTTTTAAAGGCAAAGCTTGAGAGTCGACGGCTTGAAGCAGAATCATATGCTGACACTCAGCAAAATTTTGAAGGCAGCGATGAAGACGACCAGCAGCTTTTAAGAGCTGTGATCGAGCGAAAATTTGCTTTGGATGAAGAGATTGACATTGATCTTGAAAATCTCGCGTTAGCGATCGAGTCGGCAGGTGGTAAAAGCATGACTGACATTGAGACACTTCATGCTTCCTGCCGCTCGTCTATCAAGACTGAACTCGCAGCTTTATGTGATGACCTTCGTGCCAAACGGCAAGTTCAAAAAGATACTCTTCACCAGCGATTACAGCAGAGGCATCGTGACAAAGCTCAGGAGCTTGCCAGTGCTGAAATCAACTCCAATCTTAGTGCGCTTGCGGCATTGGACGATGTAATAGAAAAAGAAGAGGCGATCGCCCTTCGCGACATTGCTGAAAACGAAGTGGAGCAGCTTGGTGCATTCTATGAACGGCTTTGCGGTCAAATTGGAGCAGCATTTTTTGAAATCGATCTCAAAGCTAAAAGTTGCTGTGACGACGCGAATACAAGACTGGCTTTAGGTGAAGAAAAACTGAATAATATTACACGAGACCATGAAGAGGAAAGACATGTGCTTCAAGAGGCATTGGACGCTGAAAAACGGATACAACGAGAAATAATGGCAAAGCCACGGGCGGAAAGGCTCGTGGAGCTTGAACAAGAGCATCTTAACACTATTTCCGAAGAGATAGTACAGCGAGCGATGGTGGAGTGGACTAAAGAACACGAGCACGATCGTACGATATTTGAAGGTAAGACTGACAAGCAGACAATCCTGGCACTAAAAGAGCTTGATGACAAATTGGAGGCAAAGGAAAGGATCTTTGAGGTAGAGACTCGTCGACTTCGCGTTGAGGCCGAAGCCGCTCAGGCAGCTCGCGAAGCTCTGAAAGTAGCGCAATCTGCTGTAGTAGAACAAGTTACTTGTGAGTTCTACGCATGTTTAGGTGGTGATCTGGATGTAGAAAGCCTTAAGATCCGAAATCGTCGCCGCAGAATTGAAGGAAGGCTTGTAGTGAAGCAGTCTCAGAAAATCGGGCTGTTAAAATCATCTGTAGATTCCGCTGATCTTCCAAGCCAGACACAAGGAAACTTTTTGTCTGCAGCCACGCAGTCCCTTGTAACGGATACTTTGGAAAGCGAAGTGCACAGACTGCATGAAGAACACGACCACGACTGGAAAATATTGAAAAAGCGTTTAAACGACGAAACTCTGTTGCGCAAGACACAATTAGCAGAACGACTACAACACAAACATCAGTTACTCCTCAATACCACAACGCTGTCGTCCGATGAGAAATTGGCTGTTATGAATCGAGAGGAAGGATGTTTGAGCCTGGAAATTGACACCTTCGCTTTACTAGCGACTCGTAAATTGACGCTGGCAATCTTGCACGCAAAGGATATTGGTGCAGACACGTTGACGAAAAGTGTTTTGTCGACTGGAAATGTGTTGGATGTAGCGTTCAACTCCATTGGAAAAGGATACGGTGAAGCACTCGGCAACCTCTGTGAGTCTTTTGAAAAGGAGCGGTGTAGACAGGAACAGTCACTCCGTGATCGTCATGACCAGCGTCGAGTTGCCGAAAGAACAGGAAGGAAGCAAGGAAAGGAAAAAGCCGAAGAACAAGAGCTACAGCATGAGCTTGAGAATCAGCTTAGTCACAATGAAGCTCAAGCGTTGAAAGCACTACGTGAGTGTGAGCAGCAAAAAATCGAGGCCATATTGTCACCCTTGGAAGCTGCCATCAGACAGCGTCTTGAAGATGCAGATGAAGCAGAGTGGAAATCGCGCGAGGAACTAAAGCAGCTTGCAAAAGAGCACGATCGACGATTGCTAGAGCTGCGCCAGTTCGTTGAAACACAAAAGCAGCGTCAGCAATCTGCACTGCATGACAAGCTGCGTCACAAGCGTGATCAACGTCGAGCAGGTCACAGTCGTGTGTCTGATGACGAAGCTCAAGAAGAGGAGCATCAAGCCATAGAACAGCTCCAAACTTTGTTTGACGCGAACTTGGCGAGTGCTGAGATGGGGGCACTCGATTCTCATTGGGAAAAGGAAACGGAGTTGATCACGCGAATTTGTGCCTTATCTGCTCGTAAAGCTGCAGAGGAGATGGCTCTGACGCTGCTGGACGCCGCCCGTCTTGAAGCTGAGCGTGTGAGGGTGGGATATGAAGAAGCCTTGGCTCAAAGGCTTCAAAATTTAGCGTTAGTACCTGCGGGTATTCAAAAAGATATGGCGAAGTGTTTGGCCGAACGAAAGAGCAAGCGACGGCAGGATAGAGAGCAGGAGCGCTGCCGAGAGATGGTGGAACGTAGTAGCGGTGTCGAGGCAATGCAGATAGCGCAGTTGAATGCAAACTTCAACGATGACGAAACAGTAAAGCGAGAGATTGCGCTCATGCAGGATGCTCACGACCGAGGTGTTCTTACGAGACAAGACCAGCTTAAGATGGAGACGGCAGCTCGAAAAGCGGCTGTAGAGGCTCGCTATAATTACATGCGACGAGCGACATGGAAAGGCAGCGATTCTGATGCCCAAACTCAAAAGGCTTTGCTGTTTGAAGAAGAGCAGGAACTTGTCGCTATTGACCATGAGCAAGCAGGAAGAAAACGAGATTTGGAACAAGAAGCTATTTGCGAAAAAGAACGTCTTATGAAGGTTTTGCATGAAGCCGACGAATGTGGGGCAAAAAGCATTGAGCGGCAGCTGGCAGCATGCAAGAAGTCGCATGCCACTGAGCTGGCAAAGTTAGAGGAATCACTTCAAAGCGAGCGTTCACGGCAAGAGTTTGCGCTTAAG
This sequence comes from Plasmopara viticola, assembly GCA_001695595.3. Classification (NCBI taxonomy): domain Eukaryota; phylum Oomycota; class Peronosporomycetes; order Peronosporales; family Peronosporaceae; genus Plasmopara; species Plasmopara viticola. Next base: position 459,290 of record MBPM02000065.1, read on the forward strand.
CAAAGACTTGCTGCTAAGCAATTGCGACATAGAACACAGGAAGCTGATGCGAGAGACGACGTCACCGAGTCAGCAGAAACGACAATGGAACAGTATATTAGAATAGAACTGATTGTACGTGAGCGGAATGCACGACAGCAGTTAGTCGAGCGTCAGCATCGCGAGATGGCTGACGTCACGCGTAAACTCGAGCTCAAAGCAGATGCTCAGTGCCGGGCTGCACTTGACTTGCAAGTAGCAGCAGAGCATGAGCTCAGGCGGCTCGAGGGAGAGCACGCGCACGAAAGGCGAGTATTACATGAGGCTTTGCTCGCAGACCAGCAAAAGCGCGAAGCTCAATTGCGTGACAGGCTGGCCAAGAAGAAAGCTGCACGTGAGTATAAGGGATCCGACAGGCAACAAGAACTTGAAGCAGATATTGAAGAGGAAGTTGCAATAGCGGCACTGAAAGAAGAGATATTGCACGAGCAGGTTACAGCATTGACTCACGAGCGTATGAGACATGAGGCCACACTGTGCTTGGCGACCGCGAAGCTAAAAGAAGCTTCGACAGCATCCATTCAGGCCGCTTCCTCTTTGCGGCAGGCCCAAAAAGAGGCTACACGTGTAGCAGCAGAATTTGATCAATTTAGTAGAGAAGGTCGGCAACAAAAGGCAGTGGAAGCTGCACAATCGAAGCGCAAACTTGCTGACCGCTTAGCAGAGAAGAAGAACAAGCGGCATTTTAAGCGACAACAAATGGTTAAAGAATACAAATCCACAGCTCAAGTCTTGGAAGATGAAACTGAGTGCTTGCGCCTTGAATCTCATATTGAAGCCCAATTAGCAGCATGTCGCGAAGCACACGACGCTGAAGCGTTGAAGCTGCGGAGATCTCTGCAAGCAGAACGCGAGCGTCAAGAACACGCCTTGCAGGAGCGAATTGCGCGGCGAAAGGAGAAGCGATGCTTAGTAAATGTCCAAGCGATTGCTAAGGACGACACCAGAGCAGCAGAAGAAGCCGAGCGGAAACAGCAAGAAGAGGAAGAGACTGCATTAGCTGCGGTGCTGGCAGTGCAGGAACAAGAAGCGTGGGAATCAATTCAGCGCAGACAGGAAAAAGATATTCGTGAGCTGCAAGAGCGAAGGCAAAAGCAAGAGCTTGAGCGTGTAGAACGCCAACAGCAACTGGCTCAGCAGGAGATGAGTCGATTACAAGAAGAACATGAGCGTGAATTGCGAGCACTCACAAAGTCCATAGCCCAAGAACAAGCGAGACAGGAAGAGAAATTACAGCAGCGCATTGCTCAAAGGCGCACACGAAAATACCGCCAAGACGGGGAGGCAAATGCGAGCGGTGCCAAACCCCACCAGCAGACCGCTGATGTCGAGGAAGAGGAACAAGCTGCTGCTGATCGCAAAAGGGACGAAGCTGTGGCGCAGGCACAAGCTCAAGCAGAAGCGGATGCAGAGGAGAAAGAGCGACAGGAAATTTTGGCATGCTTGACACATAAGCTAGAAGAGGAACGAGCTCGACAGCGACATGAGAAAGAAGAGTTGGAGGCTAGACTTAGTCAGGAGGCAGACGAGCAAGCTGCAAAACGAGCACAGGCCTTATCGGTGCAGCTGCAACAGCAGGCGGATAAAATGGCTCGTGAGTTTAACATGAATTTGCGTGAGCTTCGTGAAACGCACAGTGCCGATGGAGCTGCACAGAAGGTGCGACTGAAGTCGCGAATCGCAGCCAAGAAAACTCGGAAGCTGCGTGAGCTAGAGGAGAAGCGCGAGCTTGAGCGCCAAAGTCTGCGTTTAAGGCAGCTGCAAGAAGCGGACGAAGCTTCAAAGGCTGAAAAGAAGCGCGATGAAGCACTAAGTATGGCGACGAGGCATGCAACAGCCGAACCTGTCGAAGAAACGATAGTGAAGGATCAAATGACTATAGCAGAAGCTGCTGAACTGTCTCCGCCTGAAAAAAGAGCAGTTGCGACGATCCGAGCAGCTCGACAGCAACAGCGCGACGTCGCAGCTGTGCAACAACTTTTTACGTATGGCCTCGTACCAGCCAAGTTGTCTCTTCTAGGTGCAGTCGAAATAATTGTTGGCGCTCGACACGAGCGTGAATCGGCAGCTCAATCAGCCGACTTAGCGACGAGAAGTCTGGAGAACGTCCGTCGAATTTTACACGCCTTGACCCACGAGAAAGCAGCCTGCAAAGCACGGGCTTTACAGGAAATTTCGAGCCGTCGAGCTAGCAGTGTCGAGACTATAAATGAGCGAGAAATTGACACCGTACTAGCTCAGATAGATTCAGAATTTGCTAAGAAATTTAAGGAAGGCGAGAGTCTGGTGACGCAAAAGAACGAAGAGGACAAGCGTAAGGCTGAAAAACGCATCAAAGAGCAACACATGCGCGAAGTGGCTAACTTGTTGGCTCATTTTGAACCACAGTACAAGGCGGCGCTCGCCTACGCCACTGAAGCCGTTGCGCAAGCGCAGTCACTCCAGCACCAGCATTTTCAGCAACTGTCTGTAGTTGAGCGTGAAGCAGAAGATTTATTTGTTGAGCTTCGAGCTAGGTTGGAGCTTGAGACTGATGAACGTCGTCGTCAACTTGAAGCGGAGAAAAATGTGAGGATGGAACGTTTAAAGAAAGAAAAACAGGAACAGCTTGCACAAGTTGACACACAGTTGGCAGCTTCACTTACCGAAGAACGTACAGCAATGAATCAGTTGCTGGCTTCGAGGCTAGAAATGTCGTCTGTTAGCACGGCGAGGCAGCGCGAGGTGGTGGAGCAAGAGCAAGCAGATCAATTCTTGCGTTTGAGTTTGATGCTCGAAGGACGCAGCAAGCAGCAAAAAGCGCGAGTGCGAGCTCGGTTTGGGTACCAAAAGGCTTTAGTAGATGATGAATTTCGCCGAAAAGCCCAGGTCATCGTCGCTGTCATGAATCAGCGACTTGTGCAAGAGAAGGCTGACCTACACCAAAAGCAGAAATTGCTTTTATCTTCTGTTAAGGCACCACAAATGAGTGACCAAGGTCGTCTCCAGGACAACGCAGGTACTTTGCAGTCAACACTGACTGGAGAATTATTAAAACGTTTAGAAGATGCGATGGAAGAGCGCCTGACGAAAATTGAAGCTTTATTTGCAGCTTTTAAGCACACTCACGAATCTATGCCATACGAGAAAGCTGGACTAGAAGCGGCTAAACCCAAAGAAGACAGTGTTGCTTATCGCCACGCCGTAGCTGAGGCTGTGGTGGATGGCTGTCACTTTGAGAAGTGGCAATTTGTTGACAGGCAGAATCTGCTTGCTTCGTCTGCTTTTGGCGTTTTAGACGGGAGCGTTGTGAACGCTTCAAAGCTCGCACTAGTCCCCGCTGACCAACTTGACGATCGAATGCGTGCACGACAAGACTTTGCGAATTTGCTACTTCAAACAGTGGCGACACTAGATGAACCTGTAGCAGTGCTAGCTGTCGTCAAACACTTCGGGCGTGGCAACCTGAGTACAATGGACTACGCGAGTTTCTTACCACACAAAGACCTCCATGCAACAGACACGCTTTACCTTTCACTTGCAGCACTTACAGAGCTGTCTACAGGACAGTTGGCCATTGTGGTTCTGCATGCGCTAGCACAGGCTCGCGCAAACACCACAGATTTGACCGAACCGCAGTTTATCTCGCACGTATATAGCCTCATGGTGTGTTGCTATCAAGGCCTATTCATGCACATAACTCAACAGCGTAAAGCAACTTTGGCGGCAACGCCTTCAACTTCAACTGTTTCAAGGAAACTAGATGACGCAGGCAAAACAATCAAAATTCTTGACTGTGGTTATCGATGGCAAGCACGGCTTTCGGAAGTGGATAGCTTCTTGACACAAATTGGTGCTTCACCGACGAACTTTAGGATCCAGCGGTCACAGAGTGATAGATTGAGGCTGCACTCAAAGCAAAGAGGAGACAAATCAGGGGAGGCATCTTTCCATGTGAGTGCGCAACAGTGGCAACACGAAGATGTTCAGATCCAACAGGAGAAGCTAGACACGGCCGAGAAGCTGTATCTACGGGTGCTGCGCCAGCACGAACAGAAAACACAAACTGTAGAGTACTGGCAGGATATGCTAGCTGAGCAGCGAGATGCTGATTACAAACAGGACGTGTTTGATGATGACAACGAGGAAAAAAAAGGAAGAGCTTATACAGAAAAGCCGAACGCGACCGAGCGGCAGCAAGTACGCGAGACTCGAACGCAAGAAGCTAAAAGCGAGTTAGTTCGAGCCTTGCAGGCGGTAGATGCTACTCGTAACGAGCGAGACGAGCTTTTCGCTCAATGCCAGCAACTTCGTGATCAGCTTAACATTCTTCGAGGTAGTAGCATGTAAGGTAGAACAGATGCATGTTGGGAACAAGATTTGTTTCTTGTAGAAGCTCAATGCCGAGTTCAGGTGTGGTAGGTGCATTTCTAAGCCAATAATAGGATATTAAAAAACAAAGTGGTGAACGTGAAAACATCACGCAGTGTGAGTTCGAGAAGGAAAGGCACGAACGTGGAGCAAGATTTGGTAGCGCTGAGGTGTCTACAACCAGGCTTTTTTAACACAACAAAATCCTCTCGAATTACATTCATCTGCCTTTAAACCTTCGCTCCTGCCTCGTTGCCCCACAGATCAGTTGTGACAGGACGGCCGAACCATGGCCAAGGAACGAATTAGCTCAGTAGAGCTAGCGCAGCGCAAAGAAGAGTATTATGGTAAGCAAAAGGGAAAATAGTTCAAAGCTCGACTTGAGCAAAAGTGACTTACACTGAGTAGAAGTGTTAGCAACCAGTGACAACTCACTCCAAGACGTGCTCAACCAGAGGGGCGGACTAGTACTTGCCCGCGTTGGACGCTATCAGCCTTGGCCAGCAAGGGTAAGCTGATTTGTCCTGGTAGACTGGTAGCTGACAGTGTACTAAACGGCTTGCAGTTTAGTGAGCCGGGGGAATTTGCCAAGATGGCGAGGTATCGGGCCAAGAAGGGCCAGGCATGCGTCTATTTTTTTGGCAGTAGAAACTAGTACGTACTATGAGCAATTGTTACGATGAGTTGCAATTTAACGCGCTGCTTGGTACCCTTACAGTGGATGGGTATCGAAATCGTCCATTCAACCATTTCCTGAAGACCTGACAACGCTTACCGCGTCAACGAAGTACAATCAACAGCACATTCAAGAAGCGTTGGACGAAGCTAAGCTGGTCATGGATGTGACGGATGAAACAGGCAAGCGCTTTTACGACCGCATGTAAGGTGTTGTTGCTTAACAGTCATTAAGTTGCTTTTGGTAACACGCTTTACTTTTATCTAGCATGGAACGCAAAGAGGAGGTAGTTGATCTTCCTTGTGAACGCTGTAACCGAGTCGACGACCATTACTCGCTTTTGATTTTGTGTGACGGAAAAAATTGCAAGCGTGAGTATCACATGAACTGTTTGAATCCTCCTTTGGAGTCAGTTCCACCTGGAGAGTGGTTTTGCCCTGATTGCGAAAGGGATCGTGAAAAGGATCGCGAGAAGGAGCCTCAAAGGCGCACTAAGACAGAACCGGTGGATACTCGTGATTACAGTGTAAATGCAATGAATGGGATCAATGGTATCTTGTCGTTAGGGAAGACTTCCTCGCTGAAAAAGACGAAGAAGTACAAGTATAAGAATAACTCTAGAGATGGCATAGTAAAGCGTCGCTTGCCCTCTGTTTCCCCAGACAGATCCGTTGGCTCAGTAAAAAAATTGCGAGGTCGTCCTTCTTCGTCAAGGGAAATCTCGCCCCCATCTATAAAAGACGCATTGGTGCCAAAAAAGTTAGACGGAAGGAAAAAAAAACCATCCCACATTTCGAATACGAGTTGCAGAGCTCAGCTCTTGTCCGATCAGGACAGCGGTGCAGTTGGCGGTGAAGCACGGTCGGAGGAAAAATGTTTGGTTTGCGGTTTTGGAGGAGAGCTGATTGTGTGCGAGTTTACCGGGTGTACAAAGGTCTACCATCAATTTTGTCTGGGAACGTATGCGTTTTCAAAGGATGAAGACGCGACGTGGTTTTGCCCTCGACACACATGTGCGATGACAGGAGAAAGGGAAGCATGTGAAGACGCTGAAAAGGCGACTAGTAAACTGAAGCATGCATCTCCACGCAAGACCGTTGTGAGAAAATTGCTGTGGAAGTGCAACGAATGCCCACTTGCGATTTCGGATGAAGCCATGCCCCAGGTACAGTTATTTAAATTTATCTATTTTTGCACAGATACTGACCTGTTAGTATATCGCTAGCTACCACATGGACAGATATTCTCGAAAAGAGCTCGGATATTCTTGTGCCCTTATTGCTACCTAAATGCACCTCCTAAAGTCCAGCTTGCCAAAATTCTTGAAAGAATATGGTCGACACTGGCCACAAATCGACAGGGGATGCCATTTTGCGGTCCTTTACTGTGCGGAGTCGAGTCGATAGATGACCAGCCAAAGGAATGTCCAATGCGTATGGATTTATTTAAAATACTTGCGCGGATTCGCCGGCTGGAATATGAAGAATCTGCCATGTTTTCGAGAGATATCGATGAGGTGGTAGCCAATGCACTTGATCTCATTGCAAACCGGTCATTACCGTTAATGGAAGCAGCAAAAACGCTGACGGTCATTCGCAACCAGCAGTTTTCCATCCACCAGCCGAAACTTATTTTTTTGGACAACAAGATACGACGCGCACAAATTGCTCACAAGGATGGGCAGGACGGTAAAGGTGATTCAATTACACAATGGCCACTTCGTTGGCGGCAGGAATGTGGCCCCTTCGAAGACAAGTATTATGCTCGATTGGAAGCCAAATCACTTGATGAGTGGACAGCATTTGTGTCAGCAGCTCCCTTATTCGTCAATGGGGACGACTTTGAGAGTCGTAAAGTCGCTGGCGCGTACATTAGTGACGAGTTAAGTGGTAGTGAAGATGCCCCACAGCGACACTCTGGCTTAATTGAGAGCAGAAGCCCATCATTAGGTTTCGCAAATGAGACGTCTAATTTTCCAACGGCAACACGGACGGAGCCCGTTCTTAGCTTGTCGGAAGGAACGGATGTAATGCTCGCACTCGGAGAGCTGGCCCGACCGGAATTCGGTAATCGAAAACGTAAAGTAGGTGGTGAACAAGCGAAAGAATTGGACAATTTGGATGCACGAGAATTTTTTCTGTCTCCATCTACTAGCGAGATGCAGCACATGTTTACTCAGCAATCCACCCTTCTCCGGGGCGCTTTAGAAGCGCACTCGACACTGCAACGGTCGTGGCTTATCAGCCAACAGGATATGCTCGGCTTGGGAGGAAACAATGGGTTTTCTGTTGGTGAAGGCCGCCTTGCAGCTGAGCTTCGACTGGCAAATAAGGTAGCCGCTTTTGAATTAAACTGTCGTAAATTTCGTTATATTACAGCTAACGTGAATGCACGATATTTAGAATTTAAGACAGCGACTACGAAATAAGGACAAACTAGTTGATCAACTTACTTCGGACCACATGGCCTTGCGCGCTGAAGTAATTAATTTGCAGAAGGAATTGTCGCAAAGCAAGGTACTGAATGTGTTAGTGTGAAAGTGGTTTTAAAGTCATTTTCACTTAGACTTTGTTGCCGCACAGGCGCATGCTCGCGAGTTGGGAGAGCGTATAGCCGTTGTCCAAGGAGCCATTGAAGGCCGAATTGGCTCTCGCCAGGAATACCTGGATTCTGATCTGAATGGAGGTGCTGAAGCTAGGCCTGATCGAAGCACGGACGAGGAACATTTTTTTTAGTAAGCCTTCCATCACAGATGGTGTTATCTTCCTGGTGACAAATAGTTGTCGAAGTAAGTTTATCGAGCGTCTAAGATTTCCATATCGATAAGGAACAACTGCAGGGGTTCCAGCCGTAAATAATGGCGCAAATCATGTCTTGCAAATAGACAATGTCGTAATCACGCTGCAAACTTTTGCTGCTATAAATGAAATACTCTATTGTGTGTGCTTGGAGAAAAACACTTCGTAGTTTTTTATGATGTTTCCGTATACTCAAACAAGATATCTTGCTTGGTTGCGGACGCCGTCACGTTCCATAATTCCGATGAATACATCACTGGTTCCGTTAGTGGCATTATGAGAAGGGAGAAGCCATAGATGCCGAGGAAGTATGTCCCGAGCAACACTGTAACATGTAAAATCGACGCATGCACGCAAAATATGATTCGTCAGTCGAATGGTTGTTGTTTGCAAATGAGACCAACTCACCTAATCGATAGGGGTGCAATGGACTTTCGGGATTAAAAAAAGTAAGATCAGGAAACCCCATAATGTTGCAGAATACATGCACCAGAAAAATTGACGCAAAATGCCCTGGAAATTTCAAGGGCCGTCCAACACGAGAACGTGGGCAAAAGCAATGATACCAAGGTAACGACAGAACATCACTAATGATCCCACCTGTTCTCAAAAAAATGAAGGTAGCGTAGGCTCCGAACAAGGACGTGTACAAAAGTTGAAAGCCTGCATAAAGTCACGTAACAACCGACACTATACTCAGATCCAATATGGGCATCGCGTACCAACAATTAGAGCCGCATCTTTGAAAGACCTTCCGTGTCGAATATACTCCATGAAGTGGTGCAAGTGAGCTTGTTACAAAATCACAAGACTGAGACTTCGTCCCAACAAGACAATCATTGCAGCTTCGCATGTCGCACCTGCTCCAAACATCAGCGGACTGCCTACAATTATCTGCTTGACAGTAAATTGGGCGCACACGAGCAGCGGGACCATGCAGCTCCGAAACACAAATTCTTCTGTCAACGGTCCCTACAAGTTTTCAATAAATGGCGTGAATCTACGTTTGTATCACCTTTTCGTCCTAATCGTTTTTTCTCACATACCAATACATAAGTACGCAGTGACGGCAACCTGTCATGTGTTATAGAGTAATACAGTGCTGAGTTCTTGATCGCAAACCAAAATCTGTTGAAGCGGAACTGCTTGGACACGTTAAGCAGTCGCAACGCGTTGGCACAAAGCGATCCTGTAAATAGCACAGACGTCACGAAAAGTGGCATAATGACTGCCTGCACCAAGCCTTCCTGTCGGATGCCGAGCCACTGCGCGAATGACATGCTGGTATCATCCTGCAGTAAACATATAAGCTTTGCATCTCTGTTTACAACGCCAATATACTAGCTTACATGGTCATAGAAGACTGCTAACACAAACGGGCAAATGGCACAGAAAATGCAAATAAGCAAGAAGCGCGCCAGGATCTACAGCAATCCAGATATAAGCAAGTGGCAGAATAGCACTGTATGGAGCGACAAGGCTGCGCAACAAACGTGGGTTGGGTGGTCACGCGGAAGCCGCCGGATTGCGTGGGGAACTGTGTATAGCACACCGACATATGCTGCGGCCATACAAGAGCATGCAATGATGGCCGTCGTAGCGGTCACGCTGAATCGCATCTTGATTGCTTAAGTATGACGCGGGGCCTGATGTTTTTAACGAATGAAAACAAACGATGCGGCCCAGAAAAGTACCCAATCATTTGTTGAAAAGCTTCAAACTATGGACGATCAACCCGAAAGGAATGGAATTGAGGTCATCATGGCCGACGAGATAGCCCAGGAATTTGAAATTGGAGAAGCGCCGCAAGGTGTGTCGAAAATGGTTATTACCTGGTAGTGAGTGAGCTTGACGCTTATAGGCTTTGACATTGTTGCGGCAATTGGGCAGATGACGACGACGAGGCCATGGAGGACGAAGACGACGAGGAAATAAACTTTGCTAAGGATGCCAATGTACGCGATGATGCTTTAATGGTACGAACATTTGTAGCACGAAGATGTAGATAAGTGAAATTGATGTGATGGCATCCGCGTCTAAGGTCTTTAACAAACACTCGGGTCCAGTCTACTCCATTAAGGTGAATCCGGTAGACCCGCGCATCGTCATTACGGGTGGAGGCGATGATGTGGGTGTCATTTGGAATCATGTAGATGGTAACGTGCTGCACGTACTATCGGGTCACCAGGACTCGGTGGTGAACGTTGGCTTTAACTTTGACGGCAAGTATGCGGCCACTGGAGGCTACGACGGCGTTGTCAAAGTATGGGATGTCGCCACGGGGAACCTGATAAAAAATCTTGAGGGTCCTTCAGAAGAGGTTGAGTGGGTGTGTTGGCATAAGAAAGGCAACGTGGTGCTGGCTGGATCAGGCGATGGCACCGTTTGGATGTGGCTCGCTACGACTGGTGAGTGCATGCATGTGTTTGCAGGACATGAGGGCGGTGTTACGTGCGGATTGTTTACAAAGTCTGGAAAGGTGTGCAAATCATTTCGTGCTAAATTGAGCTAATCTGTAGAGTGTTGACAGGTGTAGTTTTCGTAGATGATCGTTACTGGAAGCACTGACTCCACTGTGCGTGTGTGGGATCCAAAGTCTGGTAAATGCAGCCATGTTTTTAGAGGGTGCGTATGTTTTTTAAGTCTGGATAAAGCCCTACCTAACCAGAGGTCGTAAACGAGCAGACACGGTTTTCATGAAGGCCCTGTGACATTCCTAGCTTGTCACCCAAGCGTACGTTAGAAGAAGAGAGGGCGCTTGTTCATTAAATGACTGATTGTGGATTGTTGTGTAAATTGTAGCAACCACTGATGCTCTCGGGCTCGCAAGATGGCACTACTCGGATTATTCAACTGCAGACCAAGAGTGTGCTGGCCACACTCTCGCACGATAATGTTGACCCGAGCGTCGCCGGAACTGTTAATGATATGACAGTTTCGACAGAGAACTCGGTAGAGTGGTACGTGGATTCCCTAGACAGTTGTAGACAAGCATTCAACTCATGAGGCGCGTCTGTAGTGGCGGGTTTTGCAACACAATGAACTGGGCGGCTACAGGCTGCCTCGGTGGATACTTGCGTATCTGGGATTGGCAACTTATCACGTAAGTTATGTGCTGACTTTTAACATGTTATGTGTGCTAATCAAATGCTGATTGTGAGGCAGTGCCGCCATGTTTGCCGCCATCCCGCTGGTGTGATCAAGCTGTTGTGGCATCCTACGCAACAGATCGTGTACGCTTGCACGGTAGAGGGTTTAGTTTACGTGTGGGATGCCCGGACAGGGCAACTACTTAAGACGCTGGCTGGCCACACGGATATGGTGCTCGATATGACCTTCGTCCCTGCCTTTGCAAGTAATTCTGTCGCTGGACTTCTCACCGCCAGTGACGATGAGTCGGTGCGGCTCTATCAAGTTGATAATTAGGCAGAAGTGATTAGCGAGTGCTGAACCATAATTGCGACCCTGTATGTCTTTAAGTCAAATGCCCTTAAAGCTTGAAGTCGCTTTGAGCGTGTAATGCACGAAAAGCGGTATACTTGTGTAATTGCATAAATGCAGATCTCTATGAACTCGATTAAAACGACGTAAGTTACGCCTCATACAATCTGCAAGAGAAATAACATATTAAGCTTAATGAGCCCAGGCAAGTACAGACTATTCCTTCCCAAATAAACGTACACTTCGTTCTGAAAACTGGATCCACTAGCCGCAGCGTCAGCGTGCGACTGATACTTAAGTACCTCATTCTTGCCAAGGTCAACAAGTGCTTGGCGAAAACCACGTCCAATGGTTTTTTGGCGGTCTTCAGCATTAGCTGTTGCGCTCCAAATGGCAATGCGGTCCTGCGCCTTGCGCACACTCACTACAGCGCCGCAGATGTCATCCTCGTCTTGCAGCGTCTCTCCAATTAGCGAAAGCATCTGAAATGGGCCCAAACGATTAAATTAGTTAAATACACTAATTAAGCTTGAAAAAATTCAATGCAGCGTGCAACGGACCACGTAAAGCCAGCACTCATCTAGTCGTGCTTTTCGAGAGCGAGGATTGGTAAAAATCCACTTGCCACCCTTTGCATTAATAGGGTCTTCCCACATAGGTCGTATGCCTTCCTTGAACAAGTGGTAATTGCTGCCAATTGAGAGCTTTGTAGGCACCAAAATGTTATTGTACAGGCTGCGCCGGTTGCAAGAAAAATATCTATTATCAACACCGCTCTACAAACTTTGCATGCTAAATCAATATACATTTGACGTACCACCAAAAATCCTCCACCGTGTCAAACGTGTAAACGTTCTTAAGGTTTTCCTCCCAAGATTCGGTCGAGTGACGTTTCTTAGGATTGTCGTACCACAAAACCCACCGATTTTGCAATGGGTGCTGCTCACATATAGTTGAATGATGCGGTCAGATACATAATGTTCTCCAGCGAGTAATTTACATTCGAAGTACCTTAGCAGCCGTGTCGCTCACGGTAGCGGAAACAGCGATTGTCGTCTCCTCCATAGCCTTCTTCTCCTCTGTTACGGGCTGCTGGGGCTCCTTAACGATCTTGTGCTCGCTCATGCTGCTGACGCAGTTATATTTCAGTTAGTGGGTCGACGATTGCTTTGCAGGTGTCTCCGCCGCTGCGGTCAAAAACTTTCGAGGCTGCGATTACTGCGCCGGTGTTTTGGTTGGCTCAAAAGGGTATGGCTCTGCTATGCGTCTCAACATACGAGAATCACCTTGTTTGTCTTAATGATGGTAACCTAGTCCTACTTCACTTGATCTTTGTATTATAAGAAGTTTCCCTTTTATTCGCACCCGACTGTGCAGCTAGTCACCACTATGCCGAGCGAGTATGAGGACAAATATCTGCTATTACGGGACGAGAACACAGAGTTGAAGAAGAAAAAGAATGAGCAGGAAGTTACTATTAAGCGCATGTATACCAAGCTGGCGATTATTGAGGAAAAGCTCCCCAAGACGCGGCAAGGCGAGGGGATGAACAACAAGGACGATCCCGAGATGGGCAGCAATAAAGTTTCCGTCGTCCCTGTGCGACGAGACCTTGACACAGAGAAATTCATTGCTGCGCTAAAGAGCGACAATGTCACACTTAGAAAAAAAAATCAGATGTTGGTGGAAAAGAATCTATGGCTAATAGAAAAGTGTCGACAGTCGAGTGCCACGAAGCGGCGAGAGTCACGACAGATGATGCAAAAACGACTTGCCGTAGTAAACATCGGAAAAAGTGGAGGTTGTACTGGAATTACCCTTGGAAAGGAGACTGAAAGTGCGCGGAAACTACACCGCCATGAAACTTTTTCGGAGGATCTAGAGGTGGCATTAAAGAAGCGACTTGTTGCCGCTGAGAAACAGCTTGTTAAGCTGCGATCGGAAAATGAGCAACTTCGGAGGAGTGGCGGACGGGTCCAGCTTAATACGGGGCGCGATAACAACGAGGCCTTTGGGTCGATTGATAATGAAGAAAAAGGGATAGCAGACAACAAAGGTCTTGCGAACGTGGAGCTTGACCAGCTTAAAAGGGAGTTGAAGGATCGGCAAGCCCAACTTGCTATACTTCATGCGAGATACGACAATTTAGAGTCAAATGCCCTAGCAGAACGAGAAATACAAGAAAAAACACTGGGACAAATGGAACAAATAAATCGGCAAGTGCACAAGCTTCGAATGCAATTGCAGGATACTATTATGGAAAAGGAAGAGCTTGAACTTCGGGTGGTGAAGGCTTGCGATCAGCAAAGCGATAATGAGCTACTGCGTCAGCAAAATCGCCGCCTGGAAGAGCGCATGACCTTACTTTGTGAAAGCCCGTTTATTAACGATGCTTTCCAGCGCAAGGAGCGCATTGACAAACTTTTTGCTTTAGAAAAAGCAACGCAAGAACAAAAGGCGACCATTAGTTGTTTGAAAGAGGAGAATCAGAAACTCCAAGGTGCCCTTCGAGAGCTGCAGTACAGTATTGGGCAATTAAAAAAAGCAAAAGATGGGGTTGAGCAGGATTTGGCAAAGATGGCGCACCATTTGGTGGAGGAACGAAATGCTAAGAGCTTTGAACCAATCATATCAACTAACACAAGCGACTCAGAATCGCGCCCGAAATCCGTTCCAAGTTTCTATTCACGTACACAGGGGCCACAATACCAATCTCTTGACACGCGAGACGCTTGCTCTTCTCCAGTCAATAATAACGTAGCGCCAGACCGTAAATCTGTTTCTTTTGTAAACATGTACGTCATATTTGCCTGGTAATCATGCGTGTGATTTGTGACGTGGTCTGTAATAACGCGTGGTATTTGCTTGGTCGTAGGGGTGGAGGAGTGGCAAGCCGAAAGTACGGTGACCAGCCTACAACCGCTGCTTTTCTTGAAAGTACAGCAGATGAGAAAGGCAACGTTGTAAAACACTTGCGAAATCGCGTGCACGTTCTTCAGATTGCTCATTTGAAGGCAATGCAGGAATTGGAACGCTGTGAGAAAATGCTGCATGCACAAACAGATATCAATCGCGAGCTCGCTTTGGAGATTGAGGAGATTACAATGTCTAGAATATCAAGTATAAATCAACTTCAACGTCAAACAAAGGATTTCGAGCTTTTGTGTGAAGAGCGACAACAACGAATTCTAGCTCTCCAAGCAGAAGTTAAACAGCTAAAGTATGCTCGAGAGTCTATGTTTTTAAAGATGCGGGGGCTAATGATGAAGACTCCGGTGATGCTGATGAGGAAATCGATGTCGCATCCATGTCAGAATCGTTAGTCATATCTGCACAAGACCTGGCTCCGGGGGAACAATTATTAGAAGTGGAAATAATTGGCGGAAACTTTGATAGCAATGTGATAGGGATTAACTCGTCAACCTTTATTCTGTGCGACTTTTATGACTTTGAGTCGCAGTCAACGTCACTTATCATGGGAAGCCGTCCGGAATACAATCTATCAGCTATATTTAAAGTGACCGTCGATGGTTTTTTCTTACGATATCTGGCCTCTGAGTCCATCAATCTTGAAGTGCATCGAGCAGTTCACGGTGACTTCAAGTTGATTGGCAAATCTTCACTTCGTCTATCTAAGCTGCTGCAGTCAAAGGGGGTCGTGAAAGAATCTAGACTTGCAATCAATTCTCTTTCAAACACTGAAAGCGGTCCCGCCATTTTGGGAACATTGAACATAAATATTAGACTTTCAACTCCAATCTCGGAAATTTGGCGAGTCCACCTTCGCTCTTACCCGCAGGATATTCGGCTTCTTTCGAGATCCGAGGAAAAAAATAAAATAGTACTCCCATCTGATGCACAGTACCGAAAAGAGTGCAGTGACGATGCAAGCTTTCTGACAAATGAATTGCAGATTACTGTATTTGCTTGCAGAAACTTGCACTCGTACGGAAGGACTTTTGATGGCTCGATAGCACTAAACCCATCATCATACGCACACTACCAACTGCTCGGATTTCCAGACGTATTTACGAATATCGTACCTGAGACAGCAAGCCCAAAGTATGATTTAAAATGCAGTCGACAGGCTTTTGCCTTAAAAGTTGATGCGTGCCTTCTACGTTTTTTGTCCAAATCTCACCTTGTGATTACAGTTTTTGATGATCAAGCTGATCTTGATGAAGCAGGAGATGGAACGGTCGGAAGGTGTGAGCTTCTGATGTCAGATCTTGTGCATGGTGAAATTATTCGTGGGTGGTTCCCTCTGGTCGATCAAAATGAACGACATGTCGGAGACGTTTCTGTTTTAATCCAATGGAAGGATCCTTTCCAGATACTTTGCTTAACTTCTTCGCAACGAGCACGCGGCGTAAATGGGCCTCCAGCTGATACGCACTCACTTGACTACGATCAGCAACACGCTTTGTTGTCAATGTTTTCGGCTAACGTGGATGGACGAGTGGATTACCGGCAATTTCTTAACTACGCCGCCCCATCAGAAGAATTGGAGCTGCTTATTGCAAAAATAAAAGAGCGATTTGAATATGCTATGGATGCAGAACTGATCACATCTGTTAAAGATGCTATAATTTCCGAGATGGGCGAAAAAGAGCAAAACCGGATGCTAATACCCATAGCGGTTATTGCACAATTCGGAGAGAAATACGGAATATTTCTCTCCGATCTAGAGCGAGATCTGTTGCAATTAACGTTTGGTACCGACGTTATTACAGAAAGTAGATCAGTTGTAGGTTTTGGTGCTACGGAGGATCGAAATACGTGCGAAAAACTTATTGCTGTGGACTATTTGCTACTCCATGTTAATCCTCGTCGAAGCTGTAGCGAGCGGCTATTGTGCCACAAAGTACGGCAAACTTTACGTCGATACGTTGAAGAGCGAAGGAAACAAAATACTTTTGATTCTGCGTCCGCTTGTACTTTGTTCAAGAAAGTTGACGAAGCCATGTGTGGCCGAATTACACGATCCGCATTTCGAAAGTGTTTGTCCGCGCTGGGATTTGATCTAATGGATCTTGATTCGGAATATTGTGAGCTAGTTCAATCTCGAACGGAGCAATCTTGCTTAAGTGAAATATTAAGCGAAAAACCAAGTGATTTTACTACTGCTAAGGTAGCACTTCAACGTCAAGACCCCGATGATGTATTTATAAATGCTGAGCAACATCCAAAGCGATTAGTAAAATTTATTAATGACACCAGGGTGAATACCGAGAAAGATGATAATGCACAAGCACTAGTAGATCTTAGCTTCAACACGAAAAGTGTTCCTGCTATATTCGAATTTCGGCGACGAAAACAAGCTTTTCTGGAGCGCATGAAGGCCATTGCTTGTGCTAGCAGTAAAAGCCTGGTATACGAACATATGGAAAAAAGATTTGAAAATAAGCCAATTCAGGCAGGCGATCGAAAATATGACGAACTGTCGCAACGGAGACGAATTGAGGACCGAGTGAGGCAGCTACACACTCCTCATAATCTCCATCATGAAGCAGCACGAATGCTGCAAAAACAATTTCGGCAGTATAAAGAGCGCCAACAAGATTATCGCGAAACGAAATCGGTGAAGACATCGATTATCGAGGCAGATTTTCAGCTACAAAGGATTTTAAGTAAATGGACCCCTGCTGACTTAAGTCGTCTTGAAGTCAGTGTGCTTGCTGAAATCAAACGGGATATTCCGGAGGCAACACGTACAAAATTGCTTACAAGAAAACAGCTGGCTTACTTTTTGTCAAAAATTTCACCATTGGCGTTACCATCAGCCTTGCTGTGCCAGATCATGGACTTTTTCTCGGCCGATAAAAGTGGATTGGTAGCGTATCAACCCTTTCTAGAATTTATTTTCTCCACGTCTACTGAAATTAGTGAGCGAGAAAAGACGCAGCGTTTGTCAGTCCTCCGACGACTGTTCTTTGACGTAGGGTACGCGTCTTACATCTTCATGTCGATTGGAGATCTGAAAGGATCAGGGCTGATTTCCTATAAAAACTTTCATGAGGGTTTGTCTAGACTTGGTGTTCAGCTATCTTATAAGGAATTGCATCTTTTGACAAGTATGTTTGATGCTAACGGCCACGAAATTCTCTATCACGCCCTTTTTCATGTTCTGACACAATTGCCACATTACCAACACTTAGTCGTAGCTTTAAAACGGTGTCGCAGTGTTGGTATTTCCTACCTACGTGAAAAGCTGCTAACTTTTGTAAACTCGGACGATGGCTATATAACTCGTGAAGACTTGCTTCAAATTTTAATGCAGCAGAGCTCGAAGGGGACACAATTTGAGACTACAGACGCAAGCTTGCTTTGTCAGATGGTTGATGGTAGCGACGACACAATTACGCGAGTTTCAATTCGGAATCTTTGCTTACGTCTCGAGGCAGCGATAAAACACAATTCAAGTTCAACAGCCTATGACTGGAATAAATATAATATGCAATACCTCCAGCGATTAGCACAGAATTGCAGAAAATTCATATGTGAAGGTTTTGCCAAGTTAAGATATGAATTTGAAAGATTTGATTGGCAAAAGCAAGGGCTCGTTTCTTATGTGACATTCGTCTCGATTGCACACCACAAAGGCTTTTTATTGCTGACCGAAGACCAGATAAAATGCGTAGCGAAGCGTTTTGGTGTAAAAACAAACAATTCATACGGCATAAACTATCTACAGTTTTTGAAGTGGACAACGCCGCCTCCGCCTGCTGATATTGATGCTGTCGAGAAAAAGCTTCGCGAGACTGCACAAGAACAAGCTATGAAACTTCCGAGTAAACAGCTTTCTGAGGTCTTTTCCAATTGGAACCAGATTTTTGAAATGGGGACAGGTCAACATCTAAAGGTGTGATGAGTCGATCAGATTTTGTAAGGATCTGTAACGGTTGCCTGAATCTTCCACTTGACGAAAATGAGATGCGCTTATTGTTGTACACATACGACCCTGAGCTGAAGGACCAAATCGACTTAAAATCTTTTCTCCAACTAAATTGGCGAGAGGCTAAAAGCACATATCAAAACCAAACAGAGGCGATGAATGCGGAAAAAGAAAAAAGCGTCATGAGCAAAATACGTGGGAAACTTCAAGACGAAGTAAATGCCTCGGAAGAGGTCGACGAGAGTTTTAATGAGAGCTCAAGTAACGCTTGTGTGGAATGTGGCAAATTTGTACCGGCAATGCGGAAACTTGAAACTTTCTTGTCACCAAGCGAAGCTAAATCTCTTTTTATTGCTTTTGGTGAGCAGCCAGATATTAAAAAGGTTGACTTTATAAGATTTTCTAAGAAGTTATTTAATCTTCACGTGCTTAAGTCCTCGAAGTCGAAGCTTGATTGTCAGCTATCTTTTGAGAATGAACAACAACTGAGATGCTCATTAGATGCTGCAGTAAATAATTTTCCTCTTGAATTCCGGACGGGTTTTGATCAATTTCATGAGTTCTGCGTACTACATCGATTTGCTGAAGTATCCCCGTTCAAGTTGTGGAGTCAGATGGAAGCAAATGGTTTGGTTGATATTTTAACGAAAAGAACTATTGGCTTGTTATTGCAGAAGTTCTCAGCTACACTTTACGAAGATAGTGGTGATTTAAGCTCAAATGTATCTCTTAAGGCACTTTATGTGCACCTTAAAAGTTATTTAAGCAGTTTGCCGATAATAGGTACCAAGCAAGACACATCTAGCAAGTCGACGAAATTAATAACGTCGGGGACAAAACCAAAGGCAGCAATTACAGTTTTGTCGGATCTTGTGGACTCATGTGACGAACGTGGAGTGGATTTTCGGGCAGAGTTTGAAGCTTGCGATAATTTGTATACAGGTTATGTGTCAGCAATGGAACTGAAAGGGATATTATTACGTCTGGACATCGCTAAATATGCGTCTTCTTCATCCGCAGAGACACTAATCGGACAACTTGTTCGTCAATTTCGAAGCGATGAAGAAACTGATGCGGTGCGCTACACGAAAATGCTATACGAGGCGACCGAGCGTTCGTGGATCAATTCCGATGTCCGTTGGTTTGATCAATCAACTGAGCTCTTGCGGTCACGCGTCCGCTTGATGGCCAATCTGGCGGGTCAGATTAATCATTACGATGATACGATCTATGCCAAATTGGACGCTGCTTTCAGCCACTTCGACCGCGAGGACAAGGGTTTCTTGACTGCGATGAGCGTTATTGATGGTTTTCGGGTACTGAACTACGATCTAGCTCCTGCTCAAGTTAGCATGTTGATGCTGAAGATGTGTGTATTTCGCCACGATGGAGGTGGACTTTCACGAGCTGAGTTTGACTCTTTCGTGCTAGATCCTTACGCAGCTCGTCTACTGAAAACATTATCTAAATCACTTTACTCTAATCAGAAAGGGTCTCAAGACCGAGACAAGAAGCCTCGAGTTGCATATTTAAGCCTGCTGCTGATGGAATTTGAACATAGTCACCAAAGCAGCCTTCTAACGGAAATATTTTTGACCCAATTAGAACGAGCCCTCGAAAGACAAATAACAGCATTGGAAAAGCGACGGCTTGAACATCTTTTTGATGTGAATCGGAACGGAACAATTGCTTACAAGCTCTTTTTAAAGGTAATGTCCCAATGGCGGACACCCAGTGTGGCATCACCTGAAAACGGTCTTGCAGATGGTTGCAGCATTGCAGAACAGCGGCAGGTGAATTTCTTCGAGCAAAGTAAAACAGCCAAGCCTGAAAAGCGATGTCAGTCTCCTGAGTTCTCTACAAACGACATTACTCCTTGTACGTGCGATGCTATTCTTTGGTCACTGTACAATCAAATGTCTTCGATCGATTTCGACTCTCAACTGGAAATTGTCGGGGAGTATCTAAGAGTGAACGACCTCAGGCACTCAGGAAGTATCGAGGTGAAGCAGCTTAAGGGCATCTTTGACCAGATTGGTCTGTCTTTGTCGATAAACGCGCTCATGAATTTGCAGCTGTATTTTCCTGGTCCAGCGGCATCAAAAGCGGAGGAAATAGTAGAGAAATTTATAGCTTACAAAAAGGTCCTCCTGGCATTAAAAGCACTACATAAAACGAGTGACGACAAATAAAGCTTATTACAGCATCAATCTTTAAAGTCCTCAAAATATGTCAACGCGCGAAGGTCATAAATTTGTAAGCTTAACTATCCCCGTCAACTCCTTATCCATAATGTTGACACGTTCAGAACCCACACTACATTCGACGTTTGATGAGCGAAGTTTGACACCAACACGGTGTTTAGCAATGCGTTTGCGCAGACGCTCAACTTACATGTCGAATGCCGTTTGCCCGTTTGCATTTCGATTTCCACCAATTGTTTGTATAGCGCAAGCGAATCGTATAGGTCGCTCAACTTAATCACAGAAGGTTCGATCAATGACGGTAGTTTGGCATCTAACGCTCTTGGCCTCATTATCAGCAATTAAAAATGTCAAATAGCTTAATAAAGAAATATTCATGCAGCCGCTGATTTCTTTATTAATGAAATAGTATCTCACGATCAGATCAAGATCGTGCAGGTTTTCTACACAGCATTGGTCGAAGCTGATAAATTCTCTACAATCGCTGCATTTCTGTCTTTAAATTTAGCACGCGATCATGTCGGACGTTTAAGGAGGCGACTGAATCTAAATTTGCGTCGGCAATTTGCTTTGTTGATAAACAACGACTCAGATTCTCGACAGTCATGTAGCAAATTTCTTTTACTTTAACGGGCGACGTTAATGATGAGGATTTTTCTATACTCACATGTACGCGGAAGCCAAGCTGTTATTCAATGTCTCAATCCACAGGGCTCTCGGTCCGGAGAGTAGGCAATGATTGCACGGCTAATTTACAAAGGGAGAATTATAAGAACATCTTCCGGCATTGATCACGCAATTTGGGCAAACTCTTGGTAAGTTCAAGGAACAATGTCAGCTTTGCCCCAAAGCGTTCCTTACTTTTTGAGCTTTCAAAATGGCTTTCTTGATCCCAAAACGTCCACGTGACCTTATAGCTTAAACAAAAATCTCGTCTGACTACCATAAGACATTTGTGGCAAATGGGGATAGCGAAGTCACTGGATTCGGCAGTCTGTCCACCACCTAACGCCTTCCCCGCGCACCTCATTCACAGCAAAAGCAAATTCGACGCGGTTTACCATACAGTAGCATACAGCGATGCGCATGAAGATGCCTCTTCTTGATTTATCGATGCATTCATTTTTCTTAGCGCCGTCACTTTATCACCGTAAGCTTTCAGGAACGGCTAACATTTTCCAACAATTGCGAAGAAATGAGCCGAGTTCGATGGCATTGCTTTTGATGCTTCAAATCGAGTGGAACTATTATGCTCGTCTTTTCAATATATCATCTTTACGATAACGAGTGTGGTAAGCTCAACGATGGACCACTTTTGGAATTGTTTCATCACTCAACGAATTCGATAGGTTATCAACACCGCAGCAACAAAAGATTTATTACTCGATAGCTGCAGTATATATGAATTTCTGGACATCGCAGTCGTAAGCTGATACACGTCTCCCTAAAAAGCTGGAGATATTATTGACCGCGTCGATTGACCTTCATCGATCGATGGGGTACATTTCAGTTAACAATTATTCGGCTGTGTCAGCTTGTCTACAGCAGAAATCGAACCTTCCACAACGGTTCTCGTCAAGTTAACAGCTTTTGCTTCAATTTTTTTGATAAAAAGCCGTCATGACTGTATTTTTGTAAGGTCGCCGCTTAAGCGAGATGTTCATTTCGTTCTCAATGTCTTGATATGTTTGCTGAGTCGAAAAAAAATAAAAAAAAGTTCGGATCGCAATAGGACGATAGACAATTTATGTGGTTGCTAGCGCTCTTATCTGCTTAACTGATGAGGTCTTACCAACTTCGGAGCTGGTCTCACTTTGATTGAAGCTTCTCAGTTTCCCGCATGCATGCTATGTCATCTCTATGTTATCTCTTCCACTTTGGGCTTGTAATTCTTTGGATAAGCTATTACTGCCATCACCTTGCTTTTTCGAATGGGTTCGATCATTTGATAGCCATTCCGCCGTCTCCTCTACTTACTTTTCGGTCTAATTACGGTTACGTCACACGCTGGCTCTAACTCAGCTGGGAAAGCACGTAATGCCTCACACACCAGACAGTCAATTGCTTTCCCATTTTTTGCCGTTTGACTTGTCTTTGAGTGTGAACTACTGCTTGAGCTCATTACTGCTTTCGTTAGGTCTTTGGTTTAAGCTCAAACACGGTATCATCAATCGTCTATCACCATCGTAATTAGTGCAGTCAGTGATGAGATCTAAATGGTAATTGAGGATGGCAGAGTGGTGTTCAAAAAACCAGCAGATACAACAAATTTTAGTCTGACGGCGGCAAATATTTTCCAAAAATAATGTAAAAAAGTAAAGCAATCGATTGGCAAACAAAACTAGCGTGGTTCAAAAGCAATGGTTTGGTCTTTAAAATATAGTATACGCTATCATTTCAAATATAACACCGACTATCTAGACCTAAAAGTGCGTGGTGCACAACTTGTTCTTTCGGATGAACTTGAATTAGCGACCTTGAAGTTAAAAGCCGCACGTTCTACCAACCGAGCTATAGGAGAAGCGCACTAGCGATAGCACACCACTGCACTACAGATTCGACATAATTGGAGACATACGTGAATGCCGTCACATTACGTTACATCATACGAGAGTCAATTTTAATCGAATATTTGCACTTGACACAACACTCTGACTTTCCTTCATCACGTCTTGAGTAACAAAAGACCTACAAGCACGTCAGCCACTTTACACGACATCGACCACGTCGTTGTTATAATAGTAAAAAAATTCCGATGCTAAAGCGTCAATGATATGCTACTTCGCACCGTGAGAACGTTTTGAATGACCATTTGTGGTCACTGTTTCAATCCCGACCTACAGTTAATTCGACAGTCCAATCAATCATTATCGATCGGTGTCAACATGGTGTAAAATAAAATAAGCAAACCGATTTGCTGAACAATGCAGTCTTGTGCTTGAGCGGTGGTTCACACTTGAACAGACACTAGACGCAAAAGATTGACAACATGATACCGACTATTTATATTTTAATAGTGTGTGGTGCATAACGTGCTCTCCCAGCTGGGTTCGAACCAGCGACCTTGAGGTTAACAGCCGCACGCTCTACCAACTGATCTATAGGAGAAGCGCACTAGCATAGCGCACCACTGCACTACATATTGGACATAACTGCAGACATACGCGAATGTCGTCACATTACGTTACATCATACGAGAGGCAATTTTTATTAGATATTTGCACTTGATACAACACTCTGACTTTCCTTCATCACGTCTTGCGTACTAAAAGACCTACAAGCACGTCAGCCACGTTTACATGACATCGACCACGTCGTTGTTATAATTGTAAAATATTCGGATCTGAAGCGTCAATGATTATCCACTTCACACCGCGAGAAAATTTTAAACGACCATTTGCGGTCACTACTTCAAGCCCGACCACTGTTAGTTCGACCGTCCAATCAGTCATCATCGTAGTGATTGCGATTAGTGTCAACATGGTGTAAAAGAAAAGTAAAGCAAACCGATTTGCTGAACAATGCAGTCTTGTGCTTGAGCGGTGGTTCACACTTGAACAGACACTAGACGCAAAAGATTGACAACATGATACCGACTATTTATATTTTAATAGTGTGTGGTGCATAACGTGCTCTCCCAGCTGGGTTTGAACCAGCGACCTTGAGGTTAACAGCCGCACGCTCTACCAACTGAGCTATAGGAGAAGCGCACTAGCATAGCGCACCACTGCACTACATATTGGACATAACTGCAGACATACGCGAATGTCGTCACATTACGTTACATCATACGAGAGGCAATTTTTATTAGATATTTGCACTTGAAACAACACTCTGACTTTCCTTCATCACGTCTTGCGTACTAAAAGACCTACAAGCACGTCAGCCACGTTTACATGACATCGACCACGTCGTTGTTATAATTGTAAAAATTCGGATCTGAAGCGTCAATGATTATCCACTTCACACCGCGAGAAAATTTTAAACGACCATTTGCGGTCACTACTTCAAGCCCGACCACTGTTAGTTCGACCGTCCAATCAGTCATCATCGTAGTGATTGCGATTAGTGTCAACATGGTGTAAAAGAAAAGTAAAGCAAACCGATTTGCTGAACAATGCAGTCTTGTGCTTGAGCGGTGGTTCACACTTGAACAGACACTAGACGCAAAAGATTGACAACATGATACCGACTATTTATATTTTAATAGTGTGTGGTGCATAACGTGCTCTCCCAGCTGGGTTTGAACCAGCGACCTTGAGGTTAACAGCCGCACGCTCTACCAACTGAGCTATAGGGAAGCGCACTAGCATAGCGCACCACTGCACTACATATTGGACATAACTGCAGACATACGCGAATGTCGTCACATTACGTTACATCATACGAGAGGCAATTTTTATTAGATATTTGCACTTGAAACAACACTCTGACTTTCCTTCATCACGTCTTGCGTACTAAAAGACCTACAAGCACGTCAGCCACGTTTACATGACATCGACCACGTCGTTGTTATAATTGTAAAATATTCGGATCTGAAGCGTCAATGATTATCCACTTCACACCGCGAGAAAATTTTAAAGACCATTTGCGGTCACTACTTCAAGCCCGACCACTGTTAGTTCGACCGTCCAATCAGTCATCATCGTAGTGATTGCGATTAGTGTCAACATGGTGTAAAAGAAAAGTAAAGCAAACCGATTTGCTGAACAATGCAGTCTTGTGCTTGAGCGGTGGTTCACACTTGAACAGACACTAGACGCAAAAGATTGACAACATGATACCGACTATTTATATTTTAATAGTGTGTGGTGCATAACGTGCTCTCCCAGCTGGGTTTGAACCAGCGACCTTGAGGTTAACAGCCGCACGCTCTACCAACTGAGCTATAGGAGAAGCGCACTAGCATAGCGCACCACTGCACTACATATTGGACATAACTGCAGACATACGCGAATGTCGTCACATTACGTTACATCATACGAGAGGCAATTTTTATTAGATATTTGCACTTGAACAACACTCTGACTTTCCTTCATCACGTCTTGCGTACTAAAAGACCTACAAGCACGTCAGCCACGTTTACATGACATCGACCACGTCGTTGTTATAATTGTAAAATATTCGGATCTGAAGCGTCAATGATTATCCACTTCACACCGCGAGAAAATTTTAAACGACCATTTGCGGTCACTACTTCAAGCCCGACCACTGTTAGTTCGACCGTCCAATCAGTCATCATCGTAGTGATTGCGATTAGTGTCAACATGGTGTAAAAGAAAAGTAAAGCAAACCGATTTGCTGAACAATGCAGTCTTGTGCTTGAGCGGTGGTTCACACTTGAACAGACACTAGACGCAAAAGATTGACAACATGATACCGACTATTTATATTTTAATAGTGTGTGGTGCATAACGTGCTCTCCCAGCTGGGTTTGAACCAGCGACCTTGAGGTTAACAGCCGCACGCTCTACCAACTGAGCTATAGGAGAAGCGCACTAGCATAGCGCACCACTGCACTACATATTGGACATAACTGCAGACATACGCGAATGTCGTCACATTACGTTACATCATACGAGAGGCAATTTTTATTAGATATTTGCACTTGATACAACACTCTGACTTTCCTTCATCACGTCTTGCGTACTAAAAGACCTACAAGCACGTCAGCCACGTTTACATGACATCGACCACGTCGTTGTTATAATTGTAAAATATTCGGATCTGAAGCGTCAATGATTATCCACTTCACACCGCGAGAAAATTTTAAACGACCATTTGCGGTCACTACTTCAAGCCCGACCACTGTTAGTTCGACCGTCCAATCAGTCATCATCGTAGTGATTGCGATTAGTGTCAACATGGTGTAAAAGAAAAGTAAAGCAAACCGATTTGCTGAACAATGCAGTCTTGTGCTTGAGCGGTGGTTCACACTTGAACAGACACTAGACGCAAAAGATTGACAACATGATACCGACTATTTATATTTTAATAGTGTGTGGTGCATAACGTGCTCTCCCAGCTGGGTTTGAACCAGCGACCTTGAGGTTAACAGCCGCACGCTCTACCAACTGAGCTATAGGAGAAGCGCACTAGCATAGCGCACCACTGCACTACATATTGGACATAACTGCAGACATACGCGAATGTCGTCACATTACGTTACATCATACGAGAGGCAATTTTTATTAGATATTTGCACTTGATACAACACTCTGACTTTCCTTCATCACGTCTTGCGTACTAAAAGACCTACAAGCACGTCAGCCACGTTTACATGACATCGACCACGTCGTTGTTATAATTGTAAAATATTCGGATCTGAAGCGTCAATGATTATCCACTTCACACCGCGAGAAAATTTTAAACGACCATTTGCGGTCACTACTTCAAGCCCGACCACTGTTAGTTCGACCGTCCAATCAGTCATCATCGTAGTGATTGCGATTAGTGTCAACATGGTGTAAAAGAAAAGTAAAGCAAACCGATTTGCTGAACAATGCAGTCTTGTGCTTGAGCGGTGGTTCACACTTGAACAGACACTAGACGCAAAAGATTGACAACATGATACCGACTATTTATATTTTAATAGTGTGTGGTGCATAACGTGCTCTCCCAGCTGGGTTTGAACCAGCGACCTTGAGGTTAACAGCCGCACGCTCTACCAACTGAGCTATAGGAGAAGCGCACTAGCATAGCGCACCACTGCACTACATATTGGACATAACTGCAGACATACGCGAATGTCGTCACATTACGTTACATCATACGAGAGGCAATTTTTATTAGATATTTGCACTTGATACAACACTCTGACTTTCCTTCATCACGTCTTGCGTACTAAAAGACCTACAAGCACGTCAGCCACGTTTACATGACATCGACCACGTCGTTGTTATAATTGTAAAATATTCGGATCTGAAGCGTCAATGATTATCCACTTCACACCGCGAGAAAATTTTAAACGACCATTTGCGGTCACTACTTCAAGCCCGACCACTGTTAGTTCGACCGTCCAATCAGTCATCATCGTAGTGATTGCGATTAGTGTCAACATGGTGTAAAAGAAAAGTAAAGCAAACCGATTTGCTGAACAATGCAGTCTTGTGCTTGAGCGGTGGTTCACACTTGAACAGACACTAGACGCAAAAGATTGACAACATGATACCGACTATTTATATTTTAATAGTGTGTGGTGCATAACGTGCTCTCCCAGCTGGGTTTGAACCAGCGACCTTGAGGTTAACAGCCGCACGCTCTACCAACTGAGCTATAGGAGAAGCGCACTAGCATAGCGCACCACTGCACTACATATTGGACATAACTGCAGACATACGCGAATGTCGTCACATTACGTTACATCATACGAGAGGCAATTTTTATTAATATTTGCACTTGATACAACACTCTGACTTTCCTTCATCACGTCTTGCGTACTAAAAGACCTACAAGCACGTCAGCCACGTTTACATGACATCGACCACGTCGTTGTTATAATTGTAAAATATTCGGATCTGAAGCGTCAATGATTATCCACTTCACACCGCGAGAAAATTTTAAACGACCATTTGCGGTCACTACTTCAAGCCCGACCACTGTTAGTTCGACCGTCCAATCAGTCATCATCGTAGTGATTGCGATTAGTGTCAACATGGTGTAAAAGAAAAGTAAAGCAAACCGATTTGCTGAACAATGCAGTCTTGTGCTTGAGCGGTGGTTCACACTTGAACAGACACTAGACGCAAAAGATTGACAACATGATACCGACTATTTATATTTTAATAGTGTGTGGTGCATAACGTGCTCTCCCAGCTGGGTTTGAACCAGCGACCTTGAGGTTAACAGCCGCACGCTCTACCAACTGAGCTATAGGAGAAGCGCACTAGCATAGCGCACCACTGCACTACATATTGGACATAACTGCAGACATACGCGAATGTCGTCACATTACGTTACATCATACGAGAGGCAATTTTTATTGAATATTTGCACTTGATACAACACTCTGACTTTCCTTCATCACGTCTTGCGTACTAAAAGACCTACAAGCACGTCAGCCACGTTTACATGACATCGACCACGTCGTTGTTATAATTGTAAAATATTCGGATCTGAAGCGTCAATGATTATCCACTTCACACCGCGAGAAAATTTTAAACGACCATTTGCGGTCACTACTTCAAGCCCGACCACTGTTAGTTCGACCGTCCAATCAGTCATCATCGTAGTGATTGCGATTAGTGTCAACATGGTGTAAAAGAAAAGTAAAGCAAACCGATTTGCTGAACAATGCAGTCTTGTGCTTGAGCGGTGGTTCACACTTGAACAGACACTAGACGCAAAAGATTGACAACATGATACCGACTATTTATATTTTAATAGTGTGTGGTGCATAACGTGCTCTCCCAGCTGGGTTTGAACCAGCGACCTTGAGGTTAACAGCCGCACGCTCTACCAACTGAGCTATAGTGACCCGGTGGCGTGGGTTAGTGGGTTATGCTTCTGGTCCTCACGGTGTGTGGTGCGGGTTCGAGCCCACACGGACAAACTTCGTAATCAACCAGACTTGGGAGAGGACGGCCCCAAGCGAAATATTTCCGACCCCGATCAAGAAAAAGAATAACAAGACGAAAAAGAATCTTCAGACTAAAAATGTAAATGTAGAAATCCTAGCCAAGCCGAGAAGGTACAGGTTGTGTTAAGATCAAATACATGACAACTTTCAACTGAGCTATAGGAGAAGCGCACTAGCATAGCGCACCACTGCACTACATATTGGACATAACTGCAGACATACGCGAATGTCGTCACATTACGTTACATCATACGAGAGGCAATTTTTATTAGATATTTGACTTGATAAACACTCTGACTTTCCTTCATCACGTCTTGCGTACTAAACGACCTACAAGCACGTCAGCCACGTTTACATGACATCGACCACGTCGTTGTTATAATTGTAAAATATTCGGATCTGAAGCGTCAATGATTATCCACTTCACACCGCGAGAAAATTTTAAACGACCATTTGCGGTCACTACTTCAAGCCCGACCACTGTTAGTTCGACCGTCCAATCAGTCATCATCGTAGTGATTGCGATTAGTGTCAACATGGTGTAAAAGAAAAGTAAAGCAAACCGATTTGCTGAACAATGCAGTCTTGTGCTTGAGCGGTGGTTCACACTTGAACAGACACTAGACGCAAAAGATTGACAACATGATACCGACTATTTATATTTTAATAGTGTGTGGTGCATAACGTGCTCTCCCAGCTGGGTTTGAACCAGCGACCTTGAGGTTAACAGCCGCACGCTCTACCAACTGAGCTATAGGAGAAGCGCACTAGCATAGCGCACCACTGCACTACATATTGACATAACTGCAGACATACGCGAATGTCGTCACATTACGTTACATCATACGAGAGGCAATTTTTATTGAATATTTGCACTTGATACAACACTCTGACTTTCCTTCATCACGTCTTGCGTACTAAAAGACCTACAAGCACGTCAGCCACGTTTACATGACATCGACCACGTCGTTGTTATAATTGTAAAATATTCGGATCTGAAGCGTCAATGATTATCCACTTCACACCGCGAGAAAATTTTAAACGACCATTTGCGGTCACTACTTCAAGCCCGACCACTGTTAGTTCGACCGTCCAATCAGTCATCATCGTAGTGATTGCGATTAGTGTCAACATGGTGTAAAAGAAAAGTAAAGCAAACCGATTTGCTGAACAATGCAGTCTTGTGCTTGAGCGGTGGTTCACACTTGAACAGACACTAGACGCAAAAGATTGACAACATGATACCGACTATTTATATTTTAATAGTGTGTGGTTGCATAACGTGCTCTCCCAGCTGGGTTTGAACCAGCGACCTTGAGGTTAACAGCCGCACGCTCTACCAACTGAGCTATAGTGACCCGGTGGCGTGGGTTAGTGGTTATGCTTCTGGTCCTCACGGTGTGTGGTGCGGGTTCGAGCCCACACCGACAAACTTCGTAATCAACCAGACTTGGGGAGAGGACGGCCCCAAGCGAAATATTTCCGACCCCGATCAAGAAAAAGACAATAACAAGACGAAAAAGAATCTTCAGACTAAAAATGTAAATGTAGAAATCCTAGCCAAGCCGAGAAGGTACAGGTTGTGTTAAGATCAAATACATGACAACTTTCAACTGAGCTATAGGAGAAGCGCACTAGCATAGCGCACCACTGCACTACATATTGGACATAACTGCAGACATACGCGAATGTCGTCACATTACGTTACATCATACGAGAGGCAATTTTTATTAGATATTTGCAACTTGATAAACACTCTGACTTTCCTTCATCACGTCTTGCGTACTAAACGACCTACAAGCACGTCAGCCACGTTTACATGACATCGACCACGTCGTTGTTATAATTGTAAAATATTCGGATCTGAAGCGTCAATGATTATCCACTTCACACCGCGAGAAAATTTTAAACGACCATTTGCGGTCACTACTTCAAGCCCGACCACTGTTAGTTCGACCGTCCAATCAGTCATCATCGTAGTGATTGCGATTAGTGTCAACATGGTGTAAAAGAAAAGTAAAGCAAACCGATTTGCTGAACAATGCAGTCTTGTGCTTGAGCGGTGGTTCACACTTGAACAGACACTAGACGCAAAAGATTGACAACATGATACCGACTATTTATATTTTAATAGTGTGTGGTGCATAACGTGCTCTCCCAGCTGGGTTTGAACCAGCGACCTTGAGGTTAACAGCCGCACGCTCTACCAACTGAGCTATAGGAGAAGCGCACTAGCATAGCGCACCACTGCACTACATATTGGACATAACTGCAGACATACGCGAATGTCGTCACATTACGTTACATCATACGAGAGGCAATTTTTATTGAATATTTGCACTTGATACAACACTCTGACTTTCCTTCATCACGTCTTGCGTACTAAAAGACCTACAAGCACGTCAGCCACATTTACATGACATCGACCACGTCGTTGTTATAATTGTAAAATATTCAGATCTGAAGCGTCAATGATTATCCACTTCACACCGCGAAAAAATTTTAAACGACCATTTGCGGTCACTACTTCAAGCCCGACCACTGTTAGTTCGACCGTCCAATCAGTCATCATCGTAGTGATTGCGATTAGTGTCAACATGGTGTAAAAGAAAAGTAAAGCAAACCGATTTGCTGAACAATGCAGTCTTGTGCTTGAGCGGTGGTTCACACTTGAACAGACACTAGACGCAAAAGATTGACAACATGATACCGACTATTTATATTTTAATAGTGTGTGGTGCATAACGTGCTCTCCCAGCTGGGTTTGAACCAGCGACCTTGAGGTTAACAGCCGCACGCTCTACCAACTGAGCTATAGGAGAATTCGACCCGGTGGCGTGGGTTAGTGGATTATGCTTCTAGTCCTCACGGTGTGTGTTGCGGGTTCGAGCCCCACACCGGACAAACTTCGTAATCAACCAGACTTGGGGAGAGGACGGCCTTAGGCGAAATATTTCCGACCCCGATCAAGAATAAGACAATACCAAGACGAAAAAGAAACTTCAGACTAATAATGTAAATGTAGAAATCCTAGCCAAGCCGAGAAGGTACAGGTTGTGTTAAGATTAAATACATGACAACTTTCAACTGAGCTATAGGAGAAGCGCACTAGCATAGCGCACCACTGCACTACATATTCGACATAACTGCAGACATACGCGAATGCCGTCACATTACGTTACATCATACGAGAGGCAATTTTTATTGAATATTTGCACTTGATAAAACACTCTGACTTTCCTTCATCACGTCTTGAGTACTAAACGACCTACAAGCACGTCAGCCACGTTTACATGACATCGACCACGTCGTTGTTATAATTGTAAAATATTCAGATCTGAAGCGTCAATGATTATCCACTTCACACCGCGAGAAAATTTTAAACGACCATTTGCGGTCACTACTTCAAGCCCGACCACTGTTTGTTCGACCGTCCAATCAGTCATCATCGTAGTGATTGCGATTAGTGTCAACATGGTGTAAAAGAAAAGTAAAGCAAACCGATTTGCTGAACAATGCAGTCTTGTGCTTGAGCGGTGGTTCACACTTGAACAGACACTAGACGCAAGATTGACAACATATACCGACTATTTATATTTTAATAGTGTGTGGTGCATAACGTGCTCTCCCAGCTGGGTTTGAACCAGCGACCTTGAGGTTAACAGCCGCACGCTCTACCAACTGAGCTATAGGAGAAGCGCACTAGCATAGCGCACCACTGCACTACATATTTGACATAAATGCAGACACACGCGAATGCCGTCACATTACGTTACATCATACGAGAGGCAATTTTTATTGAATATTTGCACTTGATACAACACTCTGACTTTCCTTCATCACGTCTTGCGTACTAAAAGACCTACAAGCACGTCAGCCACGTTTACATGACATCGACCACGTCGTTGTTATAATTGTAAGAAATTCGGATCTGAAGCGTCAATGATTATCCACTTCACACCGCGAGAAAATTTTAAACGACCATTTGCGGTCACTACTTCAAGCCCGACCACTGTTAGTTCGACCGTCCAATCAGTCATCATCGTAGTGATTGCGATTAGTGTCAACATGGTGTAAAAGAGAAGTAAAGCAAGCCGGTTTGCTAAACAATGCAGATTTGTGCTTGAGCGGTGGTTCACACTTGAACAGACACTAGACGAAAAGATTTACAACATGATACCGACTATTTATATTTCAATAGTGTGTGGCGCATAACGTGCTCTCCCAGCTGGGTTTGAACTAGTGACCTTGAGGTTAACAGCCGCACGCTCTACCAACTGAGCTATAGGAGAAGCACTAGCACAGCGCACCACTGCACTACATATTGACATAATGCAGACACACGCGAATGCCGTCACATTACGTTACATCATACGAGAGGCAATTTTTATTGAATATTTGCACTTGATACAACACTCTGACTTTCCTTCATCACGTCTTGCGTACTAAAAGACCTACAAGCACGTCAGCCACGTTTACATGACATCGACCACGTCGTTGTTATAATTGTAAAATATTCGGATCTGAAGCGTCAATGATTATCCACTTCACACCGCGAGAAAATTTTAAACGACCATTTGCGGTCACTACTTCAAGCCCGACCACTGTTAGTTCGACCGTCCAATCAGTCATCATCGTAGTGATTGCGATTAGTGTCAACATGGTGTAAAAGAAAAGTAAAGCAAACCGATTTGCTGAACAATGCAGTCTTGTGCTTGAGCGGTGGTTCACACTTGAACAGACACTAGACGCAAAAGATTGACAACATGATACCGACTATTTATATTTTAATAGTGTGTGGTGCATAACGTGCTCTCCCAGCTGGGTTTGAACCAGCGACCTTGAGGTTAACAGCCGCACGCTCTACCAACTGAGCTATAGGAGAAGCGCACTAGCATAGCGCACCACTGCACTACATATTGACATAACTGCAGACATACGCGAATGTCGTCACATTACGTTACATCATACGAGAGGCAATTTTTATTAGATATTTGCACTTGATACAACACTCTGACTTTCCTTCATCACGTCTTGCGTACTAAAAGACCTACAAGCACGTCAGCCACGTTTACATGACATCGACCACGTCGTTGTTATAATTGTAAAATATTCGGATCTGAAGCGTCAATGATTATCCACTTCACACCGCGAGAAAATTTTAAACGACCATTTGCGGTCACTACTTCAAGCCCGACCACTGTTAGTTCGACCGTCCAATCAGTCATCATCGTAGTGATTGCGATTAGTGTCAACATGGTGTAAAAGAAAAGTAAAGCAAACCGATTTGCTGAACAATGCAGTCTTGTGCTTGAGCGGTGGTTCACACTTGAACAGACACTAGACGCAAAAGATTGACAACATGATACCGACTATTTATATTTTAATAGTGTGTGGTGCATAACGTGCTCTCCCAGCTGGGTTTGAGCCAGCGACCTTGAGGTTAACAGCCGCACGCTCTACCAACTGAGCTATAGGAAGAGCGCACTGGCATAGCGCACCACTGCACTACATATTGGACATAACTGCAGACATACGCGAATGTCGTCACATTACGTTACATCATACGAGAGGCAATTTTTATTAGATATTTGCACTTGATACAACACTCTGACTTTCCTTCATCACGTCTTGCGTACTAAAAGACCTACAAGCACGTCAGCCACGTTTACATGACATCGACCACGTCGTTGTTATAATTGTAAAATATTCGGATCTGAAGCGTCAATGATTATCCACTTCACACCGCGAGAAAATTTTAAACGACCATTTGCGGTCACTACTTCAAGCCCGACCACTGTTAGTTCGACCGTCCAATCAGTCATCATCGTAGTGATTGCGATTAGTGTCAACATGGTGTAAAAGAAAAGTAAAGCAAACCGATTTGCTGAACAATGCAGTCTTGTGCTTGAGCGGTGGTTCACACTTGAACAGACACTAGACGCAAAAGATTGACAACATGATACCGACTATTTATATTTTAATAGTGTGTGGTGCATAACGTGCTCTCCCAGCTGGGTTTGAACCAGCGACCTTGAGGTTAACAGCCGCACGCTCTACCAACTGAGCTATAGGAGAAGCGCACTAGCATAGCGCACCACTGCACTACATATTGGACATAACTGCAGACATACGCGAATGCGTCACATTACGTTACATCATACGAGAGGCAATTTTTATTAGATATTTGCACTTGATACAACACTCTGACTTTCCTTCATCACGTCTTGAGTACTAAACGACCTACAAGCACGTCAGCCACGTTTACATGACATCGACCACGTCGTTGTTATAATTGTAAAATATTCGGATCTGAAGCGTCAATGATTATCCACTTCACACCGCGAGAAAATTTTAAACGACCATTTGCGGTCACTACTTCAAGCCCGACCACTGTTAGTTCGACCGTCCAATCAGTCATCATCGTAGTGATTGCGATTAGTGTCAACATGGTGTAAAAGAAAAGTAAAGCAAACCGATTTGCTGAACAATGCAGTCTTGTGCTTGAGCGGTGGTTCACACTTGAACAGACACTAGACGCAAAAGATTGACAACATGATACCGACTATTTATATTTTAATAGTGTGTGGTGCATAACGTGCTCTCCCAGCTGGGTTTGAACCAGCGACCTTGAGGTTAACAGCCGCACGCTCTACCAACTGAGCTATAGGAGAAGCGCACTAGCATAGCGCACCACTGCACTACATATTGGACATAACTGCAGACATACGCGAATGTCGTCACATTACGTTACATCATACGAGAGGCAATTTTTATTAGATATTTGCACTTGATACAACACTCTGACTTTCCTTCATCACGTCTTGCGTACTAAAAGACCTACAAGCACGTCAGCCACGTTTACATGACATCGACCACGTCGTTGTTATAATTGTAAAATATTCGGATCTGAAGCGTCAATGATTATCCACTTCACACCGCGAGAAAATTTTAAACGACCATTTGCGGTCACTACTTCAAGCCCGACCACTGTTAGTTCGACCGTCCAATCAGTCATCATCGTAGTGATTGCGATTAGTGTCAACATGGTGTAAAAGAAAAGTAAAGCAAACCGATTTGCTGAACAA
This sequence comes from Plasmopara viticola, assembly GCA_001695595.3. Lineage (NCBI taxonomy): Eukaryota > Oomycota > Peronosporomycetes > Peronosporales > Peronosporaceae > Plasmopara > Plasmopara viticola. The sequence goes on from MBPM02000065.1 coordinate 495,359, forward strand.
TGCAGTCTTGTGCTTGAGCGGTGGTTCACACTTGAACAGACACTAGACGCAAAAGATTGACAACATGATACCGACTATTTATATTTTAATAGTGTGTGGTGCATAACGTGCTCTCCCAGCTGGGTTTGAACCAGCGACCTTGAGGTTAACAGCCGCACGCTCTACCAACTGAGCTATAGGAGAAGCGCACTAGCATAGCGCACCACTGCACTACATATTGGACATAACTGCAGACATACGCGAATGTCGTCACATTACGTTACATCATACGAGAGGCAATTTTTATTAGATATTTGCACTTGATACAACACTCTGACTTTCCTTCATCACGTCTTGCGTACTAAAAGACCTACAAGCACGTCAGCCACGTTTACATGACATCGACCACGTCGTTGTTATAATTGTAAAATATTCGGATCTGAAGCGTCAATGATTATCCACTTCACACCGCGAGAAAATTTTAAACGACCATTTGCGGTCACTACTTCAAGCCCGACCACTGTTAGTTCGACCGTCCAATCAGTCATCATCGTAGTGATTGCGATTAGTGTCAACATGGTGTAAAAGAAAAGTAAAGCAAACCGATTTGCTGAACAATGCAGTCTTGTGCTTGAGCGGTGGTTCACACTTGAACAGACACTAGACGCAAAAGATTGACAACATGATACCGACTATTTATATTTTAATAGTGTGTGGTGCATAACGTGCTCTCCCAGCTGGGTTTGAACCAGCGACCTTGAGGTTAACAGCCGCACGCTCTACCAACTGAGCTATAGGAGAAGCGCACTAGCATAGCGCACCACTGCACTACATATTGGACATAACTGCAGACATACGCGAATGTCGTCACATTACGTTACATCATACGAGAGGCAATTTTTATTAGATATTTGCACTTGATACAACACTCTGACTTTCCTTCATCACGTCTTGCGTACTAAAAGACCTACAAGCACGTCAGCCACGTTTACATGACATCGACCACGTCGTTGTTATAATTGTAAAATATTCGGATCTGAAGCGTCAATGATTATCCACTTCACACCGCGAGAAAATTTTAAACGACCATTTGCGGTCACTACTTCAAGCCCGACCACTGTTAGTTCGACCGTCCAATCAGTCATCATCGTAGTGATTGCGATTAGTGTCAACATGGTGTAAAAGAAAAGTAAAGCAAACCGATTTGCTGAACAATGCAGTCTTGTGCTTGAGCGGTGGTTCACACTTGAACAGACACTAGACGCAAAAGATTGACAACATGATACCGACTATTTATATTTTAATAGTGTGTGGTGCATAACGTGCTCTCCCAGCTGGGTTTGAACCAGCGACCTTGAGGTTAACAGCCGCACGCTCTACCAACTGAGCTATAGGAGAAGCGCACTAGCATAGCGCACCACTGCACTACATATTGACATAACTGCAGACATACGCGAATGTCGTCACATTACGTTACATCATACGAGAGGCAATTTTTATTAGAATATTTGCACTTGATACAACACTCTGACTTTCCTTCATCACGTCTTGCGTACTAAAGACCTACAAGCACGTCAGCCACGTTTACATGACATCGACCACGTCGTTGTTATAATTGTAAAATATTCGGATCTGAAGCGTCAATGATTATCCACTTCACACCGCGAGAAAATTTTAAACGACCATTTGCGGTCACTACTTCAAGCCCGACCACTGTTAGTTCGACCGTCCAATCAGTCATCATCGTAGTGATTGCGATTAGTGTCAACATGGTGTAAAAGAAAAGTAAAGCAAACCGATTTGCTGAACAATGCAGTCTTGTGCTTGAGCGGTGGTTCACACTTGAACAGACACTAGACGCAAAAGATTGACAACATGATACCGACTATTTATATTTTAATAGTGTGTGGTGCATAACGTGCTCTCCCAGCTGGGTTTGAACCAGCGACCTTGAGGTTAACAGCCGCACGCTCTACCAACTGAGCTATAGGAGAAGCGCACTAGCATAGCGCACCACTGCACTACATATTCATATGACTGCAGACACACGCGAATGCCGTCACATTACGTTACATCATACGAGAGGCAATTTTTATTGAATATTTGCACTTGATACAACACTCTGACTTTCCTTTCCTTCATCACGTCTTGCGTACTAAAGACCTACAAGCACGTCAGCCACGTTTACATGACATCGACCACGTCGTTGTTATAATTGTAAAATATTCGGATCTGAAGCGTCAATGATTATCCACTTCACACCGCGAGAAAATTTTAAACGACCATTTGCGGTCACTACTTCAAGCCCGACCACTGTTAGTTCGACCGTCCAATCAGTCATCATCGTAGTGATTGCGATTAGTGTCAACATGGTGTAAAAGAAAAGTAAAGCAAACCGATTTGCTGAACAATGCAGTCTTGTGCTTGAGCGGTGGTTCACACTTGAACAGACACTAGACGCAAAAGATTGACAACATGATACCGACTATTTATATTTTAATAGTGTGTGGTGCATAACGTGCTCTCCCAGCTGGGTTTGAACCAGCGACCTTGAGGTTAACAGCCGCACGCTCTACCAACTGAGCTATAGGAGAAGCGCACTAGCATAGCGCACCACTGCACTACATATTGACATAACTGCAGACATACGCGAATGTCGTCACATTACGTTACATCATACGAGAGGCAATTTTTATTAGATATTTGCACTTGATACAACACTCTGACTTTCCTTCATCACGTCTTGCGTACTAAAAGACCTACAAGCACGTCAGCCACGTTTACATGACATCGACCACGTCGTTGTTATAATTGTAAAATATTCGGATCTGAAGCGTCAATGATTATCCACTTCACACCGCGAGAAAATTTTAAACGACCATTTGCGGTCACTACTTCAAGCCCGACCACTGTTAGTTCGACCGTCCAATCAGTCATCATCGTAGTGATTGCGATTAGTGTCAACATGGTGTAAAAGAAAAGTAAAGCAAACCGATTTGCTGAACAATGCAGTCTTGTGCTTGAGCGGTGGTTCACACTTGAACAGACACTAGACGCAAAAGATTGACAACATGATACCGACTATTTATATTTTAATAGTGTGTGGTGCATAACGTGCTCTCCCAGCTGGGTTTGAACCAGCGACCTTGAGGTTAACAGCCGCACGCTCTACCAACTGAGCTATAGGAGAAGCGCACTAGCATAGCGCACCACTGCACTACATATTGATAACTGCAGACATACGCGAATGCGTCACATTACGTTACATCATACGAGAGGCAATTTTTATTGATATTTGCACTTGATACAACACTCTGACTTTCCTTCATCACGTCTTGCGTACTAAAGACCTACAAGCACGTCAGCCACGTTTACATGACATCGACCACGTCGTTGTTATAATTGTAAAATATTCGGATCTGAAGCGTCAATGATTATCCACTTCACACCGCGAGAAAATTTTAAACGACCATTTGCGGTCACTACTTCAAGCCCGACCACTGTTAGTTCGACCGTCCAATCAGTCATCATCGTAGTGATTGCGATTAGTGTCAACATGGTGTAAAAGAAAAGTAAAGCAAACCGATTTGCTGAACAATGCAGTCTTGTGCTTGAGCGGTGGTTCACACTTGAACAGACACTAGACGCAAAAGATTGACAACATGATACCGACTATTTATATTTAATAGTGTGTGGTGCATAACGTGCTCTCCCAGCTGGGTTTGAACCAGCGACCTTGAGGTTAACAGCCGCACGCTCTACCAACTGAGCTATAGGAGAAGCGCACTAGCATAGCGCACCACTGCACTACATATTGACATAACTGCAGACATACGCGAATGTCGTCACATTACGTTACATCATACGAGAGGCAATTTTATTAGATATTTGCACTTGATACAACACTCTGACTTTCCTTCATCACGTCTTGCGTACTAAAAGACCTACAAGCACGTCAGCCACGTTTACATGACATCGACCACGTCGTTGTTATAATTGTAAAATATTCGGATCTGAAGCGTCAATGATTATCCACTTCACACCGCGAGAAAATTTTAAACGACCATTTGCGGTCACTACTTCAAGCCCGACCACTGTTAGTTCGACCGTCCAATCAGTCATCATCGTAGTGATTGCGATTAGTGTCAACATGGTGTAAAAGAAAAGTAAAGCAAACCGATTTGCTGAACAATGCAGTCTTGTGCTTGAGCGGTGGTTCACACTTGAACAGACACTAGACGCAAAAGATTGACAACATGATACCGACTATTTATATTTAATAGTGTGTGGTGCATAACGTGCTCTCCCAGCTGGGTTTGAACCAGCGACCTTGAGGTTAACAGCCGCACGCTCTACCAACTGAGCTATAGGAGAAGCGCACTAGCATAGCGCACCACTGCACTACATATTGACATAACTGCAGACATACGCGAATGCGTCACATTACGTTACATCATACGAGAGGCAATTTTTATTAGATATTTGCACTTGATACAACACTCTGACTTTCCTTCATCACGTCTTGCGTACTAAAGACCTACAAGCACGTCAGCCACGTTTACATGACATCGACCACGTCGTTGTTATAATTGTAAAATATTCGGATCTGAAGCGTCAATGATTATCCACTTCACACCGCGAGAAAATTTTAAACGACCATTTGCGGTCACTACTTCAAGCCCGACCACTGTTAGTTCGACCGTCCAATCAGTCATCATCGTAGTGATTGCGATTAGTGTCAACATGGTGTAAAAGAAAAGTAAAGCAAACCGATTTGCTGAACAATGCAGTCTTGTGCTTGAGCGGTGGTTCACACTTGAACAGACACTAGACGCAAAAGATTGACAACATGATACCGACTATTTATATTTAATAGTGTGTGGTGCATAACGTGCTCTCCCAGCTGGGTTTGAACCAGCGACCTTGAGGTTAACAGCCGCACGCTCTACCAACTGAGCTATAGGAGAAGCGCACTAGCATAGCGCACCACTGCACTACATATTGGACATAACTGCAGACATACGCGAATGTCGTCACATTACGTTACATCATACGAGAGGCAATTTTATTAGATATTTGCACTTGATACAACACTCTGACTTTCCTTCATCACGTCTTGCGTACTAAAAGACCTACAAGCACGTCAGCCACGTTTACATGACATCGACCACGTCGTTGTTATAATTGTAAAATATTCGGATCTGAAGCGTCAATGATTATCCACTTCACACCGCGAGAAAATTTTAAACGACCATTTGCGGTCACTACTTCAAGCCCGACCACTGTTAGTTCGACCGTCCAATCAGTCATCATCGTAGTGATTGCGATTAGTGTCAACATGGTGTAAAAGAAAAGTAAAGCAAACCGATTTGCTGAACAATGCAGTCTTGTGCTTGAGCGGTGGTTCACACTTGAACAGACACTAGACGCAAAAGATTGACAACATGATACCGACTATTTATATTTAATAGTGTGTGGTGCATAACGTGCTCTCCCAGCTGGGTTTGAACCAGCGACCTTGAGGTTAACAGCCGCACGCTCTACCAACTGAGCTATAGGAGAAGCGCACTAGCATAGCGCACCACTGCACTACATATTGGACATAACTGCAGACATACGCGAATGTCGTCACATTACGTTACATCATACGAGAGCAATTTTTATTAGATATTTGCACTTGATACAACACTCTGACTTTCCTTCATCACGTCTTGAGTACTAAAACGACCTACAAGCACGTCAGCCACGTTTACATGACATCGACCACGTCGTTGTTATAATTGTAAAATATTCGGATCTGAAGCGTCAATGATTATCCACTTCACACCGCGAGAAAATTTTAAACGACCATTTGCGGTCACTACTTCAAGCCCGACCACTGTTAGTTCGACCGTCCAATCAGTCATCATCGTAGTGATTGCGATTAGTGTCAACATGGTGTAAAAGAAAAGTAAAGCAAACCGATTTGCTGAACAATGCAGTCTTGTGCTTGAGCGGTGGTTCACACTTGAACAGACACTAGACGCAAAAGATTGACAACATGATACCGACTATTTATATTTTAATAGTGTGTGGTGCATAACGTGCTCTCCCAGCTGGGTTTGAACCAGCGACCTTGAGGTTAACAGCCGCACGCTCTACCAACTGAGCTATAGGAGAAGCGCACTAGCATAGCGCACCACTGCACTACATATTGGACATAACTGCAGACATACGCGAATGTCGTCACATTACGTTACATCATACGAGAGGCAATTTTTATTTATTATGCACTTGATACAACACTCTGACTTTCCTTCATCACGTCTTGTAAAAGACCTACAAGCACGTCAGCCACGTTTACATGACATCGACCATCGTTGTTTAATTGTAAAATATTCGGATCTGAAGCGTCAATGATTATCCACTTCACACCGCGAAAAATTTTAAACGACCATTTGCGGTCACTACTTCAAGCCGACCACTGTTAGTTCGACCGTCCAATCAGTCATCATCGTAGTGATTGCGATTAGTGTCAACATGGTGTAAAAGAAAAGTAAAGCAAACCGATTTGCTGAACAATGCAGTCTTGTGCTTGAGCGGTGGTTCACACTTGAACAGACACTAGACGAAAAGATTTACAACATGATACCGAGTATTTATATTTCAATAGTGTGTGGTGCATAACGTGCTCTCCAGCTGGGTTTGAACCAGCGACCTTGAGGTTAACAGCCGCACGCTCTACCAACTGAGCTATAGGAGAAGCGCACTAGCGAAAGCACACCACCGCACTACATATTGGACATAATGCAGACATACGCGAATGTCGACACATTACGTTACATCATACGAGAGGCAATTTTTATTAATATTTGCACTTATACAACACTCTGACTTTCCTTCATCACGTCTTGTACTAAACGACCTACAAGCACGTCAGCCACGTTTACATGACATCGACACGTCGTTGTTATAATTGTAAAATATTCGGATCTGAAGCGTCAATGATTATCCACTTCACACCGCGAGAAAATTTTAAACGATTATTTGCGGTCACTACTTCAAGCCCGACCACTGTTAGTTCGACCGTCCAATCAGTCATCATCGTAGTGATTGCAATTAGTGTCAACATGGGTGTAAAAGAAAAGTAAAGCAAACCGATTTGCTGAACAATGCAGTCTTGTGCTTGAGCGGTGTTCACACTTGAACAGACACTAGACGCAAAAGATTGACAACATGATACCGACTTTTATTTTATGTGTTGGTGCATAACGTGCTCTCCCAGCTGGGTTTGAACCAGCGACCTTGAGTTAACAGCCGCCGCTCTACCAACTGAGCTATAGGGAAGCGCACTAGCATAGCGCACCACTGCACTACATATTGGACATAACTGCAGACATACGCGAATGTCGTCACATACGTTACATCATACGAGAGGCAATTTTTATTAGATATTTGCACTTTGATACAACACTTGACTTTCCTTCATCACGTCTTGCGTACTAACGACCTACAAGCACGTCAGCACGTTTACATGACATCGACCACGTCGTTGTTAATTGTAAAATATTCGGATCTGAAGCGTCAATGATTATCCACTTCACACCGCGAGAAAATTTTAACGACCTTGCGGTCACTACTTCAAGCCCGACCACTGTTAGTTCGACCGTCCAATCATCATCATCGTAGTGATTGCGATTAGTGTCAACATGGTGTAAAAGAAAAGTAAAGCAAACCGAT